>JANBPO010009603.1:80707032-81218861 GCA_024336825.1 Amorphophallus titanum | reverse complement strand
GATTTGAGAATGATTTTTAGAAAATATGAGATGGACTTACTGAAAATCACGAAAAATAAGCTGATACAACTCCCGGTATGCCTTCATCAGATACCGGTATGAATGGCCAAGAGAATAATAGCCATCCCCGTTGGTCTCGTCCTTGATCAGGTCGGGGAGGCATACTTCTTCATAAGACTCCCCATCAATGGGCAAGCCGCTGAGCTGGCTGAGACTCTATAGGTCCAACGAAGTCTCGCCCTCTGCTGTGTAAAAGGTGTTGGTTTCTGCACTGAACACTTCTATCATGCCGCAGTAGAGGCCTTTAGAGATGGGGTAGCTGTAGCAGGAGGCGTAGACGCTGTGTTAGACGCCTACCTAGACGAGTATTGGGGCATAATTGAACAGTACATATTCAGTGAACTCCACTGCTCCTTCCCTGAAGGTGTGCACATCCTGAAGCTTCATCTCGGCAAACCAACCCAAAGCCAGATCATGCTTGAAGCGAATGGCCAGGCACTCTAATAGAAATGGCTCTTCTCTGTACCCCCACTTCAACGGGGCCAGGAACAGGCCGAACCGGGGTTGCTCGCCTTGGACCCGCCCGGCGGCCATATCCCATCGAGCCGGGGTGAATTAAGGAGCTCGCACCAATTTGTCCTCTGTCGGCAGCACATCCTCGATCCCCAGGACGGGCTTCCACTCCCTGGCCTCTCCCACCAGGTACATTGGAATGCTTCGGGCATTTGTGGACGTGTAAAATTGCACGCCCATATGTCCCGTCCAGTCTCTCATCAATAACAACTTCAATAGAAGAAAACCCCGGAGAAGATGGGCCATCCGGACTCTCTGAATATACATACACTGCCGTGAAGCCATCTCTGGAGTCACGGCAGTGAAGAGGAACCAACCCCCAGGAAGCTCATGATCCGTGGGCCCCAAAGAAAATTGAGTGGACCGCGACCCGGGCTCATAACGAGCTTAAACGCGTTCCAGCGACATGCTCTCAGCCCCTCCAGTGGCACACCACCATTTCCCTTAGCAGCACACCTCGTGGGTTGCCTTCAGCGGCACACCCCGTGCGTGCCCCTTCAACCCAGGGTAGTGTCTTCGCCAGTACACCCCCCCCAAAGGCCCTCACCAACACACCAGGGCTGGCCCCCAGTGGCGCACCGGTGGAGGTCCCTCCACCGGCACACCCCTCCAGCGGCACGCTGTTGCTGGACCCCAGTGGCACACCTTCCTTGAGGCCCTACCCGGCGCACCCGTCCAGCCCTTCAATGGCACAGCCATGGGCGCCCCTCAACGGCAGGCGCCTCACTAGGTCATGACCAACCTTAGGGGCCTTAGAAATGGGTGTGGTAGATGCAGAAGAAGAGGGAATGGAAGGTTTCCCATCAGTGGGAGTTAGGAGATTCTCCTGAACCTTGGGGGTTCCAGTGGGGGTGGAGGTGGAACTCTTTCCTGGGATCACCTTTGGGGGTGTCGAGTCAAATTAAATTTTCTTCTCGTTGTGGGAGAAGGAACATTGATTGGACCGACCGAATGTAGTAAGGTCTACATCATAGATCTATGGTCGTCCTAAGATGATGCTCCCAACCTTCATAGGCACTACATAGCATAAAATTTGTCCTTGGTAGGACTAGAACTGAATGGGAATGATGCATGTAGTGGTGAGAAGTGTCATCAACCCAAGCGATGTTGTATGGCCTAGGATGAGGGTGCATAGGTAGACCTAGACGAGAGACAAAGTCTGAAGAGACTGCATTGATGCAGCTCCCGTTGTCAAAGATCACCTTGCAAGGTTGAGATTTCACCATGATGTAGATTTGGAAGATGGAGGTTCGACGCTAGTTATCCTCCTAGAGGTGTGTTAAAATGTAGCGAACTACACCCAATCTTCCCTGGTTAGAACTCTCGACAATATCTCTAACCTACATATACTCGACATGCGTGCCATCCAATCCTACATCTATTTCCTCAAACTAGGCGATGAGGTTAGGATCGGCCATATATCTCTTAACGTCTTCTCCTTCCTAAGGTGGAAGCTGCACAGGCTGGGGGTCAGTGATGACCAAGGCTCGGGTGGGGCAATTGGTGGTGACATGCCCTAGGTTATGGCACCTAAAGCAGTGGACTCCCGACGTAGGGACTAGTTGGGAGGTGCTAGGGATGGCTTCCTTTCCCTTGTCATCCCTCCTATTGGTTGGCGCAGTGTACTCCAGCCTGGGTACAACAGCAGGTGCAGGTAAGGGGTTTCTTATGCCAGGGATAGCAGGGGCAACTACCCGAAGTGGGGTAGCAGTAGGGACATAAGAAGTAGAGGGTCCAGGCCTCTCAGGGTAGCGGATCATGGGGTTTTGGGACTCCGGTTGGCGGTAGGTGGAAACCCAAAGTGGGACCACTCTTTGAAATCGCTCAATGTCTCGAGCAACCTGGTAGGTGTGCTCGAGGGTGTTAACCTCTTGCAAGAATAGTTCCCTCTGAATGCTTTCGTGTAGGCCAACCCTAAATCAAGAAAGGGTGACAGAGGCATCCTCGATGACTCGACTCTGAAGGAAGAATTCATCAAATTTGGCGATGTACTCGTCCATAGACTTTCCATCTTGGGTGAGTTTCTGCCATTAGTCTAAAAGACGCTGATGGTAGGAGGGTGGCAGATACTTCTCCCTTAGTTTCTCCTTCATTTCTTCCCACGTGTTTATGGGATCCTCTCATCTCCTTGCTAGGAGATTCTCAACATTGCACCAGTAGGTCTTGGCTTGACCTAGGAGTTTGATTTTGGCAAACCTCACCCTTGTAGCAGGGGTCATGCGGTGATGCCAGTCAAAGTATTGATCCATCCTGGTCTCCCAATCAAGGTATGTGGTGGGATTTAGGGACCCATCAAAACTGGGAGCGTCTATCTTGACGTTCCGTAGGATGATCTCCTCATCGTCGTGGTCTCTCCCCAGGGGTGCACGACCATCTTGCTCCCTCCCTCGAGGAGCCTGATCTCGACGGACATGGTCTCTCTCTTCCCTATGGTTGACCATGGGCTCTCCACGACCATTCAATCTTCCTTCCTCTCTCCTTACATGATCCTTTAAAGCTCGGATCCTATCACCTAGCTCTGCTCGTAATTGGCCTATAGATACTTCCAGTTGGGCCATGAGATGTTGTTCGAGCTGGGCTAGCATGGCACTCACACTCTCCTGATCCATGGGTGATTGTAGTGCTGAAGCGCGCTCTAGACGGCCTGATTAATTCCTAGACTAACGTGGCATGCACGATCTTTGGACCTAAATGATGCAATCCTGGGATCGAAGATTAGCAAGTTGTTGACCCAATTTGTTAGCTAATACTCAAAGGGTCAATTTGTTTTGCGAAGGGGCTAGCTAGGTAGAGTTGCGCGCCCGTAGGTGAAGTAATTGTGGAACTACCTCTTGATAAGTACGGTGCCCTAATATGACAGTTCTAGAGCATAAGGATAGGTGCATACAAGCTCTCTCTTTCCGTCCACAGTAATGCACTTAGGAAACAGGCTGCATGGATAGGGCTCTCTCTCACTTTGTCGCGTGGCAACTGATAAGGGTACTAAATGAGCAAGTTTATGGGAGCATGCACCTAACTAGACTGAAAAGTCTAGCGTTGACCGGAGACGAAGGTGAGTGGGGACGTGCGTGTCCGCACGGCATTAACGAAACTTGAACGGTTACAAAAATTCACTCCATGCAGGGAGGGTGCAATTATTACAAAAGTGCTTAATTTAAACATTATGGCATATTAAATCAATCTATGCACTTTAGTCTCATTACAATATACACACCTATTATTTCCACCCTTTTACAGGGGTTAAAAACCCTTCCCCGGTGAGTTTGCCCTCAATCATTTATGCTAGTTTATGCACTTGGGCAGATTTCTACACTTCGCATTTTCTAATAAGTTTTGCCTCTTGTATTGTCTTTGTTTCGCAGGAAAGCATAGAAAGTGAGGCCCTTACCTTCTAGTCGCCTGGAAGGCGAGGAGAGGTAATCTACATTGTCCCACATTACTTACGTTGAGCGTGATCATCTTCTTTTTCCAAGGTACACAATGCGCATATTCTTCTTTCACACTCTTTGGCGTTGTCTTTTCTTGGTGGCGATCACGGTATTCTTTCTCTATCTTTTATCGCCTTTACCTTGTTGCATGATCATGCTATCATGTTTACATAGTCACATGTTGATGATATTCACTTGATTGGCACATTATGTCATCACTCATACTCATATGCTTGTTCATGTGACTTGTGACGTCGCGTTCCACATTTCTACACCCACAGGCCCATCTTTTGTTTACATAATAAATAAATAAATGATTTCAAAAATATGTATGCTAATGGGCTTGGCCTATCGTTTAATTCAATGGGACTTGGCCCACTCTTTTAACTCTTGTGTTAATGGGCTTGGCCCATCTTTAACACACATGTATGTATATACATATACATAAATAATACCAATAATACTATTAATAAAATCCCACCCATATTAACTCTCTCCCCCATTTTAGGATCTTGCCTCCCCCATTTAATGTATTTAGTCTCTCTCTAACCCACCCCTCTCGTATATATCCTCTCTCTCTCTCTTTCCAAAGGGAGGAGGGGCTCATTTTTTTCTCATGGATCTCTCTCTCTCTCCATTTCTTTCTCTCCACAACCCACCTCCCTCTCCTCATCTTTCTCTCCCTCACACCGCCTCCCAGCAGACCCGCCACCGTCGACCTCCCACTTACCTTCCCTCTGACGTCCACCTCCCGCCGACCACCGTCGCTCTCCCGTCGACCACCGTCGACCTCACGTCGTTCACCTCCCGACGACCAACGCCACCGCTCTCTCTTCCCCTCCCACTGACAACTCCAAGCCGTCCACGCGCCTTCACCGTCCGCGACGGACCTCCCTCACCATCTTGCTACCGTCCACGCCCCACCTCCCTCTCTTCTCTCTCTGCATGTAACACTGGCCCCCATCTCACCTCGAAGTCGCGCACCCCCCGTCATCCTCCTTCCCTCTGCCGGACACCCAGCGGCCACCTCCCACTTCTGATCCTCTCTCCTGTCCAAAGCTGTTCACAGCCAGGCACCCTCGCAACTGCCCCCGCAACCACCTCCACTCCCCACTGCGAGCCCTCTCCCCCTCACTGTCCTTCCACCCCACCTCCTCTCTCCCTTCTTGCACCTCCTCCGACCACCCCAATCCTCTCCGGTGAGCTCCTCCGGCCACCGTCCACCGCCGCGGTCACCCCATGCCACTGCCGCTGCCGCCCTCTCTTCCTAACCGAACCGCCGGGCGACCACTGAACCTCCCTCTATCTTCTTCTCTCTCCCACGGCACTCCCTTCATCTCCTCCCACCACCCACAGTCGCGGTGAGCTCCCCTCCTCTCACCATACCTCTCTCTGCTAACCGCACTCTCCCCTCACACCACCTCTCCTTCTCTCTCCACCCGCGACCACTCCCTCTCTCATCTCCGCCAACCCCCAACCAACAGACCTCCACCCCTCCTCCGACCAGCCTCCCCGGCCAACCCGCCAGCACGATAGACGCTCCCTCCCTCTCTCTCTCACCTCACCGGCTGAACCCATCGCCGTCCACGCCTCCTCCCCTTCACCTAGCCGCAGCTCACCTGCTAAGCGCCCCCTACCCCTCCGTCCATCACGAAGCCACCCGCCGGCCAACCTTCTCTCTCCCCATGGCCATCGCACCGTCGTGACAGTCTCTCCCTGCACCCTCACTCACGCCGTGAGCCCACCACAGCAACGCCCGCACACCACCTCTACTCCCAGGCCGCCGCCGCAACCACCGGAACACCCCCCTCCCTGCCAACGCTCTCTCTCTACCAGATGCGGCCACCAGCCACTCCCCTCCTCTCCCTTCGCCACCACCGTTCACCCCCTCCAGCCACCTGCACCCCGACCGCCGTGAGCCCTTCTCTCTCCCCCTCTCTCTTCTCTCTCGTTGCGATTCCCCCCTCTCTTCCTGCTAAACAACCCGAACCTACCGGTGAGCCTCCTCTCTATCTCCCTCTCTCTCTAGTCGCGACCGCCCCACACCCCAGCCCACTCTCCTTCTCTCATCTCACAGACCCCCCCTTCCTCCTTCTCCTCACCCTACCGGCAGACGTCGCCCCCCTCTCCTCCAGCAGAACCTCTCGCCACTGCCTCCGCCCCATGCACGACCGTCGCCCCCCGACTTTGTAGCAGAGAATCAATATACCACCTGGCTAGCCAACATTGTGTCGGTGAAGAAAAAGAATGGACAAATCAAGATCTACGTGGATTTCCGCGACCTGAATAAAGCATGCCCAAAGGATGACTTCCCAGTGCCAATCACCGAAGTAATGATCGATGCAACCACCGGTCATGAGGCCCTTTCTTTCATGGATGGTTCGTCCGGTTATAACCAGATCTGGATAGCCGAGCACGACCAGATTCACACAGCTTTCAGGTCGCCCAAAGGAATTTTCCATTACAAGAGAATGCCCTTCGGCCTCAAGAATGCTGGGGCCACCTACCAACGGGCAATGACCAAGATATTCGATGAGTTACTTTATAGCAAGGTCGAATGTTACATCGATGACTTAGT
The DNA here is from genome assembly GCA_024336825.1 of Amorphophallus titanum. Taxonomy (NCBI): domain Eukaryota; kingdom Viridiplantae; phylum Streptophyta; class Magnoliopsida; order Alismatales; family Araceae; genus Amorphophallus; species Amorphophallus titanum. The sequence goes on along the minus strand of JANBPO010009603.1, from coordinate 81,212,282 downwards.
CGTGAAGACGAAAAGGAGAGGCGACCATTTGAGTGACCTCAGGGTCATTTTTCAGAGGCTCCGACAGTACGAGCTGAAGATGAATCCGATGAAGTGTGCTTTTGGCATCTCCAGCGAAAAATTCCTGGGCTTCATTGTTCGGCATAGAGGGATCGAGATCGACCCCCTCAAAATAAAAGCCATCCAGGAGTTGCCACCTCCAAAGAATCTGGGAGAGCTCCGGTCTCTGCAAGGGTGGCTAGCCTACATCCGTAGGTTTATCTCCAATCTGTCAGGGCGCTGCCAACCCTTCCACAAATTGATGATGAAGAACGCGCCCTTCTGCTGGGGTGATGAATGCCAGCGTGCCTTCGATCAGTTGAAGGATTATTTGAAGACCCCACCTGTGCTGGGGGCACCTGTCAAAGGCAAGCCGCTCATTCTTTACGTAGCGGCTATCGAATACTCACTGGGGGCAATGCTCACCCAGAACAATGACGAGGGAAAGGAGCAAGCTCTCTACTACCTCAGCCAAAGACTGGTGGGGGCGAAAGCTAAGTACACTCCCATCGAGAAGGTCTGCCTCGCCTTAGTCTTCGCAGTCAAGAAGTTGAGGCACTACATGCTGTCCCATGAAGTGAGCTTGATTTCCAGGGCTGACCCCGTCAAGCATATTCTCTCCCAGCTGGTCCCGAAGGGGCGCCTTGGCAAGTGGGCCATGTTGTTGATGGAGTTTGACATCACTTATGTGCCACAGAAGGCCATCAAAGGGCAATACATCGCGGACTTCTTCGTGGCCCACCCCATGCCCAAAGACTCCCCGCTAGCTATGGAACTACCCAAAGATGAAGTACTAGAAGCAAACCAAGTCCAGCAAGCTGTCTGGTAGCTATATTTTAACGGGGCCTCAAGAACGAAAACAACCTCCTTTGGGCATACCAAGATACGGGTCGGAGCCAGTATCATCCTTAGGTCTCCAGATGGAGAAGTGGTACACACTTCCTGCTGCATCAATAAGCCCTGCACAAATAATGAAGCAGAGTATGAAGCTCTGATTATCGGCCTCTAGATTGCCCTGCAGATAGAGATAAAAATACTGCAAGTATTTGGCAATTCATTGCTAGTCGTTAAGCATGTCCAGGGATAGTTCGACGTTCTGAAGTCGGAGCTACTCCCGTACCACACTTAGGCGAAGGGGCTCATGGAGCGGTTCTACCTCCTTGAGATAGGTCACGTCTCTAGAGGAGAGAATGCTAAAGTCGATGCCCTGCCGAAGCTGGCAAGCTCGCTAGCAGTCCTACCTGATGGGTCACTCGACATTCGAGTGATCAACCAACGACATGTGACTACCATGATAGAAGAAGGATTGGAAAAAGAAGAATGGGAGGTCGCCACAACATAAGCTATCATTCTACCTGACTTGAGAGACCCTCTTATGCAATGGTTCAAATACTGACAATTGCCCAAGCAAAGGGAAGAGAAGATTAGACTGATCAGAATGAAGGACTCTTATGAGCTCTGAAATGGGATACTATTTCGAAATGTGGTGGATGCCAAGCAAAAGCTACTCCTCCGATACCTGTGCATTGAAGAGGCTTGGAGAGTTATGAAGGAGGTTCACGCCGGAGCAGTTAGTGCACACCAGGCAGGGCCGAAAATAAAAATTAAAATAAAGAAGCTTGGCTATTATTGGCCGACAATGTTTAACGACTGTTGCAAGTACTCTAAGTCGTGTCAGAGGTGCCAGGAGCACGCCACGATACCCAGGAGGCCACCCGTGTCGCTGCATCCTAGGGTGTCCAGCTGGCCTTTTGCCCAATGGGGGACAGACGTCATGGGCCCATTGCCTGCCTCGTCCACAAGCTATAAGTACATCTTGGTAGGGACTGATTATTTCTCTCACTAGGCCGAAGCTATTGCTCAGAGGGAGTTCACCGGGGAGATCATCGCCAGATTTATCCACCACAATATTATATTCTAGTCCGGCACCCCTGACCAAATTATCTTAGACAACGGCAGCCACTTCCGCAACCAGAAGGTCTACCGGCTAGTGAAAAAATACAAGATTGACCGTCTTTCAGTTTCTTTGTCTTTGAATTTTATCATTCACAAAGTCTTGTTACCCTCTGTGTGTGTTCAGAGGAAGGGATAAGATCTCTGGGTACCCTCCAGTGTGTTGGAGGAAGAGAGGATTGATCCTCTAGTCGGTGATCTGCTGAGAGCAGGTTACTGGGTTACCCTTTGCCCTGTGCAAAGGAAGGGAGGTAGTTCCTCTGGTCTGTGTTCTACTTCTACTATGCAGAAGTTCGAGGAGGTTGTTCCTCAAGGGGAAGCTATCTGATAGTAGTTGTTAGCAGATTGAGTCTGCTGTGATCTGTGCTCTTGACAGCGAAGTCTTACTCTGAGGAGTAAGAGGTGGATGTAGATTGCGGGTAGCAATCAAACCACCTAAAAACTACCTGTCTCTTATGGTCTGCATTTTTCATCTGTTGTTCGATTGCTTGCACGCCTAACGCTCGATCAAACTCATCTACTGATATTTCTTCTATTCTCGAGTGTTGGGACCAATTGCCTGAGAGGTCTTGTTCAAATTTTTGGTTAGATCGAATTTAGGGTGATCTATTCAACCCCTCCCCTTCTAGCTCACCTTCCGCATTGTTTGTCACTTCCCGGCGTGGGTTTGCTACATCAAGAAGAAAGTGTAAAAAAGGTCTAAAGACGGGTCGAAGTCACACGAGCGACAAATAAAAATGAAAGAGAAGATGAAGGATTACGAATTGGAAACCGATTGGACAGGTGCCAATTGGTAGAATTGCAACGGATGCACGGCGAACGGGTGGAGAGGGAGGCGAAAGCTACACTTCCAAGCCAGAAGGAAAGTGCGGAAGAGGCCCGAATGAGTGTCCAGGCTGGACTCATGTGGTTTGTCCGGAGAAAAGAAATACCGCGACGATAGTTCATAGTCAGTCTCAATCCCCTTCCCCTCGGTCATGCCTAATTCACTGTGGAGAGGATGGCTAGGCGCCAAACCTCCCACACCTTGTTCTGGCTTCTGGACCTCAACCACCGGATCGTGCTCCACCATGGAGGAACAAGAAAGATGAGAGGAAGAAGAGGGAACTGCGGAATCAGAAGACTCGGGAGGAGGAAGAGGAAGCTGATGGATCACCGTCGCCATGATCTCTGCCAACTCTGCGAAAGCCTCTGCGATCCTCCGCTCCCTCAAGTCTCTCTCACGGCGCATGCACTCTGTCAGAATAGCGGTGCAATGAGGGGAAAAGCCCTAGGCAGAGGAAACGTAAGACGCAAGCATACGGGATATTTACAAATCTATCCCGACGACCCTGGCAGGATGCGTTGCCATGTTTCAAACTCCCAGAAGGGCCTCCATATGCCGGCTCAAGGAAAGTGTCATCATCATACTCATGCCCCCAGGACATCCTCATTTAATGGCCCTTGCCGGCAACGATATTCCCCACTTGAGCCACCAATGCTACCCAATACCATACCACTCTCTGAGCCCAAATTTTGGCTCGGGATTTGGAGGGCAAGTGGAGAGGGATAAATCCTCAGCCCAAATATACATGCGGTTTGGGACGGCCAAATCAAGTCCAGACTGGCCCAACCAGGCCCAATAGGACCCAATTAGGCTGAGATCCCCAAGTGACAGCCCCACTAATGGGCCCACTTATCTCGAAGCCAGAACATGCTCGGATCAAATCATACTATGCGGCCTCTCAGCCTGGATGTCTGAGTAATGATCGCTCAAAAAATCTAACCAATGTCTGAGCATAACTGTCACAGTGCTGCCCTCTACGCTCTGGAGAAGCCCAAGTGCCTCACCAGGGGATATCCTTCACTCGAATCCCCAACGGACAGGGCATATCTCCTAGTGAGAATCTCGCTACTGCTCGGAGAAGGGAAACTCGAAGGGACGGGGAAGAAGAAAGGGTCCTCCTCTGGGACATAATGCTCTCAGATCCCTCCAGATGCCCTGTCTCCAGCCACGAGGGTTAGCAGCTATATAAACTCGAAGGAAGCCCTCCGGGAAGGAAAGGTGATCCTGAGCACTCAACACCACACTCATTGGTGGAGAGCGATCTCGTGTCCCATACTCTTTCTCCTACTTTCGTTTCACTTATGCTCTTCCAGTTTACTGACTTAACTATTAGAGGGTTTTCCCTGGGATACCAGCTCTGGGCACCTCTGATCCGTTTCCTGTCTTGTAGATCTCTCATTCGTGGTGATGACAACAAGATCGGACAGTTCAAGATCCAACACGAGATCACCCCTCTTCAGATTAAATGTACGACTATACAAGATGTTGTTAACTACACAAGCGAGATAAAACCTCGACATCCTGAATTGATGCCCCTCACATATATATATGGGATAGTGACACAGTCTGCTGCCTGCACTTGGGGCGTTGGCAGCAACCCATACCACAACCGCTTGATCTGAAATTTGCGACCCATGTTAAAAGGTATTCTGCAGGTTGTAAGGGAGTTAAAAAAAATGGCCCATATCTGTGTTGATCTGATATGTATATACATATAGACTCATGCAAAGCCAGCTCACAAACTCTCTGCAACCTCTCATCTCTAACCATGGAGAACTGCCTCCCTTGTCTTCTCAGGAAAAGATCAGTAGAGGATGGTCCTCTGCCCATCCAGAATGCCTTCTTCAAGCTGCCATCCCCACTGCCTTCTTGGCCACCAGGTGATGAGTTCATGAGCAAACATGTACTCTCTCTCTCTCTCTCTCTCTCTCTCTGGGCATTGTGGTGTCTGTCTCCCTTCTGCATGGTTTCTTATAATTTGCTTGTGAACTGTGTTGCAGGCGGTGGCTTTGCCAAGGGAACCACAGACCTGGGAGGCCTCGACATCTGCCAGGTCTCCACCTTCACCAAGACATGGGCGGTCCTCGAGGGCGGCCCTGACAACCTCGGTTCCACCTTCTTCGCCCCCTCCCCACTCCCCGCCGGCTTCTCTCTCCTGGGCTGCTACGCCCAGCCCAACAGCAGGCCCCTGTTCGGGTGGGTCCTCGCCGGCAGGGACGCCGGCGGCGTCCCCGGCGCCCTCCGATCCCCGTCGGACTACACCCTCCTCTGGAGCAGCGCCAACTCCAAGCTCAAGCGCGAGGGCGACGGCTACTTCTGGCTCCCCACCCCGCGGGAGGGATACCGCGCCGTGGGCCTCCTGGTCACGTCCAACCCGGAGAAGCGCCCGACGGACGCCATCCCCTGCGTCCGCGCCGACCTCACCGACCAGGGCGAGAACGAGGAGTCGGTGTGGAGCGACGGCCAGGGCTTCGAGGTGTTCACCCTGAGGCCCTCCGTCCGGGGCTCCGGCGCCGCCGGCGTCCGCGTCGGCACGTGCGCGGCGGGGTCGTCGGCTGTTTCCTGCCTCAAGAGCACGGTCAACTCCCCAGCATCTGCCATGGCGAACGCGACCCAGATCGAGGCACTGGTGCAGGCCTACGCGCCGTGGTGGCTCTTCCACCCCAAGGACCCCTACCTGCCTTCCTCGGTAGGCTGGTTCTTCGGCAATGGCGCCCTCCTCTACAAGAAGGACGACCCCACCCACCCTACCGGCGTCGACCCGGACGGCGCCAGCCTCCCCCAGGGGGGCTCCAACGACGGCCAGTACTGGCTGGACCTCCCCGCCGGCGGAGGGGACCGTGACAGGGTCATGAAGGGCGACCTCCCCACCGCGGAGACCTACCTGCATGCGAAGCCCGTGCTGGGGGGCACCTTCACGGACATGGCCTTCTGGCTGTTCTACCCCTTCAACGGGCCGGGGAGGGCCAAGGTGTTCTTCTTCAACATCTCGCTGGGCCGGATCGGGCAGCACGTCGGCGACTGGGAGCACGTCACCCTGAGGGTGAGCAACCTCACCGGCGAGCTGTGGCGGGTCTTCTTCGCGCAGCATAGCGGGGGGGTCTGGGTGGAGGCCCCCCAGCTGGAGTTCCACGCAGGGACCAACAAGCCCGTGGTGTACTCCTCCCTCCATGGCCACGCTTCGTACCCGAAGCCGGGGCTGGTGCTGCAGGGAGACCCCAAGATCGGCGTCGGCATCAGGAACGACGCCGAAGGGGGCGGGCCGAGCATGGACGCCGGGGCGAGGTGTAAGCTGGTGGCCGCCGACGGGGTGGTGGAGCCGCCGTGGCTGGACTACCGCAGAGAGTGGGGGCCGAAGGTGGAGTACGACGTCGGGAAGGAGCTGGGGAAGGTGACGAGGTGGCTCCCCAGGAAGATCCGGGGGGCGCTGCAGAAGCTGATCAGTGGCCTGCCGGCGGAGGTGCTGGGGGAAGAAGGGCCGACGGGGCCCAAGGCCAAGGGGAGCTGGGTTGGGGATGAGAGCTAATTAACCCTAGTTTCAGATTATAGATTATGTGCCATGAAATTGTAAATAAATAATTGTTTTTAAAATGTCATGAAATATAAATATTTTTAAAAATCTTACACTCTGATACAAAGCACATAGAGATTAGATGTCACTGTTTACGAGATCATGTGAGTAAGGGTCATTTTGAGCCTATACATGTAAATACGGAAAACTAACTTGCAGACATTTTTATAAAATCCTTAGCTCCTGAAAAATTCACTTAAATAAGAAGAGAACTTGGAATTTGCTGTTTGAATGAGTAACTATGTATATTAGGATTTCATACACTCTTTTGCTTCATTTTACAAATAACATTTCAATTTTTACACATGTTCACTTTCATGCTTCACATTGCACATATCCTTACTTACTTGTGAATAGAAATAAAATTTTCATCAACATTTTATTTACATGCATATGCTTGTTCATATTTCACATACTTGCGTGCCTTAATGCCATGATTTTTCGGTATATCAAATGACGTTTGTGGAAGAGTGGATTATGTCCACTTGGAAGCACTCCCTATGCGTGAGTAGGGTCTTCGGACCTTCACCTCCGCCACGTACCGAAAATCAACTTGAGAATTTTTGAAGGCACCCATTCCATGGAAGCTAACATCTTAATAGACATTCTTGATGATGCAAGAAGAGTCATAGAGGCTCAGGGCCATAAATCACTGACTGTTAGAGAAAAATACATCTTTAAAAGATTCATTTTTTTCCTAATTAGCTCTGAGACCACAACCTGTATGGCCCTGAGCATGCTAGTTCTGATTTTTAGACTTTTGATGTACAGTTTCATTCTTAATTAATACATAGCTCTTTATTGATCAAAAAAAAAGAATTGTGTGTGGGTGACTTGTTCGTCAGCTTAGTACGTCGGGGGTATGTCGTTTGCACTTTCCTCATGTCGTATTCAGCCGTAACGCACGAGTCAACACCCACCATGCGTGAGACATTATGACAAGGCCGAATGTCCCCTCATGTCAGGATTTCCCCTCATGTGCCCGTTGGTCGCAACCCCGCACGCCATATGATGTCGCTCTCTCCTGTAGCCATGAGGCCATGTTCGACTGCTCAAGTTGAGTCATGATCGACCCTCGCCCAGACACTGGATCGATGCATCCCCCCAGTTGTCCAGCTATAAGCCCTCCATCCAGTGTCGCAACCACGGCCCACGGGAGGATCCCCCTGTAAAACACATGTGTGTTCATCTGTCCTATATCGACTCGGGGACCGATCATCACATCGGAACTGTCCTGTGGCATGCACCAGTTGTACTCTGGCCACTATGACCCACCTGTAAAGACATACATCTCTCAGGAATTAAACTACCAATTGGATGAATGCTTTCGCATCCACATTTAGGCCCTCAGTCCTCCCTCTGTGTCACCTAGCGTGAACATCCAGCACCCCCTGACCTCAGTCAACACCACGTAGTAAAGAGGCAAACCTACAGCTGTAAAGTTCCCCTGGCTCTCCACCTAGGACTTCAGGAATATACAGACTCCTCTTCAGCATGGAATGAAGGTCTTCGGATTCAATCCGATGTAAATAAACACCGACTGTTTGCGGTCGGTGGGGAAAGACATCCTGTACATGACACCCCATAGTCGCCTGTGCACTCACACCCACGGAACTCTCCTTCCCTCCACGCGTCCCTCACCCCTTGAGTCCACGTGCCGCGCCCTGGTGGCGCATCCCCAGTTAAATATTCAGTTCCACGGGTGACTGTCGAGAAATCGACTGGCACGCCCGCATCCCAGCCATGTTTCCCCTCTAGCCCGGAAACCTCTTGTGTCACTCGGTCTCCCCTCGACTCTCCAAAAAGGCAAGTGCACAGTGCTGCTCTGAGAAAGATACGGTCATGAGAGGGAGTGCCCGACACGTGTCTCGTTTCGGCACCTCTCCCGTAGCTATATCCTACCCCTCACTCCAGTCACCACACACATGTCCATCGTGTCGGTGGGCACTGAACCCCGCTTCCCCATGCGCGAAACAAAAGGGATGGCACGCCTGGTGGGACGTCTCCCGCCTTCCTTCTGTTTACTGAAGAGAAAGTCCGTGCCAGCCCTGAAGCCCCAGTGCCCTTTTCTTGTCCTTGTAGGAGAGGTAGAAGAAGAGCACCTGTGTGCACTTCCCGGCAGCTTCCAGTTCGCCTTCCAGTTGCCGGATCGCGTTCGACGACCGTCAGTGGCCGTCACCCCTGCTCGTCTGGCAAACCCACAACTATGGCGGCCGTCACCTACGGTCCCATCGTCATCGCCACCCATGCAAGGGTGGGCTACTTGGCGGTGCTGATCACTTTCGGCAACTTCGCCCCGGTCGTTGGATCGCCCTACTTCTTGGGTGTGGTCCCCGTGGTGGCTCCATCGTCACCCTCAGCTCCCATCTCTTCTGCGCCATCAACGTGCCACACTAGTCACCAGCCTCGATGGCTAGACCGAGCGTCAGGCTCGGGTCTCCCGTTACTGGTCCCCGTAGGGGTTCCAAACCAGCCCCAGCCCGGGCAAGCACCAACCCCTGGGCCCAGTTCTGACCAACTCCCGACGCAGGCCTTGCATCCCAAGTTTCGGTCTCCACTTCTGCACTTTGCTTGGGCCTCCAGCCCCGGGCCCCTGCCAAGTCGGCATCCGGCGCAGGTCTCCACCCCAAGGTGTTCGACTCCTCAGCACCCTGCTCGGGCCGTCAACCCTGAGCCTCCACCGAGTCGGCTCCCCACACGGGTCCCCCGACTCGGGGGCACGGCTCCCTAGCACCCCATTCGGGCCTTTCGACCCGAACCTTAGAAGAACAACCGCCTCACTTGGGTTCTCAACCCCTGGTATGAGGCGTCTCAGCACCCAGACCGGGCATACAATCCCGAGGTTTCCCACGGATGACGTCTGGCATGACTGATCCACGTCAGGCTCTGGACCTTTCGGCTCTGTCTCAGGGGCATTACTCTCACAACCTGACAACGTCGGTTCCCAGCACTGGTCTGCCTCTATGGGACGCGGTGACTCCGGCATGGACCGAGGGCCTCCTACCCATATCGTCTCTGAATGACCTGAAATTTTGAGCACTGCCTAACCACGTCTAAAACCTTCCTCCAAAAATTTCCTGTAATTTTTAGAGCCCTTTTTCCCTGCTTACCCCGTCCACCATTCAACCCCTCAGTTCTGACTGCACTGAACTGCAGAACTAAGCCCTGTCTATTTTTGCTTCCCACGCCCAAAACCTCCACTACATGCCACTCCACCACTGCTACCCAATCCTCCCACGACCTTCACCTATCCGCCAGATAAAACTCCGCCCCATTTGCCCCTTGGAAGCCATGGTTCGAGCCTACTCTTCCACCCTCTGTCCTGCTACCAGCAGATAGACCAGAACGTGCAGGGCCTGTTATAAAATTTGCCACGATCTCCACGATACTCAGTTGCAGTTGACACTCCATCGATGTCCCTGGGACATCCCCAACAGCGTCTGCACCAAGTTTCGTGACCAGAGGGCGAGCATAAGGTCACGTGCCAGGCCCGTCTTTTTGCTGTTTCCATATGCATGTGCAGACTGATCAGCAATCTGCCCACCGCTCGTGGCTACTCCAGAGGTTCCAGTCAGCGCCGTCGACTTCCTCTTCGTCCAGGAGACTCGCCATCCACTACAGCATGCTACTAGGGATGTGGACATCTTCCTTGGCTTCTGTGACGCGTCGTCCTAGTTGTTGGTTCCAGTTCGTACCAGTTTGCGCACGTGGGAGTTGTCACACGTCATCCACTCGCGGCCCGTCACCCCACTTCACACGACCCCCGGATCGTTGTGTAGCCTTCTACCTCCTTGCGAGGAGTGGGCTTTACTTGGGTTGTACCTCTGTTTAGCTCTTGTATTGGGTGATTGTGTGATTTGACCAAGCATCTTCCCCACGTCCTGAGCGTGGAGGTACGTATACACGTCCTTGCTTGGTCTATCTTGCTAGTTTAGTATACTCTCTAGCACCGCTGCTTGTGCGTTGTAGGATCCTAACTCATTTATATTTATATCATTGCCACAGTGAGAGAGCGTGACCATTCCGTGCTTCGATCCGAGCACGTATATGAATTACCTACCCTGGATTCTACCGGTTCCTCAACCGTGCGGATTGACATGCTTCCCTCACTTGGGGAGGATTGCGAGCTTGAGTTACTTGTTATTTGGCGTAGTTACCCTCTTAGAGTCTTAAGTGTCGAGTTTGCGCTACTCAATCTATTGCGTCGTTGCTAGTTTAGTTGTCCATTTCATCCCATCTTCACGTAGAGTCCTAGTTCACATAGCGTCCCGCATCAAATTGGTATCAGAGCCGTAGGTTTGTCTAGGGTGCATTTGAGTCCCTTAGGTCATCCTAGGTGCATTTAAGTCCATATTCTACCCTTTGCATCACCATTTTAGATTCGTGTCTAGTCCTTTAGAGTTTTAGCCTCCCGTGTCCCTTCGAGTCTTGCATGCCCACTCGGCGTGGTACCGATTACCAACGCCCTGTCCCGATGGCTGACCCTAGGAATCTTGCCCCTAATGATTTTTCCCTCCAGGATATGATGCAAGCTCTCCTGGAGCGGATGGATTGGTCCAATGCACCCATGGAGGGCCGGATGAAGGCCATGAAGGATCGGATGGAGGCTTCCAACCGGACGATCTAAGGTCTGGTTGGGCGGCCCAATCCGGGTAGAGCGCAGCAGGTAGAGAAAGCCCCGATCAGTCCTATCCAAGGTAACAAGTCCATGTTTGAGTATATTAGGGAGTTCGATGAGCACTTTTTTGCGATGTGGGGTCACGGAGGAGAGTGTCATGACTATCTCTTGCTTCCATCGGGGTCTGCGATTGCATTATCAGTCCGAGTTATTTCGCCACCATGTGACGACCCTAGAGGAGGCTTATCAGGTTGCTCGCGAGTTATAGCAGTTTGAGTCTGAGTTTGCTATGGTCTAGTGTCTGGGACCTACATTTCATAGTGGGTCGGATCCTCGTGCTACGCCTGGACCTTATCCTAGGGGTCCTGTGGCTCGTCCACAGGAATCTGCTCCCCAGGACCTCACTGCTCCTCGGCTTCATCCTCCTCCCTCGAGGGACTATTCCCCTCGGCCCCAGGCTCCGACCCCAGCAGCCCACCATTCCTGCTCGACCTCAACTTCCACCACCCCTGACCTGTCTTGATGACAAGGGGAAGGGGCCGATGATTGGTGGAGCACCTCAGGGCACTGGGTCCCGTCATGAATGTTATAGGTGCGGAGGAGTTGGTCATTATGCTGTTAGTTGTCCCACCCGATCTTCTTTGGTTATCGGGGATCCTCCGACCGATGAGCCCGCACTTGGGATTATGCCTGTCAGTTATGAGGCTGATCAAGATCTCGCAGAGGAGTTTTTCAATGAGTTGATTGAGGGCCATTTGGTCCTTGGGAAACCCTTAGCTAGATGGTTAAGGAAGGGTCCACTTCTTGATGTCTCGATGCCTTGCTACTCACCAGTACTAGACCATACATAGAATACAGGAGTGTGTGATGGCAGAGATTTTGAAATTGGCTGGAACTGGCTTGTGCTGGAATTGCGGCTAGAATGCCGCATGAAGGCTGGTATTGACAGGAGACTGGAGAGAGTGATGTGGAGGATGGCTGGGAGGTGCCGAGCCAGCGACTCGAAAATGTGGGTTGATTACTGATTGACACGAGAAGATCCCGCAGTCTGCTGGAAGGTTGGTGAAGACCACCCTGACTGGTGGGGGAGAGAAGTTTTCTCGTTATCAGCCCCAGCGCCCTTTCGGGTTTTCACCAGAGCCAACCCCCTTTAGCTTTTTCCAATACACCCTCGCGGGTTTTCACGTCGAGGGGTTTCCCAATTTTACCTGAGGCACCCTTGTGGGTTTTCATCTCAATTGGGTTGTTGCCCTTTTTGCCCCCAGTCGACTCCTCACGGAGGGGAACGACTGAGTCCATCGGGACATCTCTATTTTTAGCCCAATTTTGTTGTTGTTTTACTGTGTTTTTTTTGTTTTTGTTTTTTGTTTACTTACCTGAGAGCCTGGTGGCTGAGCTGTGGTTGATGTAGTGGTGCCCCCGCTTTGGTCGCTGCGAGTACGAAAGCAGGAGGCTGGCTTCTGAGGGCATCTGACGATGACTCTGGGAGGGGTCCAGCTAGCCCCCTGGCTTGGCTAGAGAGAGTGACTGGTTCGGTCTTCTCAGTGGCTGAGCCTAGGAGTGTACGCCTTATCCGGTGTGGCGTGCGAATTCGGGCTCTGGTGCATGGTACAGCTTTATGTGCTTGCCATTGAGAGGCGGGAAGGGCTTGTGGCCCTTATGGTTTATGACTATGTAGGCCCCACCCTCATAGGCGTCGCAGATGATGTATGGACCACACCAATTCGGCTGAAGCTTGCCACTGGAACGGCCTGCCATGGCTTCTCTTTCCTTAATCATGACTCGGTCGTCTTGCTTGAAAGCTCATCGCTTGACGAGCTTGTCATAGGCTCACACCATACGGGCCTGATATACTTGTAAGTGTTTGTAGGCTTCGAGCCGTTTGCCTTCCAGATCGGCAAGCTCTTCCAGCCTTCTCTGGTATTCATTTTCATCAGAGTCGGCCAAGCCGGTATGTACCGCTACGCGGTAGGATGCTAGCTGAATTTCGACAGGGATGACGGCTTTCGCCCCGTAGACGAGGGAGAATGGCGAGCATCCCGTGGGGGTTTTGTAGACCATCTGGTAGGTCCATAACGCCTCGGAGACCTTTTCACCCCAGTCATGCTTCCGATGGCTAACGATCTTAGCCAAGAGCTTGCAGAGAGTTTTGTTGAAGTCTTCAGCCAAGCCATTGGCCTGCGGTTTGTAGACTGAAGAGGTTTGCCAGTCAATGTGGAACTTGGCCGCCAATTGGTATACGGCCTTGTTCTTGAATGGCATCCCGTTGTTAGAGACTATGCGACTGGGTGTACTGAAACAATAGATGATGTTGTGTCAAACGAACCTAGCGACCACCTCGCCAGTGACTTCCCGTAGGGGAAGGGCTTCCGCCCAATAGCAGAAGTAGTCGATGGCGGCCAGAATGTACTTGTGGCCTTTGGAAGATGGCGGGAAAGGCCCCACGATGTCCATACCCCACTGTGCTAATGGCCAGGTAGGGGCTGTGGGATGCAACGGATTGGGAGGCCTTCTGGGTACTGGGCCGTAGGCTTGGCACTGATGACATGTATGGTCATAGTAGACGCAGTCCGCGTACATGGTAGGCCAATAAAAGCCTTTCAGCTTGATGTTGTGCTTCATTCTATCTTCAGCCTGATGCATGCCGCACAACCCAGAATGAACCTCGCACATGACAGCTTGAGCCTCTGCTGGGGAGACGCACCTCAAGAGGATGGACTTGTCCTTCTCATGGATGAGTCAGTACAGGGAGTCATCAATCAACTCATATGACATTGCCTAGTGGAGTAGTCGGACCCTTTGAGCCCAGTCAGGGGGGAGCCACCCCTTCTTGAATTTGGTGATGGGCTCGCGCCAATCTTCTTCTTCTAGAGGAGTTTCATGGTCGAAGCCTTGGACCTCGTAAATTGTGAGATTGGAGTTACTTTCGAGTGAGCTGGGCATTAGCCTTCTGTGCTTGACTGTGATGTCCACTTCACCCTAAGGCGGTAGCTTGATGGCCACAGCCAGTTTTGCTAGAGCGTCAGCCTGGGCATTGCTGCTTCTGGGAACGTGGCCTATTTGAAAGAAATAGAACTTCTGGGTTAGCCGGGTGATGGCGGCGTGGTACGGAACTAGCTCTGATTTCCGCACGTCATAGATGCCAAGCACCTGTCAGACTATCAGTTGGGAATCTCTATAGGCTTTGAGAAATTTGAAGCTGATGTCGAGAGCCATCTGGAGTCTGATGATCAGGGCTTCGTACTCAGCTTCGTTGTTGGTCAGAGCCTTCATGAGGGCGACTACAGGTCAACCGGCGGAGCCGCCCCCCGGCGGCCGGCCGCCCACCTCGGCGGATTGGGGTTCCGGTTACATAAAAGCGTCCCGACGAACCCTCCCGCCGCTAGAAGGAACGAACTCGACGAAAGAAGAAGATCGAGACGGGCGTTTCCCCAAAAACGGATCCACGTCTCTGCAGGGTGGTGTTAGCTAGCTGGGTTTTGATCCCGGGGGGGTGACGCTAAATCTGTTCTCCCACCCCGGGGTGTTAATTACATGAACAAATCTAAAGAACAAATTAAAATGATGCGATGCTGGTGAGCAATGGTGGGAAGTGCCTATATGCAAAGAATGCAATCGCCTATGACAATGGGTGTGGGTAGCTGCTGGCTGGCTGCGATGATGACGGCGGAGACACCATGATGACAGTTAGCGAAGCGGGCGTGATCTCCCAATCGATCGCCCGTTCTTGGGGAGAATGGTGGCGGTGGAGGTGACGACGATGACGATGTCGACCGTGGTGGAGACAGCGGCTTCTTCGGGAGGCCGCCGGGGAGCAGTAGGGGACCCCGTGTCCCCTTCCTCCCCCTTCCCTTGTTCCTGATCTCGTGCGAAAGATGCTTCCTTTGCGTCGTTTTTGATCATTTTCTCATGCTAAATTGTGATGCTTGCTTTAATGTGTTAGTGGAGGCGTCTGCCGGATTAAACTAGGGATTTCTGCTCTGCGGTCATGCCGGGCTGCTGCGAAGGGCTGGGTCCGATCGCCGCCGGCGTCACGCCTGCTGCATCAAACCAGACACTGTTACCAACTTCAGTACGGGGGGGTTAATGGGAGTACAGTGATGGCGACTGGAACAACAGAGGAGAAAAAGGGGGAGGTACTGATGGGCGGGCTCGGGATTTCTGACCTGTGGTCGAAGCGACGGAGGCCGGCAGGGAGAGGATCCCGGCGCCAAAGCTCTGAGGCGCGTAGGGGTACTGCAACATCTGAGGGTATTGCAGGCCGAAGCCGCCGCCCTGTCCCTGGCTTCCCTGCCCGTACTGAGCGTAGTAAGGGTAGAAGTTGTGGAAGACGCCCAGCTCGGCCGCCGCAGCGTAGTAGGGGGAGAACTGGTGGTGCCCCCCTCCTCCGCAGACGCTGTAGTAGCTCTGCAGCCATAGCGATATGTTGGGTGGTCTCAGTATTTCTTTCAAAACCTCAAAGATCTGACAAGAACAGAGAGAAGGGGAACTGTTGAGAGGTGCAGACCATGGGATACATGTTCTCCTGAGAATATCCGCCGGAATACCTGGGAAAGAGCAACACAGATGAAAGATCAGAGGCCTCTTCCGCATTCCCTCACGAGTACGCAGAGATAAAACGCTCAAATGAGGGAGTTGGGATTGCGGGGATCTCTGTCTTTACCCGTAAATGGAGAAGGGCAGGGCGTAATGCGTGGGTTGATGGAAGTAGGCCGTTGTCGCCGGCGTCGAGGGGCCATGGTATGCTGCTGCAGACATTGGTCTGAAGCGTCCGAATCCTGCGAAAATGGAAGAAAAGACCAGTTTTTTTTCGGAGGAAATCTAGAGCGCCAAGGTAACGTCCAGGAGAAGGGAAAGAGGAGAAGGAACCATGCTGGGGAGTGGGCGGGCGGGAGCGATGGTGGGTCGCCGCCCCCAGGCACGCGAGGTTGCAGTTGGCCCTCCTGCCGTCAATCACCGGCGACGGGTCTTGGCAGGCCCTCCTAGCCGACTCGGCATCCTTGAAGGTCACCTGTTAAGGAGAAGAAGACGCCGCAGCAAAACCACACTACTGATCAGAAGAAAGGCGCGGATCGCCTGCGGGAGGAAGAGAAAGACAAGGGAGAGGAAGAGATGGGGCTCACGAAACCGTAGCCCTTGGACCGGCCGGTGTTCTTGTCTCGGATGACCACGGCCTCCTGGATCTCCCCGAACTGCTCGAAGTAGCGCCGCATGGTCTCCCTCTGGGTCTCCCACGCCAGTCCCCCCACGAAGATCTTCGTGTAGGTCGTGTCCCCGGGATGTCCCCCGCCGCCGCCGCCGCCGCCGCCAGCATTGCTGCCGCCCACCTGGAACTGCCGCTGCTGCGCCATGAGTTGGGCACCACCCGATGAAGCCGCCGCCGCCGCCCCGGGAGATCAAGGAGAAGAGGAAAGGTAGGTGACAGGAGCAACCCAACGCAACCAGCGTTGCAAAGGAGGACAACGCCGGCCAAAATATATATGATGAGGAACTCCTCCCTGTGTCTCCGTCTGTGTTGGGAAGGCACCGAGGAGGAGAACAACAGGGTTACAGGAGCACCCAACCCTCAGAGGACAAGAATGCTCAGACGGCTGCTCCCTGCAGGCCTCCCCTTCGGGCCATCAAACAGTAACACCGGTGAGGGGGACATCATTACTGGGCAGAGGGAGGAGGGTGAAGGGAAGGATGGGGGTACATGGGAGGGGGGGGAGGGGGGTGGCAAGAAAGAGGATTTTGGGGATTTCTTTGACAGTTAAACAAAGGTGTTCGGACGTTAGACCGATGTAAATCAACACTGACTCCGATCAGTGGGGAGAGGTCCAGCACCCGAACCCAAATCGTCTGATACGATGTGCACCTACGGAATCACCCTCTGTATCAGGGGGATGCCTCTTTTGAAAAAGAGCATAAACACATATTTTTAAAAAAAGTCATCTATTTTTCCTACGTGAAAAGTTTTCTTTGTCTAACAGACTAGCACACCCGGTGGGACCTTTCCCGCCTTTCTTCTTTCTGTCAAAGAAAGTTTCTAAACCTTTTTTAAGGTTCTGATTCCCTCCTCTTCTTTTTACAGGACGGGAAGAGGAGGGTGCACATCTCTCTGCTCACTTGAGAGCTCTTTGTGCCTCAGTGTACTGTTCCATTCGTGCTACTCGCCACCACCACCACCACTATTACTAACAACACTAGCAGCGATGGCCGTCGTCACCTACGGCCCTCAAGTCATCGCCAACCACGCCAGGTTCGGATACTTGGCGACCCCGATCGTCTTCGGCGACTTCCCTGCTGTCGTCGGCTCGCCCTTCTTCTTGGGCGTTGTACCTGTGGTTGAGGCCAGCCCAGCCACACTCGCTTCAACAACCACTGAGGGTGTTAGGCCCTCCGCCTCAGTAACCGGCCGGGTTCGCTCGACCAAGAAGACAATTACCAAGGGTGTAAGGCCCTCCGCTTCATCAGCAGGTCGGGTCCGCCCGGTCAAGTAGCCAACCATTGGGGGTGTCAGGCCCTCGGCTTCAACAATCGGCCGAGCCCGCTTGGCCGACAAGTCAGCTCCTGGGGGTGTCAGGCCCTCTACTACAACAGTCGGCCGGCTTCGCCCGGCCAACTCCTCGCGGACTAGGGGTGTCAGGCCCTGTGTCCCACCAAATGGCCGAGTTTTCTCGGTCAACTAGATTACGGTCGGCGCCACTTCTGCACAACGGGGACAATGCCGTCGCCGCAACGGCACCAGTTCTACGGCGGTCACCCTCAGAGGAGCTGCTCCTGCTCAACGGGGGCAGCGTCGCTGCCACAAGGACGCCAGGCCTACCGCAGGCGTCGCCAGCGCCGCTCCTGCTCAATGGGGGCAGCGCCGTAGCCGCAAGGGTACACAGCCTGCAGCGGCAGCATCTCGCTCCGGCAAGACTGTAATTGTTGGAGACATCCGTATCCGGGTCGATGGGGGCTAGCCGATCTTGCCACGGGAATGTCATGTCCCGACCATTCCCACCTCCAACCGCTTCGAACTCTTCGTCAAGTTCGGGAGAACGGAGCGAAGAAGAAGAAGCCTGCCGTACCGGCGGCAACCCAGGTCCTCTGCAGCGGCCCAAGTCACGAGCTCCCCGATCAAGGACAGGGGGAAACCAAGTGGAGGAGCCCCTACTCCACTTGAAGAAGATCTGGGTCACCAAGGAGGAGGCCCGAATCATAAGGCATGCAAGGGCGGAGGAGCCCTTCCGCATGTCAGACCTTCAGCAAATGCGGAGTCCGACAAGCACTGAAGCCTCGAGCTCTTCGAGGTCTACAACTCAGGCCCTACAGGGGTCAAAGCGCCGAGGAGCCGACAAAAAGGTGCGGCCGACCTCCCCGTGGGCTAGTTCCACGCATACAGAGGAGGATCGCTCTCCTCAGGCATCCACATCCCGAGTTTCTATCTTTGACAGACTAGGGATGTCGCCTAAGCCTGATAAGTAGCTGCCCAAGAAGAAGCAGGTGGTTCAGGTGACTGATGACACTGTCAAGGTGTTCACCTGTTACACCACCTCCGGCGACAAACAGCCCGAAGACACCTCGGGTGACCCCAACCAGCCTCTTCAATATTCGAGGAGGTCAAGGTCCGGGTCCCGTGGCCTGGCGCAAACACAGCAAGCGCTAGCAGTTGGGACGTCTCAGCCCGAATTGGCCCGGCATGAGGAAGATGGGGATAGCCACCCCCGACATGAGGAAGATATGGGGGAAGAAACACAGACTCCCACGTTAGAGGAGCTCCGACGCGAGAATCAAGAACTCAGGAATCTCTTACAGGCACTATTGCGTGAAAAGGAGATTCCTGTCCCACCCCAGGCGACACCCACTGGAGTGGAACAACGGCCGTCTCCCATTTCGGCCGCAGCTAATGCCTCTGTCATAGCTGCGAAATTGCCACTGGTGGTGGTCTTTGAAGTCCCGCAGCATGAAGCCAATGCGCGGTCATCTGTTACTCCTGCCGCAGAAGCAGATGATCGAGCGCATCGTGGAGGCGAAGTTTGCCTAACATGGTGAGGGTGTGGCTACCGTTGATTTGTACAACGTGCCCTACCCCCGCCACCATCAATTCAAGAAGCTTCCGCCCGATTACCCGAAAGTCCCGAAGCTTCAGAAGTTCAATGGGCAGGGCTCTCCACATGAACACCTGGCCTATTATATGACGGCCATGGATTTACAGCTTTGTAGCCCATGTAATTTAAATTATGCCAATATGTGTTTAAATGCATAAATACATGCTCTAATTACTTTATATTCGGATGCCTGCTTGTTAGTTGCGAGGTAGGGATCTGCGTGACCCCTACTGAGTCTGGCTGTGACTCGCCCTTCTACTTTTCAGGTGAGCCGTCTCAGCCTTCGACCGCAGCCCCGCGTGCTTTCCCAGACCGAGTCTAGCAGCCAGCTGGAGTCAGTGTTGTCTTTTTGTACTTTTGACTGGGGTATTCCCCGCGTAGTTGTACATTTGGGCTTGTATATCGTGGACTTGTTCTTTTGGCAGTTCTGGACTAGTGTATATTCAATAACACTCTAATATATATATAATTATTCCAATTGCTTCTACATTTTAGTTTATAATAACTGTTTTAATTTAATCTACGCGTCGTGCAATTCCAATTCGTTATGCACTCCCTCGACAAACTCCCCCAACCATTCAGGGGCCTCATCAGCCTCTTGGGTGAGTTCTCCAGTTCCTAGTAGCGGTAATTTGATGCTACATCGGGTTATCGGTATCCGGAGCTCTGGGTCGTTACAATTGGTATCAGAGCGGTGTTGAGGAATATATAAGGAATCGAAATTGCATAGTCATTGTCCAGAATTAGTCCAATTACACTGTCCATTGCTGGCTTAGGATGTTTTTTGTGTGATTAACGAGTTTTTCTGTCCATTATCTAATTGCTAGTTGTTCGAGATGCCACCTCGGCGTTGGAGAGTTCCGGTTCCTCAGGAAGCGAGTAGTGTACTTGCTCCAGCTCCTGTCGTTTCAGTCCAAGAGGATGTACTTGGCAGTCGCGGGCGGGCATTAAAAGAATTCTTGCTATTCCACCCGCTGACATTTGAAGGCCAGACCGACCCAGATGCTGCTAGAACTTGGTTGGATGCCACCGAGCGGGTGTTTCATTTTATGAAATGCGCGGAAGATGAAAAGGTGATGCTCGGTACTTTTCAGCTCCAGGGCGTGGCTTTGACATGGTGGAACACCGAGTGGGAAGTCTCTTTCCAATCTCGCCCACTCCGTCAAATTTCCTGGACCGAGTTTGTCGCTACTTTCGAGACTACCTTCAGCCCGGCTTATCTCTGCATGGATAAAATACATCAGTTTTTATAGCTTGTCCAGGGAGGGATGTCGGTGCTCGAGTATCGAAACAGGTTCTCAGAATTGGGCCGTTATGCGCCCCATATTCTTGCAAGCGAGGCACTGAAAATAGAGCAATTTCTACGAGGCCTTCGTGCTGAGTTGAGGCAGCCCCTGATTGTTGCCCGAGTTACCACTATGACGGAAGTGTATCAGGCAGCAACAGCTTTAGAACTGGATTTGGCAAGATCTCTTGTCCCTTCTCCAGCATTATCAGTTCAGCTGATAGCTTAACTTCCTTCGAGTTATTTGCCTCATGTTTCTGGATTTCCTTCTGCCACTCCTACAGTTAGTGGTGTAGCTTCTTCTGGCAAATCCTAGTTTAAGGCATTCAAGAATAAAAGGAGACCCAGGAGATGATTTGATCGGCAGACTTTGTCTGATGTTACTCAGTAGTCAGCCCCATCTTTCCAGCAGCACCAGAGTTCTGCAAGAAGTCAATCGAAAGGTTGTGCGCGATGTGGTGGTAGTCACCCTGGCAAACCATGTTCACTGCCAGTGGTGTGTTTTCAGTGTGATCAGCCAGGTCATGTAGTGAGAGACTGTCTGATGCGAGCAATCCCAGTATAGTTTGCTTCAGCAGCTCCATCGCAGCCGTCTCAGTCTCAATTCAGACCTCCACTCCCACCACTGCAGCCGTCTTAACCATTTCAACAGATGCTTCCTCAGGCTTCGGCAACATCTTCTTATCAGTCTTCTGCAGCCGCCAGTAGAAACATGAAAGGCAAGGTGACCCACATTTCTCAAGCAGAGGCTGTAGCTTCCAATCTCGTCGAAGGTATGATTATTATTATTGGTTGTACAGCCCATGCTTTATTTGATTCAGGTGCTTCTCACTCTTTTATTTTTGAGGCATTTATTGCATGTATCGAGGAGCCCATGATTGAGGTAGTATGTGACTTAATTGTTGAACTTCCATCCGGGGATTTCATGGCGACCCCGTTGTGTCTCGAGGACTCACCCGTTGTGGTTAGTGATCGGCAATTACCGGTGAGATTATATGTGTTGCAGTTGGCAGATTATGATGTTATTCTAGGTATGGATTGACTAGAGCAGTATAGAGCGTTGGTTGATTGCAGATCTAAAAAGGTCTATTTTCAGCCACCTGGAAAATTGACATTTTATTTTCAAGGCATTCGATCCCGCTCCTCTCGTTTAATTATTTCTGCTATTCGAGCCTGTAGATTACTTAATGCAGGGTGTCAGGGATTCTTAGCTTCAGTGGTTGCTCTTGAGGCACCACGGCAAGATGTCAGTGGTATACCGGTGTGTCGATTCGACACACCTCTGCTCTATGCTCTGCACGACTGCTGGGATCCAATGAGTCAGACCTTCCTCTTCCCGTGGGGGCATATGGTCCCCATGCTGGAGGATGTGGCCAGACTCACCGGTCTTCGAGTGCACGGGCTGTCGGTTAGCGAGACCACCTATCTTGACTACCGGGAGATGGCTCGGGAGCTGCTGGGCCTAGACCTGCGACGCCCCGAGAGGCAATCGACCCTCCTTCCTCGGGCGAGTCTACAGGACAGCCTGGGGCTGTGGCGAGCGGGGATAGTAGTCGGGGAGCAGCCGGAGCAGCACTTGCAGCGCTTGGTGGACCTGGCCAGACCAAGGGTAGCTGTACAGCCGGGAGCAGAGGCCGATCGGGTGCTGCGACATTTTCTGATGCTGATGTTTGGACGGCTCCTCTTCTCCACACGAGCGGATGCGATGAGTTGCTATTTCCTCCCCTTCCTTGAGGAGCTCGACCATGTGGGTGAATATGCGTGGGGGGCGACAGTCCTCGCCTTCTTGTTCGACACACTGAGTTCGACGACCCGTCGGACCATGCTCGGGGGCTTCTCCCCCTTACTTCAAGTACGACTCTTACCCTAGTTTTGATCATGGGACTTCTATATGCTTCATAAATGCTGACGTGATGCTATGATGCAGGTTTGGACCTATGTGTACCTATGGGCACTAGGCAGAGGGGAGGAGGCCTGTCCTGGGCTCCTCCCGATAGCACGGAGGTGGGTAGCACCTCAAGAGACTGCCTCCCTGAGGCGACAGGTTAGGGAGTTGTAGGATGATATTGACGCTTTGCCGTACGCCTCGGTGTGATCCTAAACTCAGACTCTCTGATTAAATGCATTCCTATATGATTATGATGCTGATGCAGTTTCTTATCTTTACAGGTGCAGTGGACGTCTTACAGGGAGGAGGACCAGGCAGACCAGCCGTGGGTGGTTGGGGCCCTTGCCTTCGCAGGACGAGATGTGTGGCTCCATTGCGTGAATGTAGTGGAGCCACTACATTTCAGATTGGTGATGAGGGCCATCGGGGTCCACCAGCCCGCGGTGGAGTTCCCAGCACCAGAGAGGGCGGGGGAGCGAGTTTCGAGGACGATGAGGGGCCGGTCCGTGGCGTTTGATTGGACGTCGAGGAACGCCACGCAGGCCGTCGACTGGACAGCACTCGGGCAGGTGGTGACCGTCTGGGCTGAGAGCGATGCGGCGTACTATACCGCGTACGCGCGACACTACCGGAACCAGGTGTTCCAGGGTGCCCACCGACCGGTATGACTTCTAGACTTGAACCCCTTTCAGTTATGCTTATGATTTCTACCTAATGATATGCTAACACTTGGACTTCTAAATGCAGAATGACCCTGAGGGACGTCTTACAGAGCTGACGGGGCTCCTTACGGCGACGATCAGGGAGCGTGACGAGGCCCGACAGGCCTTAGCCCTCTTGGTGAGTTTTCTTAACTGATGCATTGCTATTATGCTGAGACACGACTGACCTAGAGTTTTGATTGCAGCGGGGGGAGGAGGCCCAGAGACAGGGGGCCGACGCTCCTTCTACTTCTACAGCCCAGACTCCTGCCGACCGAGCAGAGCGTGAGGCAGAGTTTCGACAGATGGTGGAGCGGGCCAAGGCAGCCGAGGCAGTGCTTGCTGAGCGGGTACATTCTACACTTTCCCTTGTGAATTATGCTTTTATGCTAAAATGCAGTTGACTAATGGCGAATGCATGTGTGCAGGTGACAGAGCTGACCGCTGCGATAGGCGAGGGCGACCAGTTGCGAGAGGAGCTCGTACTGGCGCAGGACGAGGCTGCCTATCTGCGAGAGGAGCTAGCGCAGAGTTACAGCCTGAGGGAGGAGGTGACCCGCCTGCAGAGAGAGCTGGAGCAGAGCCTTCACTCGGGGCGGGAGACGGAGTGCCTACGTGCCGAGCTAGAGCAGAGCGTTCGCTCGAGGGAGTCGGCGGAGCGAGGCCAGGCTGAGGCGCAGGAGGAGGCAGCCTGCCTTCGGCAGCAGTTGGCACAAGCCAGACCGTAGGACTCGGTGGAGACGGCGGTCCTTCGGGCAGAGGTGGAGCGACTCCAAGTTACGACCTCGGAGCTGGACCGGTACAGGCAGGAGGCGTTTAAGCTGCGCGGCGAGGTGCGGGCATACAGGGAGATGAGTCGTTCCCGCAGCGGGATGAGTGATAGCCGTGCGGCCCCAAGCGGGAGTCAGGCTACTCACGACTCTGTTGGGCGTTTCCTCGCGACTTCCTCTCAGTGGCAGAATAATGAGGAGGAGGACCAGCGCCAGCGACGAGAGAGGGAGGAGGGTGCAACCTCTGCGATGGGCCCTCCATCGAAGAGGCAGGAGGGAGGAGGTGATAGTGACAGGTCAGAGGGGGCGGCCTGATTTTGCTTTGTACTCCGACACTTGTACATGATGCCCCACTGGAAAACACGCAGTAACACGGAACAAGTAAAATAGTAGGTGTAGCAAAGATGGAAATCTACACTACAAAGCTGTAAAGCTATACTAGAAAGTTGTAACAGAAAAGACATGGACTAGGAGTAGGGAACAGTCTAGGAAGAGGGGGAAGAACCCGTACCAGACAAGCGACTGTCGAACTAACCTCGGCACCCCAAACTACTCCAAGCAGCAACAGGAAGGCGACGCTAAGCTGACGAAGTTAGGAGTTGTCGATCTGCCGACACTGCAAGGGACCTGCAAAATAGATAAAGAAACCAAGGAAAAACCTAGACAAATGCAGACCCAGACGACACGACTAGAACGTCGTGCACACTATCCCACACATGATTAGAACGTCATGCATACGATAGGACACTGACCTCGAGCGTAGCCACGAGAGGGCTAACCTAGAAGGTCGCGACACATAAGAACCACGAAGAGAACTGCGAAGAGTCACGTGCCACGTGACTAGAGTGCCTCTCACTATAAGAACAGCCAGCTGCATCCACTGACATCTTATGCTACGCCTACTATTGTCTTGTCTGCGTACCCTACCGCAAGGACTAGGCCGAGACCAAGACACTATCAGAATCAGAACCAAAGTACCATCACGAGTGACTAGTCAGGGTCACGCCTGTCAACGTGAGTTCAAAGCCCCTGACCATGTGTGCACACACTGGCCCACTGCCTAAGCCAGGCCTCTAACTAGTATTCCGCCTCCGAAGGATGCTACGGTTGGACAGAGGGCCCACAGAACTAGCTTAAGAATCGTAAATCAAGAAAGTGCCCCGCTACAAGAGCCGTCACGCCATAACGTGACGTAAGGCTATGGCTAGTGAAAGCTCACAAGACATGGAGACTCAAAACACGAGTGCGAAAGTATAGATAGGCAAGAGAGCACTATCGTACGTACTTCGAAGCACCAATGGCAGCACAGCCAGTGCCAACAACTCAGGACAAGGCAACTAGACAAGGCAACTAGACCTACACACGTAACGATCCTTGAGTCAGATGACTCAAAGGCAAGATCGTCACTAATAGCGGAACAAGCTGTCAATCGGTCTAAACCTAAGCCAGAGAAAACATCGTTGGTGAAGAAATGACACGCGAAGACCTAAGGGAACACCAAGAACCCTCAACACATCTGGACACGTAGAACGAGGTAAGACGATACCTCACTGTAGCCAGAACCATGTCTCAAACTGGACAGAATCATCGAGATACACACATGGTTACATGTCAACCACTGGGTGATCCCGGGTTGACCGAAACCAGACAATGATGACTCTACAGTAGGGAAGAGAACCCTACTACAAGCAAGTAGACTCTTGGCTACCTTATAACGTAGTCTTGGCCCTCATAGGATGTCAAGAGACACACACGGGAACACGAGCAGACCACAAGACTAAGCCAAGATAACGGAAAATCGGAACACAGAATATGACACTGGCAGTTCTAGATTGAGTCGTTAGGGAACTGTCACAGTCAGGGAAATGACCGCACCCAGTCACCTGAACTGACTTATCCAGAAACCACCAACACACAGACACCACCCTAGAACACAAACCTAAGAAAGATGGACATGAGGCAAGCCATCACAGCCAACATACAAGACCAAGGGGATAGGCGGTTACAAGGGGGCCGCCCAAGGGATGAACGGTCCAGAGAGGGCCGCTCAAGGGTCAGACACCTAGAGGGAAGGGCGGTCACAATGTGGCCGCTCAAGGGGATGAATGGTTAGGGACCAACCGCACAACAGACAGACCCATAAAGGCTAAAGAGGATGGGCGGTCAGGGCAGGACCACCCAAGGGGATGAGCGGTCAGGTCTTGGCCGCTCAAGCCCACGACCCAGTCTAGTTCCTGGTCAAAACGGTCTTGACCGAACCGCTGAACAGAACCAACTTACTACAGTGTCAGTCAAAATGATCTTGACTTGACTGCCTAACGCGACTGACACCAGAGGATGAACGGTCAACAGACTACCATTCAAAGGGATGAGCAGACCAGGCTAGGCCGCTCAACCTAGACAGAATGATAGACGGTCAGATGCTGGCCGCCCAAGGGGAGATAGACAGTCCTTACGAGGCAACCCATACCTTGTGCGGTCTATCATGTGGCCGCACAAGCCCCTAGACTCCACGAGGATAAACAGTCCAAGGCTGGCTGCTCAAGGGGATGAATGACACTTGGTTCAACCGTCGAACCCTTACGGCGAGCAAACCGTGGGGTTGGCCCGATCGTGGCCTTTCCACGCCCCATTCGTGCCGAAATGCAGGGGATATAGCCATGGATACACATACAATCACATGGACTCCATTCGGAGCCAAAACGGTACAACAGATCGCAAGAAATGGGTGATTCTAACGAAATCAACCAAATGGGAGAACCAAACTTCCCGGGCTCCCCACTATCAAACGGCACGATGAAACTCATAGCATATTTGTTCAGTTGGGAAATAGTTATGCCAAGACAGATTCTATTCAAGAAGTAGTCCAGAACCTGACCAATAATTTTAAAGAACTTATTTCTTCACAGGGTGCTAGTTCTTCAACTTAAATGGCAGGAATTCATCACCAGCAGACATCTCAACTTGATAATATGTGCAGCATGCTCCAGAGTTGGTTTGTTGATCTGACTTCTACAGTTAAAGAACTCCAAGCTCAAGCTCAACAAACTGATTAGAAGTTCACTGCAAAGTTTGCTGCATTGGGTACCAAAGTTGATAGACTACCACAAAATTTTTCACAAGTAGTACCCTTGCGGTCACGTGGAAACTCTAGTAGAACACCCACTCGAAGACCACAACAAAGAGGGGGAGGCTCTGCAACAGATGTCTAATGATGTGCCAGAGTTAGGGTGAGAAGCTAGATTACCTCTCTTATATCTATTTTTGATAATGATAAAGGGGGAGAGAAGAGTTGAGTCATGTTGCAAAGAGAGTCCATGTTATGCCATGTGTGGCAGAGATGATGGCAGAAAAATCTGAAGATGAGAAGATTGACTGAATTCTGAAGATCAGCAACTTCTTTCCTTGTTGTACACAGAGTGTGTCTGCATGTTAGTTAGTTTACATGGTAGTGTCATTTAGTTATTCGTGTTGCATTTCCTCTCTTGGTGTGATGAAAAACTTTCATGTGAAATGAATTGAAACCTCCGAATGTAATGAATGCCTTTGTCTACAATGAATGAACTTTTGACTGAATATTTGCTTCTATGGATGAATGATTGAATGTGTGAATGATTGAATTATTTTTGTCTTGTGCAAACGTGTACATGACTCATAGTTGTCATCATCAAAAAGGGGGAGATTGTTGGAACCTTGATTTTGATGATGTCACACTATGAATCATGTTGAGACAGAACTGCATAAAGTCATTCATAATATTCAAGTCATTTATATTCTAAGTGTCAGAAATCAAGGTTGATGCACATGTAGGCACTTAGTCAGATAAGGTCGATGCACACTCACGGTTGTAGCTAATAAGGTCGATGCACATTCATGGTTGAAGTATAGAAGGTCGATGTACATTCCGGTTTGAAACCTATCAGGTCGATGCAGCTATGTATTACATTGAACATAAGGTCGATGCACATTCGTGCTTGTAGCTTGTCAGGTCCATGCACATACTCACATGTAGTCAGTTAGGTCGGTGCATGTATACACCTGCAGTATATCAGGTCGGTACACTAATGACCTTGTGTTCAGTAAGGTCGATACACATTGCACCTTGTGTTCAGCAAGGTCGACGCACATTGCACCTTGGGTTCAGTAAGGTCGATGCACATTGGATCTTGTGTAAAGCAAAGTCTATGCATATTCATGCATTCATTCTACAAGGTCGACGCACATGCAAGTGTTATGTTCATCAGGTCGATGCACATGTTGCAACATGTTCTATAAGGTTGATGCACATGTAGAGTCTAGGTCTAACAGGTCGATGCACCTTTGTTATTCACTGGACTCAGGTCTAAGCTTTCATGTTTGCTTAAGGCATCAGATCGATGCTTAAGCTCTAGTTGTCCTAGTCATTGCCTTAACTAGTCTGTGCAACCACACTGGTTTAGCTCGACAGGTCAACCTGTGTTTCACACAAGTCGGTACATCCTCATATATGCTTGTCTTCATCTATATCTCTTTGCATATAAGGTCTACCTATGTTCTGCACAAGTCTGTGCAGTAGCAGTTAACTTACTGCTTTCGTGCAGAAGTATTCTCACATAGGTCTGTGCACAGTGTGTTTGCATTGAAGCATATACATCATTCATATACCTTTTTTTATCTGAGTATCTGACTTTTCTGAAATTGGCTAAGTATGCATTCTCCTAAGCAATTATGATGATAAGGTGTTTGATAAAATGATTCATATCTTGTTAACAGGGACTCTATTATGAAGAGCCTTAAACTCTATCAAACACTTAAAGAGTAGAAAGCATAAGAGTCGTAAGTGGTCACGTGGTTCGAGAATTGAGTTAATAGGCACGTGATCAAAGGTGAAATGTCTACCAGGATGATTGGCCATGTAGATTCACTTCTTCTTCAGATCTAACACATGGACCTCTTTGAGTTACTTTTCCTGAAAGGCTATTGGTGGGAACTCTCTCTCCACGCGCCAGACTGAATTCATGTGGGACCACAAGAATCTGCTCACACATATAAAAGGGGATCTCTCGTGACTGGAAGCAGATAATTAGAAGAGAAGAGATTGCAGAAATCAGAGAGTAGCAGAAGTGAGAAAAGAAGAATTCGAGAGGAAAGATCAGAGAAGAGAAGAGAGGCCAGAGTGCTGGAGAGATAAAGAGCTCATTGTAGATAAGAGAAGGAAAAGAAAAACGAAGTGTCGGAGAATTCAGAAGAATTCAGAGGAGAGGTTGATGTAAATAGGTTTCAATGTGGTCACATGTTTATTTTCACATTGGGGTACCATGTATATACATCATGCATTTAACCCTTGGGATTAATCCCTCAAAACTTGAAAAAATTTGGGTTTTTTTAAACTTTGGTTGACCTGCCCAGGGCCTCTGTGTTGTAATCCTTGTTTTGTTGATGGGCAACAACCTTGTTTTGATGATGGCCAACACATTTCTATGTTCAGAGCACATCTGCCTTAGCTATGTAGAGTTTGAGCTACTCTCCAGGAAGTCCATGCATGGTCTGTGCACGCTATCATAAAGACAGTGCATATTCCACCGAATAGCATGAATAAAGTCCGTGCATATTTTGGACTTAGACTAATTACTATTAGGTTGCTTGTTAAAGTCTGTGCAAATTTTACCTGTGCATTGAAAAGTCCATGCATGTCTCATACTAAGTCCTTGCACGTCTTAATAAAGTCCGTGCATGTACAGTCTCTGCATAGAAGTCCATGCACATTGCATCCACTACATTGCAAGCCCGTGCATGTCCTGTTGATGTCCGTGGAGGTATTAAACAGGTCCGTGCATGTTGTTATTCCAAGTCTGTGGATGAATAGTCCACTGCATAGCAAGTCTTCACATAGTCCATGCATGTTCTGGCCTTGGCCAAGAACATAACCCCGTGCACATTCTATTTAGAAGTAAGGCAAAGTCCGAGCATGAACAGTCACGTCTTCACTAAGTTCCTGCAAGTCTTCACATAGTCCGTGGAAGCCAAACCTCGTGCATGTTTTGGACTTAGTCTAAATGCGGATTGGGTTACATCTCAAGTCCTTGCATGTCCTCACAGAGTCCGTGCAAGACAAACCCCGTGCATGTTTTGGTTTTAAAACAAAGTCCGTGCACGCCTTCATATAGTCCGTGGAAGACAAACCCCGTGCATGTTTTGGTTTTAAAACAAAGTCTGTGCATGGCTTCATATAGTCCATGGAAGACAAACCCCGTGCATGTTTTATTTTTAAAACAAAGTCTGTGCATGCCTTCATATTGTCCGTGGAAGCCAAACCCCATGCATATTTTTTCTTTGTGCATCTTGTCCTTGCAGCAGCTTAGCAAGTCCGTGCACGTTTCCTCTTGGAAGGAAATTGCATCCGTGCATGTTTCATTTGAAACATGCATCCGTGCACGTTTTTGTCTCTGCCTCTCAGAACATGCATCCGTGCATGTTTTGCCTTGCTTCACAAAGCCCACGACTTGGCAATCAAGTCCGTGCACATTTTATACCCCATGCACATTCCTCAAAACAAACTCCTTGCATGCTCTGCCTGCTATCAGCTGTGGAGTTAGTCTGTGCATGACCTTGCTCGCTTTGTATAAATGTCAGTGTACTCACTGTTGCAAGTCAGTGTATGTTCGAGCATATACTGTTATAAAAGCTTTGCATGTCTGAGCATATGCATCATGCCTTCCCTGCAAGTCCGAGCATACACTGTTATACAAGCTTTGCATGTCCGAGCATATGCATCATCCCTCTCTCAACAAGTCCGAGCATACATTAGCACCTGTGCATGTTTTGCTCGCCCTTTAGCAAAGTCGGAGCATACACTGTAGTAGAGACAGTGTATGTCCTGTTAAGGTCCGAGCACATAACATCGCCCGTGCACATTTTGGTTCGTTGCATGTTGGAGCAAGTCCGAGCACATACACCAGTAATGTCTGAGCCCATACACCACCTAGTCCGAGCACATACACTAGCAAAGTCCAAGCACATAATAATGTCCGTGCACTTTTTGCTCGTTGCATGTCAGAGTCCGAGCTTACACTGTAGCTAAGCCAGTGTAAGTTCGAGCACATTGGAGCTAGTCCAACCCCGTGCATGTTTGAAGTCAGAGTATACACTGTAGTCTAGCCAGTGTAAGTCCGAGCACATTAGAGCTAGTCCAACCCCGTGCATGTTTGAAGTCAGAGCATACACTGTAGCCTAGCCAGTGTAAGTCTGAGCAGGTCTGTGTTATGTCTGGCTTAGCTGCAGCAAGTCCGAGCAGGTACTGTGGCAGCCTGTCTAAATGTTCTAAACATACTCCATGCATCTTTCTTCTATCCAGTACATTGCCAACTGAACTAATGACTACTTTTGTGTTTACTGATAATGTTTCGTGGAAGATAAGGATGGCACGTGATCCAAGGCTGGATGCTGTGCCAGGATCGTGACACATGTAAAGTGGATGGTAAGATGCTGCCATGTGTAGAGGCTCTAGGGCAGGATTTCGTAGAAGACACACGCCCCTTTTGCTGCTAATATAAAAGAAAGATTTTCTCCTTCTGGAGCAGATGACCGAGACAACTTCTAGAAGAGAAGAATCAGAGCTGTGTGATCCAAAAAGAGAAGAGAGAAAGCCCTGCTGAACAAAAGTCTAAGTGAGAGTGAAGAAGAAGAGCGAAGAGTAGAAGAGAAGAGAGCGACACGTGGTGGAGCGAGAATCGGTGCGATTCTAGCGCGATCCTGAACGGTGGATTCAAAGCTGACGATTTGGTTCACGTGGTGATTTTCGGCGCGGTTTAGTCATCTCGGCACTCGATTTCATCGGTGGAGGTAGGGAGATGGATCGCCACTTCGTCCTCTACGTTTTTCCTATAATTTTGTGTAGATTGGTGCTCGATCGGGGAAGATCGGGCCAGTTTAGTGAAAATCGATGTTTTTGGAGTTTGTAGGGTTCGCTGAAAAATGGCAACCATTCTCGATGTAGTTAGTGTCAAATTAACCGCTGGGATGTCAGGATCTCAACCCCACTAGTTTCGTGTCGATGGGTTGTGGCCGGTAGGAGTCTGGGAACCCTAGTGACTCGATTTGGGTCGATTTGTTGGAATCATCCCGATTTCGCGTTTTAATGCATGCATGTGGTGTTTTTAGCCTCCAGGGGTTGTTTTTTGTCGCGTGGCATTGTTTCCCCTATGCTTCGGTGCGAATGGGGTGAGGAACGGGCCGATTCGGTCGTTCCCCTATTTTGCTCGCCGAATTCATGTAACAGTCACTCCAGTGATCGTCACATTGTGTGACGGTCTCCCGATAGACCACCACAACTGTGGTCATTTTACGTTCTTCAAGGTAGGGGTCGTATGACGGACCAATACTGGACCGTCACATGACTATAACGCACCTATGGTGGTGCATTATGCCCTTGGTGTGACGGACCAGTATAGGACCGTCACATGCCTGTAACGCGCCTTGTTTGGTCCGTTACGTATTGTGGTTTTCGAGGCCTACTGCTGTGTTAGACCCTCAATGACTGTGTTGCCTCGAAGATCGTGTCAGTTAGTTCGCTGTAACGGATCTCTCCCTGTGCGTTATGGTTAGGTAACACACCTGTGTGGATCCGTTATGTTGTCCTTGTCTGGCGTTTGTCTAGCTATAGTGGTTGGTGCAACGCGCCTACCCCCATGTGCCATCTAGATGGGGCGGACTAAGCCTGGTCCGTTATATGCCTCTTGTCTGTGTTAGTGTTTTGAGTCCGTTAGACATAACACACCTATCCTAGTGCATTAGGCTGGTGTAATGCACCTATATAGGTCTGTTACATGCCCTTACATTTGAGTTCTGGTCCGTTGGCCATAACACCCCTGTCCTGGTGCATTATGCTGATGTGGCGTGCCTATCTTGGTGCGTCACATGATCTGCCTTGGATTTTAGGTCTATTTGCCCTAACACCCCTATGCTCGTGCGTTATAGCAGTGTAATGCCCCTATAGAGGTGCGTTACAGTCCTGTTGTTGGTCGTGATGGCCGTTGGTCTGTTCATGTGTCTATCTGTCTTAAGTTTGTGTTTTAGGGCGGTGTCTATGTGTCGGTGGTTTCTGGATCGGTCAGTTCAGGTGACTGGGTGTGGTCTTTTCCTTGACTACGACAGTTCCCTAACGACTTGATCTAAACCTGCCAGTGCCTTTGTCTCTGGTCTTGTAGCGACTATTCCTTAACTGCCGGGTTCACCTAGCAGTTGAGTGATAGTTCGCTCTGCCAAGAGTGTAGTCGTTGTCCACTGCTCCGGTTTCTGCTTGTCTTGGCTTGATCTCGTGGTTTGCCCGTGACCCGTGGGTGTCTGTTGACATCCTATGAGGGCAGTGACCATGATGGGACGGCCATGAGTGCTTGTGCATGCAGTGTGTGTATCTGTGTGTATGTGTCGTGCCGAGTTCCAGTCAACCCGGTGAGACCATGGGTTGACAGGCGGCCTTGTCTATGTCTCGACAGTTCCATCTAGCTCGAGACAGTGTTCTGGATGCCTCGGGGTATAGTTCTACCTTGGTTTACATGTCCAGGTGTGCTGAGGGTTCTCGATGTTCCCTCGGGTCTCCGTGAGTCGTTTCCTACGAAGCGTTGTTTCCTCTAGCTTAGGAGTAGACCGATTGGCGGCTTGTTTCGCTATCTATGATGATCTTGCCTCTGAGTCGTCTGACTCAAGGATCGTTACATGAGTAGGTCTAGTTGCCTTGTCCTGAGTCTGTCGACAGTTTCCTGTACTGCCATTGGTGCTTTGTAGTATGGGTGACAGTGTATTATTAGCCTGTCAGTACTTCAACACTCGTGTTTCAGAGTCTGTGTCTTGTAAGCCTTCACTAGTTGTCGCCTTATGGCACGCATCGGCGTGACGGCTCTTGTAGCGGGGCACTTTCCTGATATGCGATTTTTAAGCTAGTTTTCATGGGCTCCTGATTTGGCAGTACTGTTGCCCTCGACCGCAGTGTCCGTGGAGGGAGAAAACTAACTAGAGGCATGGCTTAGTGGTCTACGGCCAGTGTGCACACGTGGTTAGGGGATTTGGACTCACGTCAACGGGCATGACCCTGACTAGTTCTCGATACGATAGTTCTGTGTCTGGTTCTTTCTAGAGCGTAGCTGAGATTTCACTTTCCTCACGGCTGAGATCCAGAGGGGGGTGAATGGATCTCCGTTAAAAAATAATTATGGAATTAAACTTTATCTACACTCACTGATCTAGAAAGATAGTAGCAATCAATTACAAAAAGAACTCCTCACATAAACTCAATCTCGAACACTCAGTATGCAACTAGATTCCATCATGTGTCATTCAAATGAGAAGAGTAACCAACAACCAACTACGAGGTGGAGGTTCGATCTAGGATCTCCTCACGCAAGAGGTGTCATTCTAGATAGGCCTAACCTATCTTTCCTGCCATGCATTTTTCTATACTTGTTGGTTGAAGGCATACACAACTCATTCAAGTTGAATGCAATCAGAATCTAATGCTACCTGAGAACGGCCCTAAGCATACATCTAATGAATCTGAGATCAGATAATCAATCATGCAAGACACAGGAGTTTTTAGGTGGTTTGGTCTCAACCTTGAGACCTACATCCACCCCTCACACAAACTAGAGTGATGCTTCCACTGATACACAGCTTAATTCGCTGATCCACAGCTTCGGGGATGAATCTCTACAACCGCTGAGCAACATAGCTTGCTATCCGCTGAGCCTCATAGCTTGCTGTTCGCTGAGTCTCATCGCTTGTTATCCGTTGAGCACCACAGCTTGCTGTCTGAGGAACTAATCCTCGCCGCTGAGCATCACAGCTTGCTCCGCTGAATAACAGCTTGAAGAACAAAGTCAAAATAAGAACACAAAAGACTGAAAACAATAATCAGATGAAACATGAAAGACAATGTAGCTCAAACGAGCAGACGATTCTAGATCTGATCTAGAAATCGTAACTTCAGCAGCAATCTCTTATCTGATTTCTTCTCCTCTTCTCTGATACCCTGTTTTGCCTCTCACTCGCTCTTCTGCAATGAACTCCTTTTCTCTTGAAGCACTCTCAGCTTCTCCTTACTTCTGATCTTCTACTCTCTGCTCTGGATTCTCTTATCACTTTGTGTGTTCTCCTCAATTGTCTTCGCCTTTTTTGCTTCAACTAAGAGATGCCTTTTGTACCAGCGAATTGAATCTTGTGGTCCATGCAAGATTTCAGTCCGGCATGTGGAGGGAGTGTTCCCGCCAATTACTTTTCAGAAAGAGTGACTTAAAGAAGTCCACGTGTCAGATCTTGAAGAAGTAGTGAATCCATGTGGCGAGTTGTTCAGGTGGACGGACAACCTTGGATCACGTGCCAGTTATCTCAACTTTAGGGCCACATGACCACTTACAAGTCTGATGCTTCCACTCTTCAAGTGTTCGATCAAGTCCCTATCAATAATATAAAAAAATTTTCATCAAACACTTTTTTATCACAAGTAGTTAAGAGAATGAAGACTTAGCCAATTTCATAAGATCAATCACACAGATCAAAAAGGTATATGAATGATTATAGCTTCGATGTATAAACTCAATGCATCAACCTGTGTGAGCATGCCTTAGTACAAATGCAGAAAGATAACTATAATTGCACTGACCTGTGTAGAACACAGGTAGACCTTATACGCAAGGAGATATGGATGAAGATAAGAATTTATGAAGATGCACTCACCTATGTGATAAACCATGTAAGGTTGCACAGATCAGTTACGGTGATGGCTAGAGCTTAAGCATCAACCTGATGCCTTAAGCAAACATGAAGGCTTGGACTTGAGTCTAGTGAATAACAAAGGTGCACTGACCTGTTATGACCTAGACTCTACATGTGCATCCACCTTATAGAGCATGTTGCAACATGTGCATCGACTTGATGAACATTACACTTGCAAGTGCGTCGGCCTTGAAGAATGAATGCATGGATATGCATCGACCTTGCTCTACACAAGATCCAATGTGCATCGACCTTGCTGAACCCAAGGTGCAATGTGCATCGACCTTGCTGAACTCAAGGTACAATGTGCATCGACCTTGCTGAACACAAGGTGCAATGTACATCGACCTTGCTGAGCACAAAGTCAACTAGTGCACCGAGCTGTTGTGACTACATGTGAGTATATGCATTGGCCTATTAAGCTGCAAGCACAAACATGCATCGACCTTATGTTCGACATTGTACATAGATGCATCGACCTGACAGGCTTCAGACTAAACTGTGCATCGACCTGTATACTTCAACCATGAATATGCA
Source organism: Amorphophallus titanum (assembly GCA_024336825.1). Classification (NCBI taxonomy): domain Eukaryota; kingdom Viridiplantae; phylum Streptophyta; class Magnoliopsida; order Alismatales; family Araceae; genus Amorphophallus; species Amorphophallus titanum. The sequence continues at coordinate 81,176,274 of JANBPO010009603.1, read as the reverse complement.
TCAACCTTACATTCTTCAATTGTAAATATGCATCAACCTTATCTGACTTAAACATGAATGTGCATCGACCTCTTATGACTAAGTGTCTATATGTGCATCAAACTCATTTCTAACACTTAGAATATAAATGACTTGTTCAACATGAATGGCTCTATGCAGTTCGACCTCAACATGATTCATAGTGTGACATCATCAAAACTAGGGTTTTAACAATTTTCAGTGATAATTTTGGTTGATGTACTTCTATTGAGTATTGTGATCAAATGACCATATCTAGTGAGACTTATTCAAAGCACTCATTAATATGCTGAAGATCATTTAAAAGTAAAGAGAGGCAGTTTTGTAAAAGAAAAGGGGTAGTCTAGATATAATGCTTTAACTTTGGTAAAGCTGATAAGGGTCTCCGTATAAATCCCCCCTCTCCTACAAGGTTTTCATTCGACTCTCTTAAACCCTTGTTTTCCCGTTCCGTCACCCTTTGTCTTCCCCACCAAAGAGAAACCTCATTCTCGCTCAAGACTGCTCCCGCTCGTTCTGCTCATCCCTCGCACTCTTCTTTATTACTCTTCCTTCTCTCCACTTCCACACCTCCACCATGTCATCTCCGAGTTCTGAAAGCGAGGGAAAGAGGAAGGGGTCAGCAGAACCATCTCAAGAGGGTCCTATGCCTGATGTTATCACGGAGGCTTTGTTTCAGAGAAAAAGGAAAGGTAAGGAGAAAGTTGTTGAAACCCCCAGCAAGGGGTAGTGCTCTCATCCTGCTGAAGCTGCCCTAGTCATCACCGAAGAAAGAGGTACACCATCTCTGTCCTCTTTCCAAGCTGCTCTGAGATTGGATGCTGAGAAGATTATTCCACCACGGTGTGCGGATTTCAGTGATGAGGATATGACTTCAAGCTTTCCTAAGATGGTGCGAATCTTCAAGTTTCAAAAATGGATGAAATTTTTGGGAAAGCATAGAGTCTTTTACCGTAATCTGGTGGCAGAATTTTACAGCAACTTGGTTTATGATATAGATAAGTCTCTACTGCTTTCTTTTGTAAGAGGGATTAGTATTGAGCACTCAAGGCATTTCCTCTATAAAGCACTTAGAATACTAGAGGATGGTGCTGTAGAGCATGGCTTTAGTTTCAATCTCTATGATGCCTTTACTGTCATAACCGATTTGCCAAGCAATTCAAGGAATAAGGAACAAACAAAACTGAAAGTTTTTAACGCCACAAAGTTCTCTCCCTTGAAGAGATTTGTACACCATATTCTTACTGGATTGATTACTCCTCAGACAGGAGGAAGGGGGAGACTAACAGATACACAGTGATTTATTTTGTACTGCTTGTTTAAGCAAATCAGAGTTTGTCTACCAGAGGTGATGATTCAGATAATGAAGAGCTGTATTAAATCTAAAAGGTATTATGCCTATGCAGCCCAACTATCTGCTATTTTTAGAAAGGCAGGAGTACCTCTGGAGGGTGAGCCATGCAAGGAGATCACAAAAGTAAATATTTACAATATGGATTTTATTTCCAAGTACATGGACTTGGAACCCCCACCTCCAAGCAAGAAGAAGAAGAAATCTCATAGGAGGTCTCGGAGTCAGGGGGAGGTTTTGACTCCACCAGAAGCATTGGCTGAACCATCTGTTGCTATTCAGCAGGAAGAAGGAGAGAGAGAAATTGAAAAAGAGACTGAGGCAGAGGTACACATTTCAGAACAAGAAGTTCAAAAAGAAATTGAGGCAGAGGCACACTTGTCTGAACAAGAAGTTCAAGAGACTGGACTTTCAGGAATACAAGGTTTGAAGCATCTTGACCAAACCATAAGTGGTCTTTTTGATAGTTTTGGAGTTCAGCCTGATGTTGATCAGTCCCAAGAAGAACAGTTTGAGCAGGATATTCAAAAAGAGAGGTCAGAGATTGAAGAGCTAGCTATTCAAGTTCTAGAGGAATCAGCAGAAGAGCTCCCCGAAGCTCAACAAGATGAAATAGTTCAACTAGAACAGCAAGAGGAGTCTGCTGATATTCCACAGGAAGTTCAGGGGGGAGCTGAAGCTCAACCACAAGTAGCAGTTGAAGAGGAAACTCAAGAATTTGTTAGAGGTCCTGCTCCTCTATTTACTATGTTTCCTAGAATGTCATTTGAACCTGCACCTTCTGTTGGTCCTCAGATGGGGGGCATGGTTGGTTTAGGGATACCACCTCCACTATCTCCTGAACAACAACCCCCACCAGTTGAACCAATTGTTGAAGAGGCATCTTCATCTGCTTCACAGGCTGAATTTGTAGGGCAAGCACCTCCTGACGACACTATAGTTGAACTGCTGACTAAGTTGAATGAGAAGATGGATGGTCTCTTCCGTTACACAAGTCTCAATTTTAACAGAGTTAATGCTAGGATAGAGCATTTGGAGACCTCCATGATGGGTCAATGGCTGCAATTCTTAGTTGACAAACAAAGATCAGATGCAGCTACCCGAGAGCTTTTAGAATCACTTATGACATTTAGCAACTCTATGGCTAGAATGGTAAGCAGTATTCAGGACACACAGGCTACATCTTACATTGCACTCACCAAAATACTTGATCACTGTCTGGAAATAAGAATTGAACTTGAAAGAATGATAGGTGTAGTGAATCCTCTTCTTCCCAGCCTACAAGCTGTCCTTGGACCCATTGATTCTGTCCAGACCAATATTACCAACATTGCTGACAGACTATAGAATCTGCTTACTATACAAGATGATCTGACTTCGAAAGTAAAACAACACGAGGTTTGAAGATGCGAAAATGACAAGAGGTATAAAGTGGTGAAAACAACACGAACACGACCTCGCCAATCAGAAGACCTTCATGAGTAATGAACACTGTTCATACTCGAGGTTCACTGTGGATAACCAAGGATTTTATATATTGAAATATGCACGAGGTTGAGATGACACGAAGTATGAGAACCCCAAGGTGTACGAGGTGAAGGATAATGAAAAACCTGAAACATTCATGCGTGCTGACCACTGTTCATGCACAAGATAAAAGACTAAGGATCAGGAAACTACACGAGCTACGAACATACCATGCACGCACTATGACACATGATGAAAGAGCACAAAGGACGGATGTTTTATTCAGACCCTTTTGAACACGAAGTGGAACTTGAAAAACAAGATGAGGTATGAACACTGTTCATACTCGAAGAGTGAAAACAGAACAACATGAAGACTGACTTCGTCAGGTAAAATCTGCACGAGGTAAAGAACCCCAAAACTACACAGAGTATGCAAAATATGACGAAGAGGGGTTTACTACACGGAATATGCTCAATTAGAAACTTTGACACAGTGTATGCACCACACTTATTGAATATATAAGCGAAACATCATTCAGCAGATTCATTGACTATTTAAGCAGAAACATCATTGACTCATGGTATTTGCCAACATCAAAACTCAGGGACACAGCATTAGCTAGCAATGGCACACCAGTCCACACCCACCTCATGTGAGACGCTACGACAAGGGTAGATGCCCCCTCATGCTGGGGTCGCCCCTCATGTGCTCGTCGGCCATGACCATGCGTGCGTCATGACGTCTTGCTCCCTCTCAGCAACGAGGCCACGTCGACCGCTCAACTCGAGCCATGATCGACCCTCATCCAGATACCAGACCGAAGTGTCCCCTCAGTCACCCGGTCAGCCACATGCCACTGCTCGACACCGCGGCCACGGCCTACGTCACGGGAGAAACTCTCTGTGAAACACACATGTACTCATACATCACGCATTGACCCGGGGACTGACTAGCACGTTGGAATTGTCTCGAGGCATGCCCCTGTTGTACCCGGGTCGTCACGGCCCACCTATAAATATATATACATCTCAGTGTTACACCACCAGTTGGACGTATGGTCTTGCATCCACATTCGGGCCTCCAGCTACCCTTTGTGTCACCTAGTGTGAACCCCTAGCACCCTTCACCCTCAGCCAACACGACCCAGTCTGAGATAAACCTACAGCTGCGAAGTACTCTCGGGTCTTCATCCCGGGCTTCAGGAATATGGACTCCACTTCGGCATGGAATGATGGTCTTTAGATTCAATCCGATGTAAATAAACACCAACTGCTTGGGGTCGGTGGGGAAAGGCGTCCTGTACACGACTCCCCACAGTCGCCTGCGCACTCGGACCCACGGAACCGTTCTTCCCTCCATGTGTCGCTCATACCTCGAGTCCACGTGCCACGCCCTGGCGGCACATCCCCAGCTAAACGTTCAGTTCCTCGGGTGATTGTCGAGAAATCGACTGGCACGCCCGCATCCCAGCCACGTTTCCCGTTAACCCGAAAAACCTCCAGCGCCACTCGGTCTCCCCTCGACTCTCCGTAAAAGGCGAGCGCACGGTGCTACCTTGAGGCAGATCCGGTCACGAGAGGGGGTACTCGAGGCCCATTGACCTCCCGCATCCCTCCCATGGCTGTCTTACCCCTCAATCGGGTCACCGCACACATCGGCCCTGGTGAAACCCTCCCGGGGGCGGAACAAAAAGGATGGCATGCCCGGTGGGACGCCTCCCGCCTTCCTTCTTTTTACTGATGCGAAAGCCCGTGCCAGCCCTAAAGTCTGGGTGCCCTTTTCCTGTCCTTGTAGGAGGGGGTAGCCAAAGAGCACCTGTTCGTACTTCCCAACAGCTTCCAGTTCGTATCCCAGTTGCCAGACCGCATTCGACGACCGCGCCCAACCGTCGCCTCTGCTCATCCGGGACTCTAGCAACTATGGCAGCCGTCACCTATGGTCTCATTGTCGTCGCCACCCATGCACGGGTGGGTTACTTGGAAGTGCTGATCGCTTTCAGCAGCTTCGTCCCAGTCTTCGGATCACCCTACTTCTCGGGTGTGGTCCCCGTGGCGGCCCCACTGCCACCTCCAGCTCCTGTTTCCTCTGGTGCCACCAGGGCACCATGCCAGCTACCAGTCTCGACAGTCAGGCCGAACATCAGGCTCGGCTCTCCTGCCACAAGTGCCCATAGGGGTTCCGGACCACTCCCAGCGTGGGTAAGCATTAGTCCCCGGGCCCAGTCTCGATCGGCTTCCGATGCAAGCCTTGCGTCCCAAGTTTCGGTCTCTAGTCTTACAGTTCGCTCGGGCCTCCAGCCCCGAGCCCTAGCCAAGCTGACTTCCAGTGTGGGTCTCCACCCTACGGTGTTCGGCTCCTAGCGCCCTCCCGGTTCCGCATCCCCCATCGGTTCTCCGGGAGCGGCATGTGCTCTACCGGGTACTGCCTGACGGAATCGGGATGCGGGATGCTGGTGCGAGAGGGTCGACTAGCGGGTATGCGTCGAGGTCCGGGGAGGGGGTCTGATCCCTCCCCGGACCTCGAAGGGTTACGGGGTAGCCGTGTGCGGGCCGTCGACCTTCACGGTCGAGCCGTCCGCGAACACGTAGCCCGAGGCGGCGGTCGCCCGGACGTAGATCGTGTCACCCGCCGCGACGGCGACGGGGCTCGATCCGAGGGCGGTCCAGCCCGTCTCGCCGTCCGCCGACTTCTCGTACAGGACGCCCGTGGCGGCCGTGTACGTGTACGTGCCGCCTGATCCCGAGCCCGCCGCGAACACGCCGGGGAAGGTGATCGGGTTCACGATCGTGAGCCCGCTCAGAAGGTCGATCGGGACGCCGCCGACGTTGAACGTCTGGGTGACCGTCTTCGTCGGGTCGATGAGGCTCGTCGCCTTGACCTGGATCGTCGCGGAGAGCTCGTCGTTGCCGATCTTGCCGTCCGCGTAGCGAAGCATCTCGGTCGAGCCGGTCGGGCTCGTCGCGCCGATGATCTCGACCGAGTAGCCTCCGGCCGGGGCTCCCGAGGCGTCGAGGACGCGGACGCGGGTGGAGAACTCGACGCCGCGCGGCAGGGTGCCGGTCGTCGCCGGGATCACGCCCTCATCGGTGTAGACTTCGAGGCTGATCGACGCGGGCACGGGCTGGACCTCCACGATCTGCGAGCCGACGCCGGGGCCGCCGAGGATCATCGTCTTGAACGGGTTCAGGTCGAGGAACGTCGCGTGGTGGATCGCCTGGTTGTACGACTGGGTGATCGCGAACGGGTCGGCCGCCTGTTCGTACAGGGAGTCGACGACGACGAACGTTCCGCCGTCGCCCTGGTCGGTTCCGGCGTCGACGAGCGCCCACTGAACGTCCATCCCGGCGAACTCGGGGCGCTCGGCGAAGTACCGGTCGGGAACCTCGACGATCTGATCTGAGGGGAGCGCGAGGGCGTACTCCGGGTTGAACGCACCCGAGTAGCCGAGCCCGAGGGCTTCCATGGCCGAAACCGTGATGACCAGGCGGACCTGGCTCGCGGGGACGGTCTGGGGGTTCTTCGCGAGGCTGTACCGGTTCGTGAAGTCCGCGAGGTTCTTCACGGCGGCGCGGATCGTGACGGCCGACGCGAGCGCTTCGTCGCCCGAGATCGTCGCGGGGTCGAGGTCGCTCGTGTGGACGTAGTAGATGCCGGGGATCGTGACGTAGCGCGCCCACGAATCCATGAGCGTGTTGAACTCGCGTGCGCGGTCCGTGTTGAGCGCCTGGGTGAGCTGGTTCGCGAGGAACTGCGACGCGGCCGACCCCTCGAAGCTCTGGGCGAGCATCCGCCCGACCTGGACGGGGTCGACCGTGATCGGGATGTACTCGTCGCGGGTGAGCAGGATCGTCGCCTGCCGGTACTCGGGGCGGTAGCGCTTGAACCGCAGTTCGTTCTGGGCGTCGTTCGGGTTCGCCTGGACGGCGGACGGGATGCCGTGCGCGTCGACGACGATCGCGGTCGCGCCGAACTCGGTACGGCGGGTCGCGAGCCGATCGGTGTACGACTCCCACTCGCGGCAGTTCGTCAGGACCGGCTTCCACAGGTTCCAGGCGTTGTTGAGGTACGAGTTGCGGAGGGTCGGGTTGCGGAACGCCGCCTCGACCGTCTCGTGGTAGAACGCGCGGGCGGCGGGTCCGGGCTTGGTTCCGGGGTCACCCGTCTGCATGACCTCGAACAAGGTCAGGTTGTCGACGGCGGCGAGAGGCATTAGTTGAGTCCCTTCAGTTCGGCCAGGGCGGCCTGGCGCTTAGCATAGTCGTCTTCGAACGCGGCGATCGTCAAGTCGCCGTCCGTGTCGAGTGCGTCGGCCTCGATCTCGTCGGCCGCCGACTCGATCGCGTCGTCGAGCCCGGCCGCCGCGAGGCGGTTCCGAAGCGTCTCGATCTGCTCGGCCTGCTCGACGATCTTCGCCCGCAGTTCGGCGACCTCGGCCGACTCGACCTCGTCGCCGGGCGTACCCTCGACCTCGTCGCCGTCCTCGTCGCCCTGGTCGGCTTCGTCGGCCTCGTCGGCGATTCCGTCGCCGTCGATCTCGTCGATCTTGTCTCCCTCGTCGCCCTCGTCGGGCGTCTCGTCGGCGGCGTCGGCGACGCCCTGTTCGATCTCGTCGATCTCTCCCGTGTTGTCCCGCTCGTCGTCCTCGGAGTCGAGCAGGGCACGGATCGCGTCACGGAGTCCCATCGGTCACCATTCGTCGTCGTGGTCGCGGATCACGCGACCGGGGTTCGTCTCGACGGGCTCGGGAGCCTCGTCGACCTCGTCGAGCGCCGGGGCGGGCTCGGGAGCCTGGGTGGGCTTCGCCGTCTTCGTGCGACGGCTCGATCGGGGAGCCGTCTCGGCCGGTCCGCTCGCCCCGGTAGCGCCGGGTGAGACGGCCGCCTGATCGGTCGTTTTACGGTTGCGTCGAAGTGCCATGAGCGGGAGTGTAGCAGGCTCCCCGCCTGAAACGGGGAGCCTGCCCGATGGACGGCCCCGACACGGTCGCGGGCGAACCCCTTCGCCATGTGAGCCGGGCCAGGCTTTGGGCCTCGGGTGGCGATCGGCTCAGCACTCAGGTATCGGGCGTCGCAACCCGTTCAGTCTAACCATATGACGGCGCGATCGCATCGGATGCATTGGAGAGCCCACAGGATGATCGGGTGCCGGTACATTGGCCGCCCGCACCATTGGCAGGCGGGCTCGGTCACCTGTGCCCCCACGCGTCCCGCTCCCCGATCTCGAAGTCGGTCGATACCAGGATCACACCACCCGGCACGCGGCGCGGGACGAGCTTCCCCGCGTATCGGGTGCCAACGACGATATCTTCGACTCTCGCGCCGACGAGCAGTTTCCGAGGAAGTCCGGCGACGTGAGCTTCGACCTCTCGACCGCCGTCGTCGAGGATGATCTGTTCGGCGTACGCTTTCGCGCGAAGATAGGTTGCTCGGTCGAAGATCGCTTCGCGTTTCCAGGCACCTAGGCGGGTGTCGTGTACTTCGAGAACGCCGGGGTCTGTGCCGAGAACGTGACACGAGTCCGTGTCGGCGGCGAGAAACCGGTCGCCGAATGACTGGGCGGCGCGAATGACCCGATCTCGACCGTATGAGGTCGTCCACACGCCGACCGGGGTATAGCACGGCTCGTCGTAGTTCTGGGGCGTCAACTCATATTTGACTGCCCCATCCGGGCCGATCACGGGGAGGCGACCGGCGCGTAGCGGGTTGATCGCGAACCGCCCCCACAGGTTGTTCAACTGGAACTTGGCTTGCGTCCGCATTCCGCCCGTCGAGTTCTCTTTGACTTCCATCCACTTGTCGATGTACCGGTCGAACAGACCCCGGATTCCCCGGAACGCGAACCCGCCGATCCACTCCCACACTTCCACGTCGTATTGCTCGTGGAGCAACTTCCAGTCGACCTCGGTCCCGTACCATTCGATCCCCTCGACGTGGGTCTGATAGTCGACCGGGTTGTAGCGGGCGTCGCGCTTGACCTGGATCATGGGCAGTCGGCCGGGCTTGATCGTCGCATCAAAGATCGCCCCGTAGACGACATGCGGGTACCCGTGCAGTTCGGTTTGACCTGGTGCGAGCCGGACCGGCGTTCCGATCGGGTAGGACGACTGCCGCATGACGGCCGGGTACATGCTGTTCACGTCCCAGACCGACCCCTCACCTTCGAGGATTTGACCCTGATACTTCGGGTTGACGTACGTCCACCCGCCCCGGTAGGCGAGCCGAATCCAGTCGTCGAGATCCCGGTCGAGTTTGGGGAAGATCGTCCGAAACCGACCGTGTTCCATGGTGCGCCGGTACTCGGCCATAGCGTCGCCGCCGATCGTGAGGGCGTCGTTACCGATCGCCTCGGCGAACCTGAGCGCCGTCCGCAGGATCGACACGTCGCGGCGAATGTAGTCCCATTCCTCGGGTGTGGGCTGGTAGCCGACCGGCCGTTCTTTCGTGTAGTCGATATCCCCTTTCCCGAGTTCGGCCCCGTACATGCCCGCAAGGGCGGCGATCGTTGTATTCGGGAACTTTTTCAGGGAGTCGCGAACCTGGAACCGACGCCCGTCGTGAAGGTGGACGTATCGGGCGTAATGCGCGCCCTGGTCGGAGATCAGCGCACCAAACGCGCCGGGCGGGACGTATCGCGGCATCCACTCACCCGCGAGCAGACCGAGCCCGAGCGGCGGCGGTTCGACGAAGTACGAGTCGAGGAACGCCCCATCGAACCGCAGATTGTGGAACCAGTGAACGCCGCCGAGCTCGGCCGCTTTCTCGACGTACGACTCGATCGTGGTCCCCGTGTGGACCTGCTCGGAGTCGAGCGGGGCGATAGCCCACGACCATACGCGAACCCGGCCGGTCCGCATGGTCGCGGTCAACGTGCCGTCGTCGAGGCGGGTCGCCGTGACCGTGTACGTCTCGAAGTGCTCGGAGTCGATCGGGCGGCGCATGACGGTCAGTTGAGACTGGCCGGGCGGGAGTGCCGACAGGGCTTCGATCTCGTCAGCGCTCAGCGTGTAGGGCTCGGGCGGCCCGTCGAGGTCGGTCGTCGTCTCGAAGTCGTCCGCGTACCATCGGAGCGCGTCGAGCGGGTCGACCCCGCTCACTTCACGACCTCGACAGGGACGACCTCGACCGTGTCGGCGTGCTCGGGGTGTGAGTTCCTATGCCACTCGGCCGCACCCTCGGCGACGCGCAGATTGTACGCTCGCATGATCGCATGGCCGCTGCACATGCCGCACACGGCCGCGAATCGGATCGGGTACGGGTTCGTCGTCCGGCGCGGCGGCCGGGGTCGTACTCGGCTAGCCCACGTCATTTTCTCCCCCATCGTTGATATGCGGCCTCGCGCGTGGTCCCGGTCCCGAGGGCGATCTGAGCCCACGACTTGCCCTGTCGGCGCTGACCGGCGACGGCGTCGGCGATCGCCGCGTCGAGGTCGTGACGGAGGGCGAGCAGGGCCGCTAGTTCGGGTTCGTCACACTGGCCGACCCGTCGACCGGCCGCACGGATAAACCGCCGTGCCGCGCCGAGATAGTCCATTGTCTCTACGTCTCGGCGGGGTCGCTTCGATCGTCTGCGAGCCGTGAAGGTGGGCTTCACGCCGGAATCGAGTTCAGTCGAGGGTCGGGCGGTCGTGCTCAACTCCGCATCCAGAAGATACAATACAAATATGCAAACAGAACCTAAAGAAAGAAATCCTGGAGAAAATAATTGGAATAAAAATCTGGTCTTTTGACCAATTAATTGACATTGCCACGGAGGTTGAAGGCTTCTTCATGAGATATCCCTCCGTTTCTACCGACTCAAATCATCGGGCCAGGCAAGTTAATAAACGACCGATGCAGAAAGCGGTTGTTTCACCCCAGGGATTCGCCAGATGTTGCCAGCGGGTCCGGGGTGGTGTGTGTGGTGACCGGAGTGAGGGGTAGGATATAGCTATGGGAGAGATGCCGAAAGGTAATGGGCTTCGGGCACCCCCTCTCATGACCGTATCTGTCTCAAAGCGGCATTGTGCACTTACCTTTTACGGAGAGTCGAGGGGAGACCGAGTGACACGGGAAGTTTTGGGGTTAAGGGGAAACGTGGCTGGGATGCGGGCATGCTAGTCGATTTCTCGACAATCACTGGTGGAACTGAATGTTTAACTGGGGATGCGCCGCCAGGGCGCGGCACGTAGACTCAGGGGGTGAGTGACACGTGGAGGGAATAATGGTTCCGTGGGTGTGAGTGCATAGGCGACTGTGGGGAGTCGTGTATAGAACATCTTTCCCTACTGACCGCAAGCAGTCAGTGTTTATTTACATCAGATTGAATCCGAAGACCTTCGTTCCATGTCAAAGAGGAGTCCGTATTTCTGAAGCCCGGGGTAAAGAGCTAAGAGCACTTTGCAGCTATAGGTTCATCTCAGACTGGGTAGTGTTGGCTGGGGGTAAAGGGTGCTGGAGGTTCCCGCTAGGTGACACAAAGGGTTGCTGGAGGCCCAAACGTGAATGCGAGGGCATACGTCCAACTGGCGGTGTAACACTGAGATGTATATATTTTTACAAGTGGGCCGTCGTGGTCAGGGTACAATAGGTGCATGCCACGGGACAATTCTGACGTGCTAGCCAATCCCTGGGTCGATGCGTGACATATGAACACACATGTGTTTTATAGAAGGTTCCTCCTGTGACATGGGTCATGGCCGCGGTGCCGAACGGGGGCTTGTGGCTGGTTGGGCAACTGAGGGGATACGTCGATCCGGTGTCCGTGCGAGGGTCGATCACAGCTCAAGTTGAGTGGTCAAACGTGGCCTCATTACTGAGATAGAGCATGACGTCATGACACGTGCACAGTCGTGGTTGACGGATGCGTGAGGGGCGATCCCGGCATGAGGGGACGTCTACCCTTGTCGTAGTGTCTCACATGTGGCGGGCATGGACTTGTATGTTACGGCTAGTTAGCACGTGAGGGAAGTGTGAATGGCATACCCTTGGTGTGCCAAGCCGATGAACAAGTCACTCACAAACAATCCTCCTTAGCTCGTTGTAGGGAGCCGCTCGAAGCCTTGGAGTTGTTGGATGCTGGCATTGTATGTTAAGTGCTGAGTGCTCTGTTTTTTACCCCTTGAGCTCCTAAGGGGTTTTTATAAGGGAAGTTGAAGGGTCACAAGGGGTTTACGCGGACTAGCTTGAGGGGGTAAAGCTGGTCCACGTAAACCCCCTCCCCTGGATGGGGTTTACGCGGGTTGGCTTGAGGGGGTGAAGCTAGTCCACGTAAACCCCCTACGGAGGGTGTTCTGGGTCACGGAGGAGGTTGGAGGGGGTTTACGCGGACCAGCCTCAGGGGATAAGGCTGGCACGTGATCCCAGAGCCCTGGAAGCTAACGCGTGGATTTCTTAGAGAAGGGGGCACAAGCTCTCCACACGTCTAGGGCATCCTCAGAGTGAAGCTGCATATAAAAAGGACATCCCTTCTGTAGTTGAAAAAACACCTCGACAGAAGAAGAGAAGGAAGCATTGGGGTAGAAGATCCCTAGAAGGTAGAGAGTGAAGAGAAGACATCTGAGATCCAGAAGAAGAAGAAGTGCAAAGTACAGAAAAGAAAGAGGAAAGTTCCATAGAGAAAAAGAAAGAGAGAGCATCAGAGAGCTAAAGTTGCAGAAGAAGAAAGAATAGAAGAAGAAGGTGATCAGAAAAAGAGAGAGTGACTGAAGAGAAGCTCAATCTATACTGGACCGTGGATCAAAGCCAGGTCAGTCAGCTCATCAAGAGCCATAGTTGTGCTTTATCATTTGCAGCTTTCCAATTGCTGTGTTTTTCCCATTCTTATTTTTCTTTCTATCCTTTCATCAAGCTATTTGTCAACGGAGCAAGCTGTGATGCTCAGCGGGTAGAGGTGTTGTATCCTCTGGACAGCAAGCTATGTTGCTCAGCGGGTAGAGGTGTGATATCCTCTGGACAGCAAGCTGTGTTGCTCAGCGGTTTGTAGGCAAGCTGTGGTGCCCAGTGGACGCAAGCTGTGTTGCGCAGTAGTGAAGCCACACTCGGGTTGAGTGTGGGGTGGACGTAGGTCTGGAGGACCGAACCACCTAAAAGTTCCTTGTGCACGCGGGGTTGGCTTCTTTGTGCACCTGCATAGGGATGTGTTTCTTCTTATTGTTGGTGAATCTTCTGATGACTAGCTGAGGAGCTGTCTCATGCCAGACAGGGGTCACAACCAGGAGTTATGACTGACGGGTGATGCCCCGTATATGAATTCCTGGGTCACAACGAAGCGCTGCCCTCCCCTTTGCTTTAGTCGGCACAGTGTGCCAATTTCCTTCACCTTCTGCTGGTGCTAGGGTATGGGCTTCATAGGTATGTTGAGTGCAAGCCTCTGCCATTTCTTCAGGTAGTTGCTGATATAGAGATATAATGTTGATGGCTACCCCCAGAGTGGGCATTTCATGTGGACGCGGGGGATCGACTTTGTGCTCCCCCATTTGTAATTCTCCCTTCTTGATCAAGGACTCAATAGTGTCTTTAAAGATATAGTAGTCCTCGATAGGATGCCCGATCATTTGATGATACGGGCAGAAACAAGGATCATCTTTCCTTCTGAGATCGCCCGGCCTCTTTGGTTCTGGGAGAGTAACCTTGTCGAATTTTTTTGCCCATTCGAACAAGAGTCGAGTCTTATCCCGAGGGAATGAGTATAGCTTCTTCATCTTATCCCGTAGGGATGGGCCTTCTCGCTGATCGGTGGACTTGGACGGGGGAGACTCAGCTACCCCTTTCTCCTTTTCCTTCTGTTGTTCAAAGTTCTTAAAGTCGACCGCGTGCACTTCTTGAGGTGCTGGTTGTTTGTCAGGTGCACCGGCCTTCTAGCTTGAAGTGGCAGGAGCGACAGACTATTTTGAAAGGAATGCCTCGACCTCTGCTACCACATTTTTTAGTCGATCAAACAACTTGATTTCCGTGCCTATGATTCTTTCTAGCACTTCTCTTCGCAGGTTCTGCTTGCATATTTGGGTGACATCCTCCTAATGCGGTGGGCGCCTGCACCTCATGCTGAGGTTCCTCCATCTTTTGATATATTCCAGGGTGGACTCATCATTCCTCTGCCTGGTTTCATATAGTTCGGCTACCATCACCTCCCTTTCGACAATGTGGAACCTTTCTTTGAATTTTCTTTGTAGGTCCGGCCAGTCAATGATAGACCAGGGCTGTAAGCTCGAGTATCACTCAAAGGTGAGGCCTGTTAATGTAGACCTGAAGAATTTTAGGAGGTATGACTCGTCAGTAGCCAAGTCGCCCATCACATTAGTGTAGTAGTCAATGTGCTCGCACGAGACCCTTGCCCATTGAACTTCTCGAACTTCGAAGGCTTAGTGATGCCAGGGGGTAGCCTATTAGCAGCATGATGGGATCGATATGGCACCCTGTACACATCAAATGAGGTGGAGTCACCATCACTCCTTTTCGCCAGCTTCATTTCTATCATGTGCTCGACCATGAGATTATTCATCACCGCTGGGTCAACCAGGCTTGGGTAGAAGTGAGCTTGTTGCATATGCGGCGTTGTTAACATGACCGCATGGGGGGTGGCGAGGTCCCCTTGGAATTGGAGGACCAAAGGATGTAGTGTAGCCACAAGTTGTTGTTGCGGGGGAGGCGTGCCCCCAGTGTAGTTGTGTGCCGGTTGTGAGGCGATCGCCTGCAGTGAGACTTCAAATGCCTGGCCACCGCCCCCTGACACTCCAATCGGGTCTTCACCCTGTGCGGGTGCAGAGAGGTGCATATCCCTCTCACTCAGCTGCTTCTTTAAAGCTTCAATTTATTGTTGGTACTTGTGCAGCAGCATCAGCAAGGCTGGGTCACCGATGGGAGGGTTGGGGTAGCTTCCCCTATCCTCGCCAGGTGTTTCTTCAGATGAGGTGGATGGCATGGTGCTATCTCCTTCAGTTGTAACCACATTAGCAGGTAGAGTTGCCGCAGCCTCTTCTGGACTTGTCGTCTCATCGAGAATTTGCAATGCCCCCCCGGCCACCCTTTTTCTTCTTGTGATTGGGCCGAGCCTCTCCGCAATTCTGGCAACTTCTTCAGGCAGGGCCCCATAATGGCTGGTCATTCTAACCACATGGCAAGTGTAGACTTGGATACTTTGGCTTCTTCCCCTTACATGCCTGGTCGACTGACCAGGGAAGGTAAGTCTTTCAAACACCGAGACTCTCGGCGGAGCTTCTTCATAGTGGGAGTGCTTGTAACATCCTGACTCTGCATCTTCTATTTCTGATGAACACGGAAGGTTGTGGTGATCTAGAAGGGGAGGGGTTGAATAGATCACCCCTTTAAAATTTAAAGCAAGAAGGATAAAAATACTTAGATCATAAAGATAAGTAGATCCAACGTGAAAGATCTAAGTGACACACGATCGAGCACGAGTTCTGCACAGAATGTGGACTCGAAGGATAAAGGCAAACCACAGAGGACACCGATAATTTTTTAGGTGGTTCGATTGCAAACTCGCAATCTACGTCCACCCCTTACTCCACGGAGTAAGGCTTCCTTGCAGTTGGGAGTCTGTCGAAGCTGTTATAGATCCGGAGCAGGTGACATGGGAAGACTTTGTTGAACACTTCAACAACAAATATTTCTCAGATAGAGTCCAAGAGAGGAAAGCCTCCGAGTTCACCGCCCTCAAACAAAGGTCCCTCACAGTGGCAGATTATGAGGCACAGTTTTCCCTACTCTCTCGGGCAGGTTGCTACATTGTAGGCCGACATCCCTTTAATCATAACGAAGTTTGCCATGAGTGTGACAATTTTAGGAGGGGTACCGAGAGTAACAGGTAGACTTAGGGCTCCCTCGAGATAAGTTGCCTAGCCATTGAACCCACAGAGGGGGGTTCGAATTGTGCGAAGCCTCGACAAGCTTCACCCATCTTCAAGAAGCATTCATATGCCAGAACATTAGGGGCACTACTATTATCCACTAAGATCCTATCTACGTTACGATGATTTATAGTGGTCGAGATTACAAGAGCGTCATCGTGCGGGGTGACCACCCCTCCCAGGTCTTGGTCGGAGAAGACCAAGGCTTGCGGGTCATTTGCTGGGGGAGTTCTGGGAGGCTTGGAAGCTTGACTGGCTTACTCGACGTGATGCTTCCTTCCTCGGCTACTATCTCCTCCGGAGGCTGATCCCCCTGAGATGATGTAAATGTGGATTCCTCGGGGGTGGTTGTCAATTTCTTTCGGGGGGGACCCCGCGATCCTCTCGTGGCTCAGCCATGTACTGGGAGAGGTGTCCCTGGCGGATGAGACCCTCGATCTCGTCCTTGAGCTATTGGAAATCCCTAGTGTGATGGCCGTGATCGTCGTGGAATTGGTAGTGCTTTTGATGATTGAGGCGTCATGGATCAGCCTTCATTGGCTCGGGTCGGTGGAGTAGGCCCAAGTCTTTGATTTCTTGATATACCTCATAGACAGGGATAGATAAAGGATTGTAGCGCTCAAATTTGCATGGGGGCTCCCTACGGTCACCTTCTCGATTCCTCCTCTTCCCCTACCCAGAGGTTTGTTCATATGACAACTCTTTCTCTCCTTCTTGCCCCGAGCTTGAGGGGTCTCGGCAGGCGTTGAGGACTTACTCACACTCTATGTGGTGCAGAGCCAAAGTCACCAAGTTGGTGAGAGAGGAGGTGATGTGACATGACCTAGGGGAAGTAGGCGATGAGCCCAATGATTGCCTGAATCGTGAATCCAAGAACAGCAAGAGGTATGGGGCGAAGGATGAGCCTGAAGGCTTCCTCGATGCTAGAAAGGCCACTTTCCGGACCGACCTAACCGATCCTTCCGATGACGTCTTTTGATACACCTCTCTATCGCCGAGGACTCACACTAAGGGGGGGTTGACACATAGAGCCTAGGACCTAGACTTGCAAGCAATGCAATGGTCCGGTAATTTCACTCGGGCGAGTTCACTCGCGTCGTGCACAACAGGGCCCCTAGGCGATCCGGTGATGGTGGGAAGGATCTGAGGTGGGACCTTGCTGATCCAGGGGGAGGGGGGTTAGCTAGCTTGAGATGGACCCCAAAGGGCCTGGGATGCCCAATTCAAAGGGGGGCCAGCACGCCGAGGGCGTGGGTATGATGGTCTCTCTCACAACTCACCCGCAGTAGTCACTCACGGGATGGCAATTTGGGACCAGGCACTCATTCACCGACCGACGGGCATTTAGATGCAATAATAGTCAAGCAAAGGAATTGAAACTAGTAGAGGATGAGACCTGATTCTCACCTGGTCGGCGTGAAGATGTCGACCCCAGTCGAAGATGAGGGCAAGTGGGGAAGCGTGGGCTTGCCCGCACACCGCGCCGATGAAGCTTCAACCAAAAATGGAGGACTTACATGCACTACACCCCGTGCAGGGGGGTTGGACTAGGGGTGAGGATCAATTTACAACCAAATTATACCTCTACGCAGGGAGGGGTGGTCAGCCGGCTAGGTGGGGTGGGGAACGGCAGTGGTCAGAAGCCGACTGACTTCTAACGGCACCTACCAGTTGCTGTCTCTGCCTCCTATAACCAGCGACCTCTCAGGGGACGTATCTCCTTATTGGGGCGTTCGATGGCGGTGGGACGGGAGGCGTTGGACAGCTAGATGCCTTGCCTTGCTCCAAGAGGAATAGCCATCACGTTCTGAGCTCAGATGCACTGGGGATGCTGGATTTCGTGAGACTGTGTCGGAAGCCGCTCCTAAAGACCAGAGGGCTGTTGATCGGGGTCGTACTCCCAGCTGGAGTGATGGATCGAGGCAGAACCAACTCTGGTTGAAGGAGGGCCCGCTCTAGTGTGTCATGGTCAAAGATCTTCACCCAATTCGCCCATACAGCTTGATGGCAGCCTCTGGACTCCAGCAGGGTCGTGCTTGATAACAAGCTATGATGGTGAGCTAGAAGGGGAGGGGTTGAATAGATCACCGAAATTAAAAATTCTTAACAAATTTAACCACAGGAAGTGCAGAACTCATCCATGACTTGGGTCGCAAAGTGCAGGGCAACAATGTGCTACTGAAGCTTGACATAGTGAAGGCCTATGACCGTCTTGAGTGGGATTTCCTATTTGCTATCCTTCAGAAGTTTGGCTTCAATGATGATTTCCTATGCTTGATTAAACCCCTTATCACTAACTGTTGGTTCTCTATTATGTTCAATGGTGAGCTTGCGGGCTTTTTCAAATCCTCCACGGGACTGCGTCAAGGTGACCCCTTAGCCCCTACGCTCTTCATTTTAGCTGAGGAAGCCTTCAGCAGGTCTCTATCTATATCTGGCTACTCTATTCCTAGGGGATGTAAATCTATTTCCCACTTACTTTTTGCTGATGATACTCTTATCTTCACCAATGGGCCTGCTGCATCGATTCGGTGCTTCATGGGGATTATTCGATCTTATGAGCGGTCTTCTGGGCAGTTGGTTAATTCTTCTAAAAGTAACTGCTTCCTTCACCCCCAAGCTCCTACTGGCCTTTAGGAGAAGATCCAACGTCTCACTGAGTTTTCTCATTAGACGTTTCCCATGAAATTTTTGGGCTTTCCAATGATTTTGGGAAGAGCCAAAAAAGTCCACTTTTCTGGAATCCTTACTGCCATTCAAAACAAGGTGCAAGGGTGGACTGCTGCGAACCTCTCTCAGGGTGGCAGGCTGATCCTCATTAAACATGTTCTTGCTTCCATCCCCATTTATTCCCTTGCCTGCTCGCCTATGCATGTGGTCATTCACAAGTTGATTGAGCGAACTTTTGCCAATTTTTTCTGAGGTTCTTCTCATGCTGGGCAGCAAAGCCATTAGAAGTCGTGGGATTTGATTTGTAAGCCCATTCCTCAAGGAGGTCTATGTATCATTTCCCTCAAACACATAGAGATTGCCATGCGGGTCAAAATGCTTTGGAGGGCCATGTACTCTAACACGGTTTGGGCGGATTATTTCAAGGCTAAAATCTTTAAAGGCCATCCTCTTCAATTGGTGGATTTCAAAGGCCTCAGGGGTCCTGCTAAAAAGCCTTGGATCGATGCAAAAAATATTATCTTGCAGCACTCCAGAGTTATTGTTGGTGAGGGTACTACTGACTTTTGGTTTGACAGATTGATGGGTGACAGGCCTCTGGCTTCCTTTGTGCCTTGCAACCTACTGTCTAAAGGGGTTCCTATCAGTGCAAACATTCTCCATCCTGACTCAGGCCAGCTTATCATCATGCATACTTACCTCCCTCTTAACATTCTAGAGGGGCTTAGGTCCTTTAAGCTTTCAGCAGACTTCCCTAATGCTCTTGTGTGGTGTCCGGACTCGTCAGGTTCCTGCTCTGTTGCTTCCATTTGCAAGTTGCTGTGCGAAGATGATTCAAGCTTTCCGCCCTTCGCCATCCACTGGAATAAGGTTTGGTCAAAATTCTTACCTACCAAAATATCAGTCTTCCTCTGATGATTGTTGCATGGTGCTCTCCCTACGGATGACAGAATTAGGAGCATTGGTATTCACAGTTGCTCCAAGTGTGCTTGCTGTGTAATGCCATCGCAAGAAATAATTATACATCTCTTTTCCATGGTGACTGGGCACTGGAGATGTGGAGCTTCCTCTCTACCTTTGGTGTTTGCATTAATGGGAGCTCTGTCAGGGGTATTGTCCGCAATTTTCTCTACCCCATCAATACTACCTCCTTGTATGGTTTTTTCTCTCTTGCAGTGTTTGGAATCACCCTTTGGCATATCTGGCTGGCTAGAAATCTGCAGCGCTACCAAGACACTCCTACCACTAGTTCGTACCTAAGATATAAGGTGATTCACAATCTGGAATTCTTGCTCTCTGAGGTGAGTCTGCTGGAAGGTAACCAGATTAATAGGGATTATCTGGCAGCTTTGGACTTCAGGCCCAGTCTGTCCTATTTAAAACCCCTCTCATTGTGAGGTGGCCACCCCCGAACCTGCCCTATCTCAAGCTTAATACGGATGGGGCCTGAAAAGCTGGGGATATGTCTGGTGGTGGAGGCATTCTGCAAGATCACTTTGGTCAGGTTATTTTTGCTTACTCTCACTGCTATCACTCGTGCAATAGCCTTGTGGCTGAGGCCAGAGCTCTCCTTAACGGCTGTGCTACTTAGAAGCTCTCCATCTCTCCATGGTTCGGATTGAATGTGACTCAAAAGTGCTTGTGGATGTTGTTAACAAAAACTTCAGATGCTCATGGATCATTATGGCCACACATTGCACACAAATAAAATACCAATAAATATGATAAATGTGAGGGATCAAGGGGGAGTCTCCAGACTGTCACCGAGCCAAATGGAAGCTGCCATGGCTCGCGTGGTGCTCCGCGTACGGTACCGGTGGCTCACCGGCCCGGACCGGTCAAGTGCTCGGGTGTCCGCACCAATTCTCCCCGGGTGGGAGAAACTCGACCCTGTCGAGTAAGGGTCGAACGGTGGTGGATTGTTGTGCTGCGGGGTTGCAGCGTGTGTTTGTGGTTAGATCCATTGTGGATCGTGTAGGAGACGTCGTCTCCGTGTCTCTTGGAGCGGAAGCTCCGTGCGCTTCATTTGAAGCGAGTGGATCCTCACCGTTTTGGTAAGGGGTGGACGTAGGGAGCCCGTTGTGGTCCTGAACCAACTAAAAATCTATCTCGCACTGTGGTTGATTGTGGTTTGCTTGTTTACATTACTTTTGTTGATCGTGTGTGAACGGTAAGTTTGAGAGAATTAATTTCTTCATAGCTTGCATTTTGTCCAAACATCGTTTGCATTGGTAGTTAATTAATTTACTGTGTTAAATTTAAAAACTACCATCGTGCTTGGTGGGGACAATTCAACCCCCCCTTCTTATCCATATGAGAACCTTAGGGACAACACATGTGAATCCTATCATAATGCTTGGCGTGGATCACGAGCCCTTGGAGATGCCACTTTGTGATGATAGTTCTCATGCCAATAGTGATGTTGGAAGTAAGCTTCGAAAGGTAGGGTAGCTTGGAAAATTTCCTCGGGCCCAAAAAAAGACTGCAAGGGTGAGAAAAAGAAAGGGAATGAAGAAGCAAGGAAAAATTCATGAAGAAACAAAAGGAAATGAAATGTCAACTCACCATATGCGATTGAACCCTCTCGCTCAAATGACCTTTGATGTTGGTGAGCCGCATGAACCCTTGGCTAAGCCTACTTTCGTAGGGCGGGAAGACTCACCTTCCATGTCAAAATGCCAAAATCTCTCCTCCCCCTCTCTTTCTTCCCCTTTTAACTCTCTCAAAACCACTCCTTAATGCCCTTTGCTAAGCCAAGTAGGGGGATACTTATAGGAGTAGGAGGAGCATAAAGTAAACACATAGCATTAATTTGGAGTTGCCATTATGGACTTTGGCGAAGGAGCCCTGTCTTGTTATATTGTGTTGTGTCCTGTTTCTATGAATCATTTTGGTGTGCCGATCTTCTTATATAATTGAGTTCAATAATGCTATTTGCTGTGCTAACTATGAGTGCTTGTTCAAAAAAAAAATGGTACGACATTGTCCAGCCTTGTCCTACCCCTGGTCACTACGGTGATTAAACCACCTTATGTCATGCATTTTACTGTATGGTACCTATGCAACTAGAGCGTGATAAGGACCTTATGGCTTGGATGAATATGAAATTTGAGTTCCCCTCTAACAAAAATAGTGATAATTTCAGAGAAATTTGGGTCGTACTGATAGACTGTTAAATTGTGATAGCTTGGGGATGATGGTTCCGCTCGTTGGGTTGGTGTGTGGATAAACGGGCTCTGGCTCAATATCGGCTCATCGAATCGGTATCCTGACCCATGCTTAATAACTCAACAATATTATCCTTGGCTACTTTCTATTTTAGTTTGTCTTAATTTTTCCTTTAAACCCAGCATACATTCACATAGGATCTTCATTTCATTGTGGAAGATCATTCACTTAATTCAATTGTGAGAGCCGCTATGCTTAAATTTTGAATAATATGAGATATTCCAATTCGAATTGAGTACTCGATTTCTTTGGAACCACCTTGAGATGTTTTTCTGGAAGAGGGCCTTATTTGGATTTATCCTCAACTATCCTTTTCCTTTTGCTCCCTTAGACCCACCTTGACCGTAGCACCTCCACATTGGCTAGTAACTACTCCCCAATGGTGAAACCTATAGGTTCACGACCCCAAGAACTTCCATGTATAGAAGTTGGTCCTTTTTCCTAGTCATGCATGAGTGCACATTATTTCCTTTCCTAGTTTGTTTACCATCTAAATAATCATTGATTTCAGAGGACCCTCTTCAGGGTTGCTTCGCTGAAACTCTTGAAAGATTACAACCGTGTAATGTTGAGAGCATGTCTCATCCTTAGCATCAACTTTTCAGTCCATTCTCACTCCGTTCTAATGCACTTCACTCACTTCATTCCACTGCACGTCATTCTCCTGTAAAGCAAACGCCAAGGCAGGGCAGCTATAGACAAGTCTTTTTTGGCATTATATTGAGTAAATGTCATATTACACCATGATGCCCCAAAGTGTCTTTCACATTTGAGTTATTTGAGGGATTTTCTATTTTTTTATATTTTTTACATTTTTATATTTTTTTTTCAAAAAAGTCTTAAACGTGACGGTCGAAGGTGACACCTTCTTTAAAGGCGTTAGCTACCACAGATGCCTTCTTGAGCCCTCGTGTAGCACGCAGGCGGCACCAGCCACGCCGTTCAGCTTGACATTTCAGATAAATCCAAAATAAGAACACGTCTTGCTAACCAGACGTGACCTTAAAAAGTCAAGGTTAGGTGCCGAAACAACTCACTTTCGACGCTTTTGGTTCCTATCGGTACCATTTTTATAGAAAAGTTTAGACCCACCCGGGACCCTAAACGCATTTAAATAACACGTCGTCTCAGTTGTCCTCTCTCACCACTCAATTCCAATCCTTTCAAGAAAGTATGAATGCTTCCACCGGGCGCTTGGAACTGCGTGTTCAAAGACTAGAACAGCAGATGGAGACCAGGTTCATAAAGCAACAGGAGCACTCTGCGCATGCTAGCTCTCGGTTCAACAGACTGGTTGGTACTCTAGCTCAAGTGTTAGAAGAAATGGGTACTCGCATTGAGTTCACCGCCCAGGAAAATTATTAAGGTAACCCTCCTCTCTGTCACCCCCTGTCAAATGTACTGTGATTTCACTCGTTGATATTGTCCCTAGCGGCAACAGCTGCAATCACGGTTGCCATGACGAGCGAGAGGAGGAGAAGGTCTTGTTGGGGAGACGAAGGCCAAATCCTTGATCCTACTCATCTTTGGCACTGGTGGGCCTGGGAGCAGCAACCAGTAGGAGACAGGGTGGCTGAAAGCCTGCATCTGACCCCCCCTCTATCTCTCTCTCTCTTGCTCTCCCTTCCCCCTCCCCCCTCCCCCTGTCTTCTGGCGGGCCTGGGAGCAACAGGAGGTGGAGGGGGTGGCCGGAAACGCCCTCCGGTCCCTTTCTCTATCTGCCCTCTCCTCTCTCTCTCTCTCTCTCTCTCTCTTTTTCTCCCCTTGTCTTTCGGTAGCCTTGGTGTTGTCGAGCACCTACAGGGTGAGGGCGTTGGTGTGCTTGGTGAGGTTCGCCAGGTAGGCGATGGTGGCGTTCCCTGGGAGGAGCAACACCATGTTGTGGTCGGCCCGTGTCTTCTCCACCGCCACGGCGCTGACGTTGCCCTCCATGTAGAGGGAGACAGGCAACAACATGGTGGTGGTGATGGGGGCCATGTACATCAGCATGTTCATGGAGTTGGGGCGCTCGACCTCAGAGGTGAGTAGCCCTGGACGACAGACTGAGGGCACACCCGGCGGCGGAGCTGAGGCATAGGAGGAATCCAAAGAAGTGGAAGAGGGGCTCACTGTTGTTGGCGAGCACGATTCCTCGGACGACAGAGAGCAGTGCGAGGTAGACGAGGAGGTGTTTGCAGGTGAGCAGGAACGCGAAGACAGCGGTAAAGAATGGGGTGGTGGCCTTGACAGTTTGGTTGAAAGAGACGGGGATGTATCGGAGGGAGGTGTTCCCGCACACGACTGAGAAGTAGAAGATGGAGGAGAGAGGGGTGATCTTGAGCAGCTGTAAGCGCGAGGAGATGTGCTGCAATAGGTGTAACGACCCAAGATCCGGGTACCGGAAAGTAACCGGCGCGTCTTGAACCTTGGCCCGCCACTCACGAGTTCGAAGACTGGGAAGAGTTATAGGATGGTGTGAGGGTACACAAGAAACTAAAATAACTGCAGAAATAACACAATGATCTAAATAATAAAGTATGATATTAAACAAGTACTCACTAAATAGTTACAAGGTCCAGAGTATCTCATGTCTAAAATAAGTACAGTCAATAGAAGGAAAGGTACAAGTACACGAGGCATACCCTGGCTCTGGCAACTTGCGATTAACCCTGGCTGCTGGAACCACGCGGATCCTCGAGCGCACTCCTCGCCAACCTCGTCTCACCTGAAATCACAGGGGTGAGCTTCATTTCATAGGCTCAGTAGGGATCCCGCAGACCCCCACCTCGCAACGAGAGAAACAAGACAGCAAGGTACGTACAGGCGCAGAAAGTAACGCTACAAGACAGCAATACGGTAGTAATAACAATAAATAAACGGAAAATCTCACTACAACTAACCGTACCGACCACGCACCACGCCGAACAAATCGACCACGGTCCGACGGGAAAACAAGTCCGTACCTACCAGAAGACAGGAGCACCACCCACTAGAAGCAAGATCGGATGTGTCCTCTGACGTCTTACACCGTGCCCCAGTGTCTCCTTACACGCCCCAGGCGGAGACTGAGACACACAACAAGTACCACGAACAAGGACTAACTGGGGTCGTGTTCGTCAGCGCTGATCCGACGCCCCCAACCACGTGTGCACACACGAACCATGCGCCCTAGGTCAGGCCCTCTAGCTGGTTCTTTCCCAAAGTCCGGACTCAGGCTGCGAGGAGGGGCCCTATGGTAACCAACTTAAAAATCGTCTTTCCGGGTCACGCTCTCCACCGCTCCCAAGTGGGTCCGCACACGCGTGCGCTGGAAAGTTACGGCTAGTGGACGGGTCACTGGAGGTAAGACTTTAACTCACAGAAACCACCGCTCGTCACACTGACGAGGTGCGGAAACGACCCTCCGCACCACACCGACTCTCGGCGACACAGACCAACGAAGCACAACAGCCCAAAATGTGGCGACCCGGGATCCGAGTACCGGAAAGGAACCGACGCGACTCGAACCTCGGCCCACCTCCCACGAGCCCGGAGACTCGGAAGGGATAAAAGGATAGGTGTGGTGTACATAGAAATAGGAAATAAAGCAGGACCTCATGGATCCATCCTTCTTCTTTACAAATAATACTGGTGCTCCCCACGGGGAAGTGCTTGGCCTGATAAATCCCTTCCTAATTAACTCCATCAACTGCTCCTTTAATTCTTTTAGTTCTGCTGGAGACATTCTATAGGGTGCCTTAGAGACTGGACCAGCACCAGGGATTAGATCGATGGTGAAGGCCACTTCTCTTTCCGGGGGTAATCCAGGTAAATCTTCTGGGAATACATCCAAAAATTCATTCACGACTGGGATGTCTTCAAGCTTGGTTTCCTTAGTCTCCTTAAGTGTCACAAAGGCAAGGAACGATACACATCCCTTCCTTATCAATTTGCTAGCTCGAAGAGCTGAAATGAGCGGTGTCTTGCTCCGCTTCTTATGGTGAGTAAAGACTAATTCCGGGAGTTCCTTGAAGATAATCTTGCTATTCCGGCAATCTACCGTTGCTTGGTATTTGGATAACCAGTCAGCTCCTAGAATGACGTCATACTCCTTCAAGTCTAGACTTATTAGGTTAATAGGGAGATTCTTTCCCTTCACTAATACTTCACAGTCTAAATAATGATGTGAAATAGTTGATTCTTTGCCAAGAGGTGTTTCGATAACCAAATCTATCCACTCCGGTTCGTTAGGCAGTGGATTGGCAAACTTCTTAGAAATAAAGGAATGTGATGCTCCAGTATCAAATAAGACATATGCAGACTTTGAACAAATGGTGAGTGTACCTTCTACTAGTCCGCCTTCATTGTCTTGTTCTGCCTCCATAACAGCATGGAGACGGGCACTTCTTGTTACTGGACGCTTTCCATCTCCTGGTGATTCCTTCATCATCGGGCAATCCGGGATTCGGTGATCTCGGCTCCCACATCGGAGACAGGCTCCCAGTTTCCTCCAACACTCTTCAGCCCTATGTCCGGCCTTATCGCAGTGTTTACACACCACGTTTGATGGGGTGGTGATGGAGAGCGGCTTGGACGTCTTCTTCAGCTTCTTATCTTGCGAAGACTCGCCTCCATTACCGGGTCTCTTCTTGTTGTTAAAGGTTGGCTTATAATTGCCAGAACCGGTAATGCTTCTTTCTCGCCCACGGATCCTGTCGGACAGTTCCGTGGCATCTTCCAGCAATTGTGCTCGGCGTACCATCTCCGAATAGACCTGTATGTCCATCGGCGCCAGCTGGGTGATATATTGGGGCCTGAGCCCATTAAGAAACCTTCTAGCCTTCATCTTCTCGGTGCTAACTAGGTGTTTAGCATACCGAGATAGTCTTGAGAACTGCGCCTCATACTCTGCCACTGTCAAGGATCTTTGCTTGAGCGCGGCAAATTCGGAGGCTTTCCTCTCCTGAACTCTATTAGAAAAATATTTATTGTTGAAATGTTCAACAAATTCTTCCCATGTGACCTGCGCTTGGCCTATGGTTGCTTCTACTGATTCCCACCAGCATCGGGCATCTCTCTCTAACTGGAAAGTTGCCAATAAGACTTTTTCTTGGTTCGAACACTGCATAACCCTAAAAATACATTCTGTTTCCTTGAGCCAGTGTTCGGCATCATCTGGATCGGTGGATCCTGTGAATTTAGGAGGGTTCATGTTGTGGAAATTTTGATGAAGATTCCCGGCTCCACAGTGTGTGCCTCCTTGTGCAACCTGTTGTAGTGCTTGTGTGAGGCCCTGAATGGTCCTCTACATATCACGCCATTGTGTACGTTCTGAGGCCATTGTCCTACAATGATTAAATAGTTATTAGATCATGATTTATTTTCCAAGGACTTTATTAACTTAGCCCTTGGTTCTACCCACTCTCACTGGGTAAAAGGTTAAACCTATCCTTGGACTTAGGTTTCCTAAGAATTGAATATCCTAGGCTCTGATAGCAGCGGTGTCCTGTCCCCTCCCAGCAATGCGAACGCTTTGCCACGAACTCCCCTTTCGGTCACCACCTGCAGGGTTGTTAACTTTCGCAAGGCCCCCTGCCGGTCGTCGTTATGAGCTCGGTCCCCTCAAAGCATGGCGAGCATGGCAACCGGCCACACACCCTTCGCATCCGAGCATGACGACCACGTCAATCAGCCTCGCACCACTACATCTAAGCACGCCACAAGCCCACCGCCGAACACGGTGCCATCCTCACCCATGCCAACTGCTTCGCCACCTTCCCACCATGCCCGCCACACTCCCCCCCACCCACGCTCTCTCTCTCACTTCATCATCCTCTCTCTCTCTCTTCCCTCCCTCTCTCTCTCCCTATCAGATAATCACATATAACAAAGGGAAAAGAAAAAGAGAGTCCCTCTCATTCTCACTATTCTCTCTCTTCAATTCCTCTCTCTCATTCTCTCTCTCCCTGTTTCTCACTTCTTGTCAACCACCGTAGCGAAGCAACAAAGCAAATGACAAAAAAAAATTGTAGAGAGAGAGAGAGTTACATGTAGCAACCTTAATGAAAATGGTATTTTTGCAAAAAAAAATTGAAAGTGGGTGGCACCACTACTTGTATTAAAAGAGAAAAAGGGGATGTACAAGTATAGTTAATGAACACCCAAAAATCCTTGTACAAAAGGTCACGCCAAGACAGTGTGAGAGACACTACTCCCCTAACAAAACAAAAAGAAGGGAGTTAAGGGAATTCACATTACAAAACAACTCCACCCATTCCCTCACTTCAGCACAAATGAAAGATACAAGAGAATCCACTGCTCTAGCTTCCCTCCTAAAAGTCCTATTGTTCTGTTCGCCTCACAAAGACCAAAGGATGACATATGGGATCGGCTGCCACACCACTCTATCTCCTCTAAAGGGCCACCTTCTGTCCCACGACTCCATAGTGATGCACCTCTCTGGCAGCCGATGACACAGTGGGTTCTCTTAGGAAGTCCCTCTCATACCTCCTGTAAGTAGATACACCGCACAAGCAGGTGGTCCATGGTCTTGTTCTCCTGACCACATAAACAACAGGTCAGCTTGATGCCCGGAAGGAACTAGAGCAGCCACAAGTGGACAACCTCCCGTGAGAAATCCTCCAAGTGGAAAGCCTCACCTTCAATAAACTCTGCGGCCTCCAAACCTGGGGGGCGAGACTGTGGCGCACCCCACCATCAGAGGTAGTGGTGTAAGCAAACCTCACTGAGAAGGTCTCCTCCCCACTCCACCTCCACATCCACGCATCCTCCCTATCAAAGTGTGAAGCGTAGGCGACGAGGAAGAGTAAAAGGTCATCGAGTTGCTCCATCTCATCGATCCTGAGGTCCCTCCTAAAAGTCAATGCCCAAGTTTCTCCTGAAGCTGGGAGTCAAAAGCCCAGGCGACCGACCCCAATGGGTCAACTGAGACTGTAAAGAGGCTTGAGAAAGAAGGCTCCAACGTGAAGTCACCGCATCATCTATCCTTCCAAAAACGGCACTTATCGTCTTTCCCTAGACAGACTCACATGTCAGAGGAGATACTATCCCTACAGGTCAAAATGCAGTGCCAAATCGGTGAAGTCCGATACTGCGTTGATGCTTCCAGATCTCAAACTTTCCTCCTGCTGAAGTATCTCTACCTGATAACCTACACCTACAACCCATCATCTCCGGCCCCCAACCTCCACAACCATTTGCACAAGAGAGCCAAATTAAAGTCTCTAACATTCTTGATCCCCAAGCCTCCCCCTTCCTTGCTGACAACCATGCTACCCCACTTGATATCATACCAACACCTACATCTCCCCCCACTCCCATGCCAGAAGAATCTCCCCTGAATAGATTCAATCTTCTTCACTATATTCTTCGGGATCTGAAACATAGAGAGGAAATAGATAGGTAAGTTGTCCAAAATTGATCTGCATAAGACTAACCTGCCCCCATAAGATAGCAATCTGGCTTTCCAACCAGTCAGTCTAGACTCGTATCTCTAAATAATAGAAAGCCAATCTACACATCGAAGAGCACCTGGGGTCAGAGGGAGACCCAAGTAGGTCATAGGGAAAGATCCTAACTGATAGCCCAGGATGCATGCCGCCCTCTGGAGAGTCAAGTCCTCCATGTTAAACCCCAACTAACATGCTCTTGTTGAAGTTGACTTTCAAACAAGTCACCTCATCCAACAGCTCCAACAAAAGTCTAACCACATAAAGCTACTGCTCATCCTCTGTCAGGAATATGATAGTATCATCCGCATACTGCAAGTGAGTGATTGATGGGCCTTCTCATCCAACTTGAAAATCTCTTATCAGACTTGAAGCCTTTGCTCTCAACCACACCCTACTCAGCACATGGGCCAATAGCACAAAGAGGAGAGGGGCCATAGGGTCTCACTGTCGGAGCCCCCTCCTACTATGGAATAAAGAAGTCGGCTTCCCATTGACAAAGACATCAAATGAAGCAGAGGAAATGCACGCTTAGACCTAGCTTATCTATTTTTCCCTGAAGTCCATCTTCTCCAACACATCAAACAAGCAAAGCCAATTGACCCTATCATAGGTCTTCTTGAAGTCGAGCTTCAAGACCACCTCTTTCTTCCTCTCGAACTTCATGATAAATAGGCATTTATGGGCCATCAAGAAATTATCCTGAATATATCTCCTCTTGATGAAGGCTCCCTAGAAGGGACTGACCACCTAATAAGAGGGAGTGCCGGGATGGGGAGGTCGAGACGTATGTGCACCCAATCAGCCAGGCGAACGTCACTCGGCCGCTGCTGGAGCCCGAGCTCCGAGAGTGGGCTCTCTCCATCTGCCCCGGTATGCTGTTGTTCCGAAAGGGGGATGTCTTGTTGCTGGAACCATACTACCCCTTTAGGTTCGGGCGCAACTTCGGGTACGACCAACACATCCCCACGTACAGTGCTCAGTTCGGTCTAGCCTCCCGGAGCTTGCGAGGGGCCCCAGTTGCCGACCAGTCGAAGGTGACCAATAGGAAGTAGCCATGCTAGGGTGATGCATGCAATGCCCAAGGACTAGACTTAGTAGAGACAAGTCTAGAACTTGCTCTGATACCACTTGATGTGAAACCACCTTGGGGGTGGTAGTCACAAGACCGAATGACCCTCGGACCTAACTGGACCGCTCGTGTGCTCGAGTGTCCGCACCAGTAGGAGGCATTGTAACCCCCAGCGACAGGCAATCATAAAGGAGCAGGTGAGTGAGAAACTATGCTCAGGACTCCTACGGCCCACCCAGTACCTGGACTGGGCCGCCAATGTAGTCTTGGTCCCTAATAGCAATGGGAAGTGACGTATGTATGTTGACTACACGGATCTTAACTAGGCCACCCCGAAGGATAGCTTCCCGATGTCACGAATCAATCAGCTGGTCAATGCCACAGCTCAGCACAAGATGTTGAGCTTACTGGATGCATATTTCAGACACTATCAGATCAGCATACATGAACCTGACCAGGACAAGACTACCTTCATCACCGACCATGGGCTCTGTTGTTACACAGACATACTCTTTGGGTTGAAGAATGCTAGAGCAACGTACTAGTGTCTTGTCAATCACATGTTTGATGCTTAGATCAGAAGCAGCATGAAGGTTTACATCAATGACATGCTCGTTAAAATCCTTCAAGTAGCCGAGCTCTTAGAGGACCTAGTAGAGACGTTTACGATGGTCCAGAAATACAACATGAAGCTCAACCTGAACAAATGCGTGTTTGGAGTCAAGTCGGGTATGTTCCTCAGTTTCCTAGTGATCCACTACGGAATTGAAGTAAACCCTGACCAGATCCAAGCATTGCTTGAGATGAAGTAGCCAGAGGGGGTAATGGACATGGAGTGCCTCACTGGTTGTGTAGCAGCACTTACTCGATTCCTATCTAGCACCGTAGAGAAATGCCTTCTATTCTTCTAGCTCATCAAACAAGCCAACAAGTCACCAGAGAAGAGGGAAAGGGTAGACTGGGACCAACAGTGTGAGCAAGCTTTCGAAGATCTAAAGTGGTACTTGTCCTCGCCCCCCATTCTCTCTAAGCCCTTCGATGGAGAGCAACTACTTCTATACCTGTTTGTGATGCCGAGCACACTGAGTGTCGTGCTCGCCCAGGAAGAGGACAAAGTCATGAAGTCGGTATACTACATGAGCCAAGCACTTCAAGGCCCTGAGTTCTAGTACTCACGAATTGAGAAGTTCACGCTTGCCCTGGTTGTGGTGGTGCAAAAGTTGTGGCCATATTTTCTCTCCTATAGGATTGCAGTCCTCACTGACCAACCCCTATGCTAAATCCACCAGAATCCGGATGTGTCAAGGAGGATCATCAAGCGGGCCATGAAGATGGGAGAATTTGAGATCAACTTTTGCCTGAGGACGATGATCAAGGCTTAGGCACTGGAAAATTTCATCACTGAGTGTACACTCCCTGATAAAGGCTTCCCGAGCAGTCCTCAAGACCTACGTGGGAGCTCTATGTTGGATGGCTCATCTTGTGCTATTGGTAGTGGGGTGGGCCTGGTCCTCTTATAGTCGGAAGGAGTAGAGTTACAATATGCCTTGCCGTTCAACTTCCTAACCACCAACAACATGGTCGAGTATGAAGCTCTATTGTCTGATCTCTACATGGCAAAGTATCTCAAAATAGCCATGCTTCAGGTTTATAGTGACTCCTTACTCGTCGCCAACTAGGTTCATGGAGAGTTCGAAGCCTGGGAGCTAGCAATGGTGAAGTACCTCAAGAAGGCCAAGGATGTTGCATCAAGCTTCTCCTATTTTGAGATGGTTCACTTCCCGGGAGAGAAGAATGTCTGAGCATACGCTATCTCCCGCTTAGCGTCCTCCACCATTATCACCAACTAAAGTGCAGTCCTAGTGGAGGAGTTATTAGCACCAAGCATTGAAGAACCTAATCCTCAAGTGAACACCATCGATTATGAGTCATCGTGGATGGACCCAATCCTTGACTTCCTCCTGCGTCAACACCTCCCTGACAACTGCACAGATGCTCACCCTATACAAGCACGCATGGCAAACTTCACGATAATTGATGGATAGTTATTCAGTCAATCACCTTCTGCTCCCCTATTAGAGTACTTACTCCCCACCAAGGCTAAACATGCAATTTAGGAAGTTCATGAAGGCCTCTGTGGACTCTATATTGGTGGGCGAGCACTTGCCAGAAGCCTTATCTGACAAGGATACTGGTGGCCAACCTTATAGTAAAATTACCTCAACTATGTTCAGAGCTGCCTCCAGTGTCAGAAGTTTGCAAATTTACAACACCAGCTGGCGACATAGCTCCATGCCCTAATGGAACCTCGCCCATTTGCTCGTTGGGGGGTAGATATACTGGGCCCCTTCCAGGAGGCTCAGGGAAGAAAGAAATTTCTCATCGTCTCCATTTATTATTTCACCAAAGGGATTAAATCAGGTCAGTAGCTTGACATGCCCGGAGAGGAAATGCAAGGCAAAAACCCTGCCTTTACCGGGTGTTTTGATAGAGATACGATGATTTTTTAGGAGATTTTTTGTTTTGCTTCCCGGTGCCTCGCAGGGGGGCGGTTATCGTTGCGTCCGGAATAAGCAGCGGTGTCTCCCCGTTGGGTGGCCCGGGTGGAAGGTGGCTGGTATGGTCCCGAAATGACAAGAAGAACAGGCGCGCGCGTGGTGAGGGCCATTTTAGGGGCTGTGCTGGTGCTGGCGGGCCTGTTGCCACAGGCTGTGCGGGCGCAGCAGTTTGTGGATGTGGTGACGCTTTCTCCCACCGTGACGCATGGGAGCGGCGGGAATGCCTGTTACAGCGACGGGCGGGACGTGGCCTGCGGCGGGCGGGGGGTTTACCTGGAGGACCTGGCGCACATCGGCATCGGCAAGGCGCCCAGCCTGCCTACCTCCGGCGGGTTTGACGTATCCGGGACGGTATCGGCCACGGAAATCAATGTCTACGGCATAAATGCCCGTTACGCCAGCTTTACGACGCTGAGCACGGATGCCGGCACCAACAGCTCGTGGGCGATGCCAGCGGGGATGGTGATGCCTTTCAACCTGGCCACTTGCCCCACCGGCTGGACGGAATACACCGCCGCGCGGGGGCGGCTGGTGGCGGGCGTGGGGACCCTGGGAAACACCACCTATACGTTGAACGCCACGGGGGGATCGGCCACCGTGGTGGTGGCCGCGGCCAACCTGCCCGCACACACGCACACGGCCGACCCGGCCGCCAAAACCACCAGCGCGGAAGGCAGCCACACCCATGCGGTGGACCCGCCCAGCACCACCAGTTCCGCCGCCGCGGCCCACACCCATACGTTCGACCCCAACAGCGCCAATGCCAGCTTCAGTTCGGCGGGCTCCCACTCCCACGAAGTGGAAAACGGCAACGGCAACAACCTGAGCATCCGGTCTTCCAGCGGGACAGTCTCGTGCGCCACCTGTGTGGCGGTCCAGGCTGCCGCATACGACGAAGATTATCGCTGGACAGGTTTTCCAGCGTCGAACTACGGTACCACCAGCGCCTCCGGCGACCATACGCACTGGGGTAATCCGGCTGCGGTGACCTCGAGTTCGTACGGTGAGCATAACCATGCTCTGGACCTTACCTCCGGGCAGTTCGGGACCAGCAGCGGGGGAAGTTCGCACAGCCACAGCGTGGACATCACTTCCTTCTCTTCCGGCAGCACGGGCTCCGGTACGCCGATGAACGTGGAGATGCCCTATGTGGCGCTCCTGTATTGCCAGAAGAGTTGAGATGATGCGGCTTACCGTTTTTCTCCCCTCCCTCCTTGCCTGCTTGCTGGGCTGTGCCGCGGCAGGGCCAGTGCGGGCCGGGCCCACGATGGTGGATATGATGACCATTTCCGGCACCGTGGGCCAGCAACGGAACCACCTGTGCTTTGGCACGGGTACGCAGGAAATAGGTTGCGCCGGGCGGAATTTTTATGTGACGCCGAACGGATATGTGGGCATCGGGACCGCGACGCCGACGGTGCAGCTGGAAATCAGCGGGTCGGTCAACCCGGCCGGCAGCAGCATCCAGACCTCCAGTACGTACCTGTATGCTGATACGGCGACGCTTTACAGCATGTCTCCCCTGACGCCATCGGGGTTGGTGGCGGGGTTCAACCTGGCCAGTTGCCCTTCCGGCTGGACGGCCTGGAGCAGCGGGGCGGGACGGGTGATCGTGGGGGTGGGGACGCTGGGCGCGGATACCTATACGCTGAACGGCACGGGCGGGTCGGCGACCGTGGTGATCTCGGGAAACCAGATGGCGGCGCATACGCACAGCATCGACCCGCCGGAGACGACGACCACCTCCGAAGGCAGCCATACCCATACATTCAACCCGTCTTCGGCCACCATTCCTGCGGACGGCAACAGCGAGCATTCGCATTTGGTCACCCTGCCGAACACCACGGCGAGGAGCGCGGGTGCCCATGACCATTATTTCCAGAACGGTGACGGCTACCGTGTCAGTTTCAAGGCCGGGACCGCGTCGGTGGCGGATGCGAACTTCCGGGCCATCCAGGTGAGCGACCTGACCGAAGGGGAACGGATGGGTAATTATAACACCACCAACTTTGAGCTGACCACGACCGATGGCAGCCATACCCATACGTATTACAATATCCCCTCCTTCACCTCGGCCTCGGGCGGCGGGCACAGCCATAGTTACGACATCGGCAGTTTTACCAGCGGGGCCGGAAGCAGCCACACCCACAGCATCGATATCGCCTCCTTCGACACGGGAAGCGTGGGCTCCGGCACGCCGCTGGACGTGCGCGGCGCCTATATCGGCCTTTTATACTGCAAGAAAAACTAGGACACGAAATGAGAATGACCCACGCCATGCCTTCCCTTTTCTCCCGGCACGCGAGCGACCGGGCCGGGCTGCGGCCCCCGTGTGCCCCGCCGCACCCGGCCCCGTCGCGTTAGGAATCGCTGACCGCGAAACTGCATGTAATTGCCGAACTCACTGGCGAACTCCCTGCAGAGCCTTGAGGCGTACTCTCGAGAGACGCCATGCTGGCGACCGCACCAAGCGGCGGAGGGACGTTTGCACGGCAGAAATTGCGGACAAATTAGTAGCGTGACTAGATCATGGCGCAGTGCGCGCTGTTTGGTTTTGCCTCGTGCCGCCCATTCCTTGATTCGAGTCAACCCGTGGCTGGCGAGAGCAAAGGGAGAAGGCTCGTCGCCGACCACGTTTGTGGGATCAATCGATGGTGTGGTAGAAACGAGCGGCCGTTGGAAGGTTGCCATGTGAGGTCATCCCACAGTCACTTTCCTCGCAATCTGGCGAAGACGATGGGACGACAACCCACGGCTCCTGGTCAGGTAGTCCTTAATTTCTCGCGGGACGAAGCGAACGGCGCCACCCAACTGTACGTAGGGGAGCCCACGCTTGCGCAGGTTGAAAATGGTTTTGAGGCTGACATGGAGATACTTCGCCACTTGTGGCGTGGTCCAGAGTTCGCAATCGGGAGAAGCCGGGTAAGTGTCATCTAAAGTTTTCACGTCATCGGAAACCGTTAGGTTTCCGAGCGTGCCGATATTTTCTGATAAATTCATGATTCTAGTATGAGCAAGGCTCCGAAAAGACTGTTAAAGAGCTTTGGGAGAGTAATGGAGAGTTCTGAGAGAAATTGAATTTCGTCGTCACGCAGAACCTTTCACAACGATGGATTTGATTCGAATGGGAGAGGCGGAGACGTCGAATTCGTCGCCCATTTCCCGGACTAAGCTGAGTCTGGCCTGATCGAGGGCTTCGACCAACGGTTCCAGGTTGTCCCCAATGATGGTTATCGTATCGGTCACGGCTTGAATGATAATTTCATCTCCGGACGAGGCGGCATGATATTCCCAGCGTGATAAGCTGCGATACGGATAGGAATAGGTGACCGCGTTCCATTTATCCGTTTTCTGAAAGCGAATGGTCTGCGTGGAATTAGGGTCGTAGGCGATCCGGCCCCAGGGGCCGGAAGAAGGATCGTCAGAGACTGATCCCCGTTTGTCTTTGAGTGGCATGAGGTGTCCAATCTATTTTGAGAGTTTGATTTTGGGTTTCACGCGAAGCGGGCGCGATTTTGGTTTTAAGCTTTCGGGTAAGCTCCCAGTTCTCCGCGTTTTCGGTTAGTCTTTGAAAAAGGTTCCACGCACGAATTCGTTCATCGGCAACCTCGATGGCCAGCTTTCGATTCGCCGAAGTGGCCATGGCGTCCGCCGCAGCGGCTTTGTCCGTTGTGTAGGTGATATGATCTCGCTCGAATCGGGAATGACTGACGTAGGCTTGTTTAAGGTTCCCGGCTCGTATGCCGTCGTCGGCCATAATTACGATGCCTTTGTCGACTGACTTGCCTTGGGAGGCGTGGGAGGTAGTGGCATAGCCGTAGATGAGATGCCGGAAATCAGTCGGGATAACTCGTTCATTTTTCAAGAGCAGTGAACCGTCCGTTCCGAATCCCTTCACCTCGACGATTTCTCCGTTACGAAGGTCATCGGCTTTGGAATTACTTTTGAGCAGTAACTTTTCGCCCACCGCCACCTGAAGAGGCTGTGATGCTCCCACGTCGAACCCGCTCGCGCGGGAAGGATCAAAGGAGACTTCTCGGCCGGCGTCATCCTTCACGGTGAGTGCGTCGTCACGCAGGGATTCGACGGTTACATACTGCCCCTTAGAAAATCCGCTGACATCCCGGTGGAATGCAATTGTGTCGCCCGGCTGGTAATTGCGGGGGTCGCGTTTGTTTTCCTCCTCCCATTGGAACGAGGTGTAGGAATGGATAGTTTTTTCGGTTGTCTGAACCAAGCCCGCTTTCTTTAGCAAAGGTCGAAGGTGATCGGTCAAACGGTGAATGTCCGACCAGACCGGGGAGATGACGAGGCAGGATCGGTTCTTTTGAACGGTACCGACGTAATCCTCCGCTGCTGCACGGAAGAGCTTCTCCGCGTCGGAAATCTCCTTCACGGCCCCGACACGAGCAAAGGCCTGGAACGCTGCGTATGGTTTCTTGTCAGCCAGCAGGGCGACGCCTTTTTTGAGGTGGACATTTTTCTGTCGCAAGATTTCCGTCAGGTGAACGACCTGCAACTGCCCGTACTGTTGGAGGGCGCGAAAGGCATCTCCGGCCTGCACCGAATTATGCTGTTTAGTGTCACCGACCAGAATCAGCCGGTTATCGTGGGACTGGGCAATCTTGCAAAGGTCATGCATTTGCAGGGAGGAAATAAGACCGGCTTCATCTACAACGATCACCTTGCCTCGGCATTGCTCCTGAAGCTTCTCGTTCACGAGGAGCTGTTGAAGGGTTTGCGCGTTTGGCGTGACGCGCTGGCGCAGTTCTTCTGTTGCCTTGGCACTCGGAGCACAGGCAAAGACCGCTCCCCCGGTCTGCTCAATGCCATGGACAATTGGCTGTAAAACCCGCGTCTTTCCCGTGCCAGCATCTCCTTGCATCCCAACTGCGATGTCGCGGGAAGATAGGATTTTGGCTATGGCCTCTTTCTGCTGACGGGTGAGGACAGGATCAAGGACAGGAAGTTTCCCTAGAGCGGGTCGGTTTCTCTTATGGGTGAGAGACCAGTCGATATATTCACGCTCCATTTTGAGTGTCTCGCGGCAAACCAGATGGCCTTCCTTTCGGATGAGCTTTCCCGTCATCACCCGTTGTTCTACCTCATTCTTCAATTGCTGTAGTTGAACATCGCCACGGCCCACTTCCAGCGCATGTGCTAGTAACTTGCGCTCGTCGATGACGGAATGCCGTTCAAACACGATGCCCTGTGCTCGATCAACCGATTCTTGCGCCGTTCGAATCGTATGAACCTTACGTAAGCCATCCGCTTCCCTGATCACTCGTGCGATTTGCGGCAAATGTTCTTTTGCCTCCTCCTTCCATTGCGTCCGCAATGTTTGACCATCAACGTGCACCTTGGCGCGCCGTGTGCGGGCGGTGATCGTCTGCAATTGATCCTGCGACTTGGCCCCAATCGTCTTTGCCACTGATTCGATTTCTTCCCGTCGCTTGCTGAACATCTTTCCCACTTCGCGCGGAACGCCTACGATGTGGAACCCGATGGTGGTTTGCCGTGCTTTCTCGATTTCGTATCCCGCGCCCACCAGCCGCTCGGCCAACTTGTTGTAGCAGACCTCACGGAAATACCCCTGGTGCCGGTAGAAGTTTTCTGGCTGCACGCTCTTCCATCGGTTTTCTATCGGGTCATAGGTGGTGTTCATCACGCATAAGTGCGTGTGTAATTGTGGATCGAGCGCTCGACTGGCCTCATGCGTTACCATCGCCGCCACCATGTTCCCAGTAGTGCGATTGTCGTTCTGAATGCCGCCAGTTCGGATTCTCGTCTCGATCACCGATTCGATCTCCTTGACCGTTTCGGCTACGGCTTCCTTCCACCATGCCCCGATCCGTTCATCGCCACCCACGAGATAGGCTACCGAGACATCTTTGGGCGGTGAAATCTGCGCAAAGTAACAGGTTCGTCTAACTTGCCGATCAATTACTCCTAATCGGGCATTAGTCTGGGGATGCAGGCCTTCGCATAGCTTTCGGAAGTCTTCCTTCCGCACCTGTCCACTCAATCTCAATTGTTCGGCACCTTGTCCCACCCAAACCATTTCCGCCTGACCATCTTCCGTGAGGTAATCACGAGAGGCCATGTGCACCTCGAAATACTTAACGGCGTGCGATACGCTCACACACGGTTTATCGAATCGAACCATGCCTCATTAGACGCGAGGAAATGGATGCCGTTGTAAACTACCTGGTAGTTTTCGTAGTGCTAAGATACATCGGTAATATCCGAGTAATCGAGGCGCTCCGAACAGAGGCATTCCAAAAGGTCAGGGTCTCATAACTCCAGATCAAAATCTGGGGGAAATGACACGCCACCCCTCCTGTGGAGGAATCAAAACTATCGGCATTGCCGCCGCCATTACTATCCATCAGCGATATTACTCTCAGCGTACTAATCAAGTTTAGGGGCATGCTCTTCCACCATCATCATCGGCGGCGCAATTATTTTTGACGCACATTGTCCCGTGCTTACACATCACTACCTATACATGCTCAAATTTATTGTGTAATCATAACCTCACTACCAAGTAGTCTTAGCGCCCCATCGCTGACAGCATTATAATGAGCGCATGACTTCTACACTTTCCGATCAGCAGGCTTCTCTTGCTGAACTTGCTCGCAATTTTATCCCCGTTAATCGTCCCGGTGTCCTTCTCGAAGAACATCATGTGGCTATCCTTACCCTGCGTGCTCGTGGCGCAACGTATGCCTTTATCCGGAATTCATTGTCCGATATCGGCGTTGACGTTTCCTACTCTGCTGTCGTCCGCTTTTGCGATAAACATCACGCTGAGCTTAAGCGTTTGAAGCATTCTCCTGCTTCCCTACCTTCGCCCGTGGCCGCCGTTGCCACGGCGAATTCCCCCGTCGTTGGTTCTAGTCGAAAGCCGTTTCGCGACCTGAGAGGACCTGTTTAACTCTTGTGCTGGTCGAACGCGTTTCGTCCTGATTTTTTTGGGATAAATCGCCTCATTCTGTGGCGTACGTCCGTTTCAAGCAACGGAAGCTGTTTTGCTTTGGCGTGTAATTCTTCGTCCACGCTCTTCGATTGCTGCGAGAGCTGAGCAACCGACGCGCCACGCTGCCCTGCTGGGCAGCGCGTCACGCCGGCTGCTTCTGACTGAGTTTTGCGTGCCGCGTTTCGATCCCCGGCCAGAAGGAGAAGGGGCCGGGGTTCAAAACGCGGGGATGAGGGCTCCCGTTGGTCGCAGCTTTTGGCATCGGTTTGTCCTTTGCCTCGGTCCTGACTCTCCAGCTTAACGCGCCTCTAGGTTCTTCAAGCTTGCCCAGTTCCGGCCCCCTCTACCTTCAGTAGATCGGGATGGCGTGTAACTCGGCCTTGATGCCTTGCGGCGCAAGCTCGCGTTGCATTTCTGCGATCCAAGGCTTCACGAGCTGGAGGTGTTGGGTTTCGACGAAAATGGCAGCACGTTGTGGTTTGATTCGGAGCACCTTCTCGATGAAGTCGGTAATGTCGGATCGTTGGGGCTCGCCGCTTTTGACTTCGCCGAAATTGGTCAACTCGACTCGGCGATACTTTTCCGTAAGCTGGCCGACCACTTTAAACTAAATAAATGAATTAAATTTTTTTATATAATTTTGAACAAAATTAAGGACTTTAAACCAAAAATCTAAATAAAAGGCCAAGGGGCATGGTTACACCCGGCCAACATTATGTACATGCCCCAACTCTCCAGTTAGCAATTTGGCAAGGTTGAAACATTTAGTGCTGAAACAGAGCCTATCTCCTCCAAAACTTTCCGGACTCAAAAGCCTCCAGTTGACATCGAGGGGGTGTGGCATCAAGTCATCGTGATGCAGCCGCAGCTGCGGCATTCTTATAATCTTCACTCTGATCTTCTTTTGCAAACTCTTCAATTAACTCCCGCTGCCGTTGCGTCAAATTTCTGCATGTAAACAAGTTTTCCGTAAAAGATGAACATAAATAGGATAAGACTCCTTTTTCCATCAGGATTTACATATACTACGTTAAATACTTATGTTGGATAAGAAAGTTCGTCTTTTTTCAGAATCACATAAAAATTTTGAACTACCTTTGATATTATGATAATGAGAAAACTTACGTCGGAATGCTAACATTAAAATGGACATATTGGTCGCCATAGAAGGCCGAGTTGCCAGCCTTTATCCCTGCAACATGACAAATGAAACATGCATCGCATCATAGTTGTACATCTCTTTGGTGATCCCATTTTCCATAGCATGTCCTCAAATAAAGACCAACACATGCTTTTACTTTCATCACGGATCTGAAAAGGCAAGCACATAGGAAAAACTCACCTTTTCCTCTCAGAACGACCTTCTGGCTAGGTTGAGTACCTTCACGAACCTGCAAACAACTAGTCAAAATTTAGATGCGTTTTCCTTTTAGTACTTGCGGTGCCTTAAACGGGTTTGCATTAAAAGCTTGTGATGTTATTGATCCTCGCAGAACAAGGGCTAGAAACAAATGGGAACAAATGTCAGAGCTCTGACAAACCTTGAGGACTACATCCCCGGTGAGAGTGGGAACTTGAATACTTCCTCCGAGCGTTGCCTGCAATCGTAAACACAAAGCTGATTAGTGAAGACCAAACGATAAACATCCACCGAAGGTTGCGAGACAGAATGATATGCCCAAAAAGGGAACCAGTTGAATAATGGAAATTCCTGGTTCATGTTGGAATACAAGATCATGATTCCCTCAAAATCATATTAGAGTACAGGCATCTGACAATAACATAAAGAAAGCATGTGCACAATCAAGTCTTCAGTAACGATGCAGATCAACTAAGAAGATAATATATACGCACCAGAAGTGTGGAACCACCTACCAAAACAGCATAATCCAATCTCAAACTCTAAATCAGCATTGGTAAACCATCTCTAGTTTCATTCAAGCCTAACATCAAATTTTCATGGATTAGAGAGTATGCTCGGCTCAAGCCATTCAATTGATATCCACCCAATGCCAAAGAAACCAATTTAGGAAGATGATTTTGGTTGCATAAATGGTGTAGTCATGGTAGAGCAGCCTAACAATGTGAGTTAAGATTGAAGGCGGTTTTGAACTGAGATACAATGCCACTAATGGGATCAAAAGTATGGAACCACATACCACAAATCAGATCATTCAATCAGAAGTTCTAAATCTACGCCATCAGACCTTCTACATTATCAATAATCTAGCCATATGCCAGTAAGTCCCCTCACCCCAGTGTTCTGGTCCCAGTATCAACATTGACCCTGGCATTGCCTTCTACCCCTCCTTTCCCTTCAAGGTCCCCCTATCCAAACCATAGATTTCTGCCACCTTCCAGAAATTGCAAGAAATCATTCAAGTCTGACACTGAAAATTCATGGATTACAGAGTACACGTATACAATCTCTAAGATGTTCATTTAATATGCATCTGATGCCTAAGAAACTAGCATCAGATGCATATGATTTTGGATCTGTAAATTGTTGACTGATGGTAGATAAGTCAAAATGAGGTATACATGAAGCACAAGTTGCCTGAGACTGAGAAAAGCATTACCTGAGTGAGACTGAGAACAGCATCAACATGAATATCGCGACCTTCTCTCCTAAAAACAGGGTCCTGACGAACCTGCAAACAAGAAGAAAAGGAAAAAGCAAAAAGAAAAGAAAACAGCTCAGTGCACTAATTTCAGAGTTTTATTTAAAGAGGAAAATCTACCTTTATTTTAACATAAAGATGACCAGGTTGATCACCCTCAGGATCAGCTCCCCCACCACTATTGACCCTTACAGTTTCATTATCATCCACTCCTGCAACAAAATGATGTCCAGGAAAGCATAGACCACACTGTTGTAAGCATTAAATGGCAGATGCAACACCACCAAAATAAATGGAGGTTTAAACTCATATTACACATACAGAAAAGGGAGGACCAAAAATTCCTGAAACAGGAATAGGCAAACGGCATCAAGTATCACATGCCTGGATCCCAGCAGATATCCATAAAATCTCTCTAATAAGAGTTTGTTCCTATTTTGGGAAATGATCAAGGGGTCACTGCCAGTGGGGGGGTTGTCACGCTGTGTCGTCGCCGTTGTCCGCTGCCTGCTGGGCGCGGTGTGCGTCGGTGAGCTTGAGCTGACCTATGGCGTGCTTCTGCTGTGGGCTGAGCATGGCTGCGATGGCTGGGTCTGCTTCGGCTTGCGCGGCGAGTGCGCGCAGGTTGTCGAGGCTTCCCCATCTGCTGTCCTGGTTGGCTCGGGTGCGTCCGTCGCCGGTCTGGCTGGTGTAGCGCTGGTGTACGGCTTGGCCGATGTCGCGTGGCCTGGTCACTGCTGGCTCCCGAGGTTGGCGTCTTCGTCTGCGCCGAGCAGCTTGTTGAAGCGGCCTTCGGCTCGCGCCTGGTTGATCAGCTCGTGTCCGCCGTGCATCTTCTTCATGGCGTCGAGGTGGGTCTGTGTGAGCTGCCCGGTTGCGGGGATGACGGGCAGGCCGAGCAGGGCGTTGCACCGTCCTTGGTCTTGCGCCTCGACGATCGCCTCGGGCGTCATGGTCTTGAGGTCGTCTTCGGTGAGCTGCTTCATGGTCAGATCCCCCAGGCTTCTCGGGCGGAGATGGACTTGAGGTTGAGCCGCTTGATCTCTTCGGGCTCGTACGGCCGGTCACGTTCGATGACGGCGCCGCCTGGTCCTCGGTAGAAGTAGGCCGTACCGGGGTCGGGCATCTCCTGGACGATGCGGGCGAGGTCGGCCATGGGGTCGGCGTCGCGCTCGGCCGGTGAGACTTGGGTGACGCCGTGGTAGTCGAGGTGCATGCGTACGGACGACGGCTCGAGTTCGCGGGCGGCGAGGTGGAGCGCCTTGCCTAGGAATGCTTCGCCGTTGATCCGGTCGATGCGGCGGCGACCTGCGATGAGCAGGTGCCCGCGGTAGCCGACGCCGGCGTTGTGCTCGGGCGGGACGATGGGCGCTCGCCATTCGTCGCCGGTGCAGGCTACGGCCCGCTTGTGGAGCTCTTCGCGTTCGGCGTTCTGTCCGGCGACGTAACGCCAGTAGTCGACGACGGCGTCTGTGACTGCCTGGAGTTTGGCTGCGGCCTGCTCGGCGAACTGGTCGGCAAAAGCGTCGATGTCGGGCCGGAGGGCTGCGCAGGTCTCTTGCCGCTTGCGTTCGCGGGTGGCGGTTTCCTGCTGGCGTACGGCCTGGACGCGGAGTTCGGACCATTCGGCGAGTTCTCGGGCTTTGGTGAGTTCGGCGGGCTGTACGTCTTCGCCGGCCATCACCCGGTTCTTGAGTGCTTCGACCTTCTCGACGTCGGCGGCGGCTTCTCGTTCTGCCGCGCGGACGTCGGCATCGGTCACGTCCTTCGTGGCCATCGTCACTTCCTTCGTAGGTACTCCTCGACGCTGGCGGGATCGATGAGCCACGTACGCCGGTCGAGCCGTTCGGCGGTTATGCGGCCGGTCGCGGCCAGGTGACGCAACCTCTGCGGAGAGAGGCCGCTTGTGTGCGCCACCTGGCCAACCGAGGCCATCGTCTTAGCCGCTTTCAGGCTGTCATCTCGAACGCCTGTGCGAGCGCTAGCGCTCGGCCGGACGAGTTCGCGCACGTGGGCTTTGACTGCGGCCGGCACGGCTTGCCCGCGTAGGAGGTCTTCTCGGGCGTGATCGAGGATCCATTCGGCGATGGTCGAGGCGGCGGCCATTCCCAGGGGACCAGGTCCGGCCACCGCCTCTTGGGTGGCGCCGTCCGCCCGTTGCGGGCTGGATGGCGCCGAGGGCGCAGGAGCGTCTACGGGGTGCAACGGGAGATACCCGACCCTCGACTCCTTGGTTCCTTCGTCCCGGTCTTCCGGAGGACGGAGGGGACTTTGACGCCCTGGCATGTGGGTTACTCGGCCTGCTCGGTGATGGTCTCGCCAGGGCCGATCAGCTCTACCGTGTCGCTGGTCTTGACCACATCAACGAACCCGTCACCGTCTGCACTGATCGGCTTCGCTCCGCCGTCTGAGTCGACAATCCAGGCGAGTACGGGCTCCACGTAGGCGGTGCCGTCGCTGTTCTTCCACTT
The DNA here is from genome assembly GCA_024336825.1 of Amorphophallus titanum. Classification (NCBI taxonomy): domain Eukaryota; kingdom Viridiplantae; phylum Streptophyta; class Magnoliopsida; order Alismatales; family Araceae; genus Amorphophallus; species Amorphophallus titanum. The sequence continues at coordinate 81,131,566 of JANBPO010009603.1, read as the reverse complement.
GACCTGCCAGCCGCCTCCGGGGATCGCGCCGATGACGGGTGCATCGCCCTCGTGGATGTCCTCGAAGTTGGCGTAGCTGTTGGCGGGGACGAGGTGATGTTCTCCGGCGACGTACGGATAGCCGCCCTCGTCCCATGCGACGACGGCTCTGGTGCTGTAGGTCGTCCTGGTGTCGCCCTTCACGTCGGTGTGCTGATGCTTGAAGCGGGCGATGTACGGGATGGTCACGGGGATCATGAGGGGTTCTCCTTGGGCTTGTTGCGGTTGAACCGCTTGCGGCAGGTTTCTGAGCAGTACTTGGCGTCGGCCCGCGAGGTCTTGGGGATGACCTTCCGGCAGTCGAGGCACCTACGGCGGGCAGGCTTGCGGGGCGCGCGAGGCTTGGCCGGAGGCGGCTCGGAGGTGGTGCTTGTGTAAGTTCTGATGCAAAATCCCTTCGACGGCTTCCAACAAGGGTTGATGACCGGCGCCCAACTCGGGGGGCGGATGAGGGAAAACCGCCAGCGCCGGGAGCTTGGCGGGATGGTCGCTTCCGGCGATTACTCCGGGGCGGCTCAGGCGGCGTTCCGGCAAGGCGATTTCTCTGCGGCCGGAGCGCTCCAGAACGCCGGCCGTGAAGAAGATGCGCGCACTCGCTCCGGCAATATCGTCGGCGCACTGAAGGGCGGGGACTACGAAGGCGCAATGTCCTTCGCCTCCACGCCCGAGGAGCTTGCGGCGGTGCAGCAGTTCCGGGCCTCGGCCACGACGCAGGAGCGCGAACGGGCGGTGCTTCAGGCCACCAATCTGGCGGCCGTGATCGAGTCCATTCAGGGGCTTCCCGCCGACCAGCAGCTTGCCGCCGCGCAACAGGCCGCGCCTCAGTTTGGCGTGGACCCCGCCAAGATCACGCCCCAGGCGCTTCAGCAGCTTCCGGCTCTGCGCATTCAGGCGCTGGGGCTGAAGGACTATCTCAACTTCCAGCAGGAAGAGCGCGCCGCCCAGCGGCCGATCATCGGCAACGGCTTCATCTCGCTCCCGCCGGGGTCCCAGGTCCCACAGGGCATGGGCGGACAGCCCGAATATGTGGACCAGCTTCCGCCCGGGGTTCGCCCCCGCCCTAATCCGGCCCCGTCCGCTCCGGCGGCTGGCGGGGCCGAACGCAGCCAGCCGGTTTCGGTCTCGTTCCGGTCCTCGCAGGAAGCCCAAGGGGCCATCCGCAGCCTTGTCCCCGGCGTGACCTTTACGAGCGGCGACCGCACCGAAAAGCACAACCGCGACGTTGGCGGGGTTCCGACCTCCAATCACGTCCGGGGCCGTGCCTGGGACCTCGTTCCGCCCTCCGGCATGAGCATGGCCCAGCTAGCGGCCAAGATGCAGCAATCCGGCTTCCGCGTCCTCAACGAGGGCGACCACATTCACGTCTCATGGTGACGCCTATGCAAGAGCCGCAGACCTATGAAGACGACGCCGGTAACGTCTATGTCCGCGAGGGCAACCGCTATCGCGTGATCCGCGCCGGTCAGGTCCAAGGCCAAGGCGATGCCGGCTGGCAAGTCCAGCAGTTCCAGAGCCCGGCTGATCGTCGCGCCGAAGAGCAACTGGCCCTGTCGCGTCAGTCCAACGAGCGGGCCAACGCCACGCAGGAGCGGCTTGCCGATCAGGCGCAAACGACCTTGGACCGGCAGGGCCGCCAGAGCGAAAGCGACCTGCGCGACAAGTTCCAATCGCTACAGGACGTGAAGGATTTCTACGTCGTCTCCGGCGCCTATCGGAACGTCGCCGCCACGGCCAACAACGAGTCGGCGGCGGGCGACCTGTCGTTGATCTTCGCCTACATGAAGATGCTCGACCCGACCTCGGCCGTGCGAGAGACGGAGTTCGCCAACGCCCAGAACGCGGCTGGCGTGCCAGACCAGATCAGGAACCTGTTCAACCGCATCCAGAACGGCGAGCGGCTGAACCCGAGGCAGCGTGAAGACTTCACGACGCAGGCCCGTAGCGTGTATCAAAACGCCGCCGCTCGCTATCAGGATGCGGCGGATTTCTACACCGGCCTGGCGACGGACTACGGCTTTGACCCTGGCCACATCGTGCGGCCGATCAGCGATCCGATGCAGGAGCAGCAGCAGGCCGAACAGCCGACCGACCCGCAGGCTCGCCAGCAGGACTATCGCGGCCCGGCCTATGTCGCTCGCCCGACCCCCGGCCCTGACGGCGTGTTCAACTGGTCCGACCTGACGGGGAACGAACAGACCGCTCTTGTGCGAGGCGACCTGGTCCGCCTTCCGAGCGGCAAAGTCGTCACCTTGCGCGGATCGCCTTTCGTAGATGAGAGGCAGCGCGCCGCCGACCGCGAGGACTCGCCCGGCCTGTTCCTGCGCGAGCCCAACATGCTCGATAGCACGGGCGCGTTCGCCATGGCGGCGAGCGAGCAGGTTCCGTTCCTCGACGAGGCCGCCGCCGCCGCTCAAGGCGCCATCACCGGCGAAGGCTACTCGGCGGCCCGCCAGCAGCAACGCGACCTGACGCAGGTTCTCAACCAGACCAACCGGGGCGAACGCATCGCCGGAGGCATTGCCGGGGCCGGGTTGATGACCGCCGCGACCGGCGGCGCGGGCGCTGGCTACTTGAGCGGGGCCAAGACGGTCGGCCAAGCCGCATTGCGCGGCGCCATGGTCGGGGCTCCGTCTGGAGCGGTGTTCGGCGCGGGCGCGACGGATGGCGGCTTCCGCGAACGCGCTCAGGGAGCGGTGAATGGTGCGGTTGTCGGGGCTCTCACTGGCGGCGCACTGAACGCCGGAACGCGGGCCGTTGGCAGCGCCCTCGCAGGGCGGGGGGCGATGACCTCGCCGCGCGCCATGCGCGGCAGGTTAATAAACCAATAAAAGATAAAAATGATGCTATTAGAATTATAAAGAAATCGAAAGTGCGTCCAAAAGGGGGTTGAATTGATCTTTTAAAAAAAACTTTGCCCCAATTAAAAGCTAAACCAGTGGAAACTAAATCTTCAGGTAGATATGCAAATCACACATTATACATTATGGGTAGTTGTTTCAACAAGAACAGTTCAAAAAGTAGAGCAAGACACCATGCATAGAGTGTCAAGGGAATTCGGTTTAGGGAGTGGCTGAGGTCGACACACCAACACAGTGGAGTCAACTCAGCCTCATTGTGAGTTCAGTAGTTAGACAGATCTACTACTCATCAAACTCTTAATGTGTGTGTGAACAGAATATTAGTGTGTGCGATGGAGAACAGTAAAAATGGTATATGTTGAAGCTAGCACACAAACCTGTGAATGGGGATAGAAAACATGGAGCAATCACACAAGTCACAACTCACAACACGGGAATTTTTAAGGTGGTTCAGTCTGCAAATCTGTAGACCTACATCTATCCCTCACCAAACCCGGTGAGGCTTTACTACACAAGGACAAATCCTCACAAGGACGAAGCCCTCAATGCACATGGGGACGATGCCCCCCCCATACGCTACAACACACAGCAATGGGGACGAACCCACACACGAGTTGATACACAACTCACACGAGGAGCAAGCTCCTCACGAGGATAAAGTCCTCATACTGCAATACGCAGCACACAGGGACAAGCCCCATGGGGGTGAACCCCCCCCCCACACACAAACAAAGAAAAAAGCACGCAACAAGTGCAGTAAAAACACAAGGATAGACCCCAGTCACACACACGACTGAGCATAACCAAATACCACTCCAGCCTCTCAACCAGAGCACTGGACACACACCAGAAGCTATTTCAAAATAGAAACTACAACAAGAGAAACACCAGCTGTGGCTTCAGATAGAGATCTGGAAGTTGGTGACTATAGCTTCAGATGGAGATCCAACGGATCTTCACTTTAGGCTCAAGCTTTGGCAAGGCTACTTTCTCTCACAGCTAACCTCTCTTCTTTCTCTGCTCTTTCCAGTAATGGTCTGGGTCGGACCAGAGCTGGACTACTCACACTCCCTTCTTCTTTTTCTCTCAGATTTCACACTTGAATGCTCAAGGGACGTTGGCTCTCTTTAAGGGCAGCAACAACACTTCTACAAGCTGGAGCTTCATTTATATATATATAGAAGAGAAGGTAGAAGACTTTCCCTCCATTAGAACTGTATCTAATTGGTCTAGAGTTAAAAAGGAGTTCTTAACCACTGACCTTCTTCCTTGACTGGTCCATCACATGAAAGCAGGAGAAAAATAGTTTTCCCAGACTGCAATTTGATTGGTCAAGAAAGGAATATGATATTTCTTTTCTTCAGCTCTTCTTAGTTCTGTAATCTGATTGGTCCGACAGAGGCAAATAAATTTCCCTCCAAGATCCTCCCATTTTAATTGTTGGATAGAAATGATACTTCTTGGATAAGGAGCTCTACCAAATCTGCTTCTTGATTGGCCCAAGAAAGAAGAGGATAGTCCTCTTTGCCAGGTACCTTCCTTGGATAGCAACTATGATTGGTTGGATGCAACAAGAAGGTTACCTTGAAAGGTGACCTTTCCCACATTTGTAAACTGACAGAACCATTGACCAAAATGGTTATTTTGGTAATCCAATGATGACAAGGATAGTTGTCTATCATAGGAACATTTTCCAGACCTCAAAAATCTTATTTTTAGACGATTACGTCAGCTACTTTTGGCTTTTGTATGGTTTTCAAAAAGTGCAATTTTGACTGAAATGTTTAGAGGAACCTTGGGTGCGTCGATGCAGCATTGCCCTTACGTCGACGCATATGTTGAAGATGGGCCTTTAAATGGCTTCTGGGAGATCCCCTAGCGTCAATGCCCTAAGAGGGCAGGGTCGACGCAGTAGACACAATAGACCCTTCACATGAAGGGGTCGACACCATGGGTTGACTCTTTTGACTTGGCTGAGCTGTGAGCTTGGTCGCGTCGACGTAATGAGGTGAGTGGAGTTGACGCAATAGGCTTTCTTCTTGAGCTATCGCGAGCTTAAACCTTTATGGCATCGACGTAACCAATGGAGTGCACCGACGCATCATTTGCAAGATGCATTGGAATCAGCTTCTGTGAGGACTAACGGAGTTGACGCCGCTTGAACAAAGGGTCGACGCAGCCTTATGCACTTTTGACTTTTCTTTCTCTTGCCAAGCCTTTCTTGGTTTCTGTGCATCCAAAGAACTTTTGCACTTGGGAGAGTGGTCTAAAAGGCTTGATCTGCTGATATCACCTTCTCAAACTGTCTTGCTCGATTTTCACTTAATCTTAGCTGCCATTCATTCAATTAAACCTTCTTCCTTCTAGAGATGTGATTTGCTGAGCATTTGCAAAATCGGAACTTATAGATTACCGTATCTCCGAAAACCTGGTCTTCCCCGATTTTCCTTTCTTGGCATCAAGTATCGGAAGCACCCTGCCATGATTTCATCACTTTATGCTTACAAACTCATTTCGCAAGGGTGTGAAGCTTTCCTTGCCTCCGTAGTAGTTACCGAGTCTATGAAAATCCAGTTAAATGAGATCCCCATAGTTAAGAAGTTTTCAGATGTTTTTCCTTCCAAGTTACCTGGTTTACCACCCGAAAGGGAGGTTAACTTTACCATTGAACTCACACCTGGAGCAACACCAATGTCAATAGCTCCTTACAAGATGTCCCCCACGGAATTGAAGAAGTAACTTTAGGAGCTGCTAGAAAAAGGTTTCATTTGACCTAGCACATCCCCTTGGGGTGCACCGATCCTATTTGTCAAGAAGAAGGATGATTCTCTCAGACTATGCATTGATTACCGATAGTTGAATCAACTTACCATTAAGAATAAATACCCATTGTTGCATATTGATGAACTGTTCGACCAATTTTTTGGGGTGAAATATTTCTCCAAGATCGACCTCAGGTCAGGTTATCATCAATTAAGGATCAAGGAAGAAGACATACACAAGACTGCTTTCCGAAGTAGATATGGATACTATGAATTCGGGTTATGCCGTTCAGTTTAACTAACGCACCTGCTGCATTCATGCAACTGATGAATAATGTGTTCTGACCTTATCTTGACCAATTTATAGTTGTGTTCGTTGATGATATCCTTATCTATTCAAAGACAAAGAAGGAACATGAGGAACATCTAAAAGTTACTTTGCAAATCTTATGGGAACATCAACTCTATGCTAAATTGAACAAATGTGAGCTTTGGCTTAAGGAAGTCTCTTTCCTTGGCCATGTTATTTCGAAAGAAGGCATTGCAGAAGATCCTTCCAAGATAGAAGCTGTGAAAAGCTGGAGCCGATCAAATACCGTATCTGAAATTCGAAGTTTCATTGGCCTGGCTGGTTATTATAGGCGATTTATCAAAGATTTCTCCAAAATCGCCGCTCCTTTAACAAGACTCACTAGGAAGGAAAAACCTTTCGAGTGGACAAGGGCATGTGAAGAAAACTTCTTAGCTCTTAAAGAACATCTCACCACGGCACCTATATTGGCATTACCCATAGAAGGTGGTGGATTCGAAGTTTATACCGATGCATCTGGCATTAGCTTAGGCTGTGTACCTATGCAGAATGGCAAGGTGATCTATTATGCTTCTAGATAATTGAAGCGACATGAGAAAAATTATCTTGTTCATGATCTGGAATTGGCAGCTGTCATATTTACCTTAAAGATTTGGCGTCACTACCTTTATGGAGAGAAATTCATGATCTATTCGGACCATAAAAGCTTGAAATATCTATTCTCTCAGAAGGAGCTGAATATGAGGCAAAGGCGATGGTTGGAGCACCTTAAAGACTTTGATTTTGTTATCCAATATCATCCTGGTAAGGTGAATGTTGTAGCCGATGCACTCACCAAGAAACCAATAGGAAAGCTATCAAGTCTTATGAAAGGTATGACCAATCTTATTTCTAAATTTGCTCAGTTGAATTTAGATATTAATATAAAGAAGAAAGAGGATTACTTTATAGCCAATATCTGGACTCAACCCACCTTGATAGAAGATCTAGTCAAGCTGCAAGATAATGACTCGGTGTTATTGGAGATCAAGGCCAATATGGAGCAACGATCGGATTTCTCTATTGCAAATGATGGAAAGTTACTATTCAGGGGACGAGTTTGTATACTGGATCATGCTGATACTAGGAAGTTGATCCTAGAAGAAGCTCATAAATCTAAGTACACCATTCACCTTGGTGCTAGCAAGATGTATCAATATCTCAAAAGAAATTATTGGTGGCCCAATATGAAGAGAGAAGTAGCAGACTATGTGTCACGTTGCCTCACTTGTCAACAAATTAAGGCAGAACATCAAAGGCACACTAGAAAACTACATCCCTTGGAGATTCCAAAATGGAAATGGGACAATATTGGGATGGATTTTATCATGGGACTGCCTAAGTCAAGAGGTGGACATGATGGAATATGGGCGATCATAGACTGTGTAACCAAATCGGCTCATTTCCTACCTATCAAAAGTCGATGGTCTGTGGATATCTTAGCTGCCTTGTACATGAAGGAGATTGTGAAGTTACATGGTATCCCTGTCACTACTATTTCGGATCGAGACCCTCGATTTACTTCACAATTCTGGAAGAGTTTGCAGCATTCTTTCGGGACCCGATTGAATTTTAGCACAACTTTTCATCCACAAACTGATGGACAAACCGAAAGGACCAATCAGGTGGTAGAAGATATGTTAAGAGCATGTGTTATAGACTTCGGTGGAAGCTGGCACGACCATTTACCTCTAGTGGAGTTTGCCTACAACAATAGCTATCAAGCTAGTATTCAAATGGCCTAAACCCTACTGGTTGGGGTGATGGCTTAGCCTAATGTGTTTCCCTCCCTAGGATTGGAGCACCCACATCAGCGGGCCGGACGTCGTGCCTTGAGGGCACGGGTTCTCTCCTCACTCAATCCGCGGTGGCCACTCGTGAGTGGGAAGTCACAGGATCAGGCACTCTCTTCTTCACCGGCTGGACTTAGAAATGATAATAGTTGAACACAAATATCCAGGAAGGGTTCAGTGTATACCTGATCGGTGTGAAGACACCGATCCCGAGTCAGAGAGGTTTGCGATCAGGAGAAGCTAGCTGGCTGGCGGTGTCTGGGAATCAGGAGAAGCTAGGGTGGCAAGTGGATGGATGATGTTAACTGAAAAGTTGCTCTACCCCATCTCTCAACTAGTATCATGTTCCTTGCACCTTCGTAGTCACTCGAGAGCTTCCCGATTGTCAGTTCGGAACTCGAGCCATTTTGGGGTGTGCTGGTAAGGTAGCCTGTGCCCATTTTCTTGCAGAGGATCCAGTTGCTCTAGCGCATCTCTGGCGATGCTCAGGGTTTCTTTGACGGCTTGTCGAAGTCTCACAAGTGCCATGGAGTTTCCCTTAGCGTCAAGCTACTCCCACTGGACCTATTCCTAGATAAGGTATTGAACTTCCTTACGGGACTCGATCGCATGGCAGATTCTGGAATGGAAAGGGCAGTATTGGAGGTGACTGAAATCCCAGTGAGTGTAACCTACTGGTGGATCGCGGGGTTGGATTTGCCCCCTCTCAACAAGGACATCGAAGGGTCACCGGGTCCTCTCCTTAGGAAAGGAGAGAGGTTTGCGATCATGCCAGGGCCTCCACCTTGGATACCAGAGCGAATGCTCGCCCTGGCTGGTGCTAGGCTCCTCTGCTTTGACATTAGAGAGAGAGAACACAGCCATCTTGTGAATCACGTTAGCTGAGTAGTGAACCACACGCACTACCTTAGCCGGCCTAGACCACGTATGTGGCTGTAGAGGATCGATGAGACCGCTCTTCATTTAGATGAGATCGTCTCAGATCAGCTCTTGATGACATAGCAATCCTCAATTGGATGACCTAGCATGCGATGATATGGGAAATAGCCAAAATTGTCGGTCTTTTGGGCCTCGTCTGACTTACGGACTTCGAGCAGCTTGATGATCTTTTGGGCCATGCAGAGGTCGAAGAGTATCTTCGTATGTTCCTTCTTGAAGGAGAAAGGTGTTTTCATACGCTCTGAGAAGGAAGGAGCGACTGGTTTATCCGTTGGCTTCTTTTTGGGGCCGCTCATCCTAGCCTCTTTTCTGGCTTTAGCGGTGGGGGTGAAGTTAATGATGTTCACCTCCTTTCCGGGCTGGCGTTCTCACGTCTACTTACACTTTGCTGAGGTGTAGCTTGGGTTATCGGCGAAGAACATTTCTATCTAGGTGACTACTAAGTTAAGCTGGTCGAAGCCCTTGATGTTGGTGCCGAGGAGTTTTTTGCTGACCTCAGCTGCCAAGCCTCGATGACATATGGTGATGGCGTCCTCCTACACTGGTGGGTTGACACACCTCATGCTGAGGTCTAGCCATTTCTTAATAAAGTCAACGGCGCTCTCGCCCTTCTTCTGCCGGAGAGAGCAGAGCTCGACTAGGAGACCTTCCGCTCGGTCATTTGGAAACGATCGGGGAACTTCTTCTGGAGATCTGCCCAGTTGATGACTGAGTTGGGCTTCAGGCAGGAGTACCACTGGAAGGCCGTTCCCGTGAGTGAGGTGGCAAAGTAGCGGAGGAGGTAGGACTCGTCCAACGTGAGCTTGGCCATGGCCGTGATGTAGTATGCCAAGTGCTCATGTGTTGACCCCTACCGGTAAAACTTTTGTAGCTTCGGTGACTTGGCGTACTCCGGAGGAAGCTTCTTGAGCTGGTGATGCAGCGGGTAGGGGATGTTGTAGAGGTCTATAGTTGCGACCCCTTCCCTAAACTGGGTGAGCTTTGTCTCGACAATCCACTCGATCATCTGGCACTGTGCCATAAGGTTTTCTGGCACCTGGGTGTTGGACGGCCATGGTTGGCCTTCGACCAGGGGCGTGCCGAACTCAGTTATTGTTGGGGTACAGATAGCCGCGGCTGAGGCATTGGCACCATTATGCCCACCTGGCGAGACCAGTGCTTCAGTGGGAAGCCTGGCTGGCGGCTGAGGGTGAAGGTCACGTTCCTGAAGAAGGTCTTACAGAAGGGCCTTCAAGTGCTGGTTCTCCTTCTAATAGCCTCGAGGGTCACCTCTTGGACTTCATTCATTGGAGGATCATTGTTGATTAGCTCTACATTAACAGGGGCAGCACGGTCCTCGATCGGAACTTCTTATGCTCGTTTCGAAGTCTGAGGTCCGGCGAAGGTGCCGGCATGGCCTATCGGAGTCGGAGGCTGAGTCTAATGGTGAGGCCTCTTGAGCTGGACTAGTGGCTTGTTTAGATCGCCAGACTACATCTTAGGCTACTGTCCGGTAGTATAACATGTGAACACCTTCACTACATTGTTAAGGAGCTGGATCATTCGCTTCTTCTGGGAATGCTTCTCGGAGTGGATGGGTGCCCCTAGTCTATCAAAGACCGAGGTGCGTTGCAGAGGAGCCTCCATCACGGTGTTGACCTGAGGGAAACTCAGGGCTGAGTGCTAGTAAGGCCCTGAGCGAGCCTATCTTTGCCTTCGCCTACTTGGACAGGAGGCATTGGGTAGCTGGGTGTTGTTAGACGATGTCATTGTGAACTCGGTCGTGCCTTGTTTGACGCCACGTCTCAGTGACCAAAGGGGGTTTCCAAGGTGCACCCTCCGAACCACTTGGGCTTCTTTCGGGGTGACCCAAATTCTCCTCAAGTTAGACTACTGATCCCCCTTGTCGCTATTTCTCCGACAGGGCTTGGGAGCTCATGTGTCAGGCTTGTGTGGGTGCCTCTAGGCTCTTGTCGAGGCACTGGCTTTTTTGAGTTTCGCTTTATCTTCTCGCGTTCGTCGCAGGAGGCCAAAGCTATTAGAGGTGGGAATTGTAGAGACGATCCGCTCTTGGATTGGTTTGCCCCCATTGAGGTGAATCCACAAATCACCAACAAGAATAGTCTTGCCAGAGTTACTGGTTGCAGTAGTGAGTTGCTTGCCTTTTCGGCCATGGCAAAGCTTCTTCTAGGGAGCAGAGTAGGACTCTGCTCCGAGGTGGTAAATCAAGAAGACCCAGTCTGTAGCTGCTGGCAGTATAGGGCCGTCAGCTGGGAATACTGAGATTGGCCCTCAGGACATGACGCCCATGTTGGGAGCTGATGGCCAAGAGACTCGGGTGTAGGCTCTTACTCGAGCCGATAGAAGTGTCGCCGATGCTCGAGGCGACGCTCTTGCACTAGAGGCCAACATAACCGAAGGTGCTGGGGTGCCGACGACCCGAGGTTGAGAGCCTGTGCCAAGTGCTGGTGAGACTAGAGAGTGGGATAGAGGACCCACTGCCAACATCAAGACTGCCACGTCCCATAAAGGAAGACCCATGCTGGGAGTCAGCATCGCTGAGTGGTAGGGGACAGACTCCCGTAGTGTAGCTGAGAGGCCCAAGGCCCGATGTGGAGAGGCCATACCAGGGACTGACCCTAAGAAATCTCAAGGTTGTTTGCCCGATCTGGATGCTGGGGAGCCTCGAACCTGGGGTCGGAGGCCCAAGCTAGGTGATAGCTCGTTAGGGGTTCGGGTAGGGAGACCCAAACGAAGTACTGGAGAGCATTGCTCTAGGGAGGAAATACCCGTGTGGGGCGCTGCCTCAGCTGGGACTCAGGACTGGACGCCCGAGTGAAATGCTGGGAAGTTGGGTGCCACTGGGTAGAAACCCATGTGAGACGTCAGCTTAACTAGGGCCGGGGGAGAAAGACCCCAGCGAAGTGCTGTAATGGTGGCTAAAGCTTGGGGCACGGAGCCCGCACTGGGAGTCGGCCGAGACTGGGCACGGGGGCTAACGCTTGCCTGCACAGAAACTAGTCTGGAACCCCTGTGAGGGCCAGTGGTGGAAGGCCCGAGCCTAACACTTGAGCTAGTTGTCGATGCTGGGAGTCGGTGCGGCACGTCCGATAAGCCAGCACGTACAGAGGCTCCGGGTAGCTACGGAGTAGCCACGGGGACCACACCCAAGAAATAGGGTGATCCAACGACTAGGGTGAAGCTGTAAAAGGCAATCGGCACCGCCAAGTACCCCACTCGTGCATGAGTGGCGATGATGATGGGCCACTGGCGATGGCCGCCATGGTTGCTAGATTGCTAGATGTTGCAGAGGTGATGGCCGTTGACAGTCATCGGGTGCGATTCGGCGACCGGAATGCGAACTGGAAGCTGTTTGGAAATGTGAGCGAGTGCTCTCCTCTGCCTCTCCTGTAAGGATAGGGAAAGGGCACCATGACTTCACGGCTGGCACAGGCTTCTCTTCAGCATAAAGAAGGAAGGCAGGAGACGTCCCACCAGGCATGCCATCCTTTTGTTCATGCACATCGTGGCATCCGGGTCCGCGAGGGGAATGTTCACCCAGGATCGGCCACCCCGGGCGTGGGGTTGTGTTCGGTGACTGGGCTGAGGGGCAATGTAAGGTGATAGGGGAGATGCCAGAGTTTGATGTATCTCGGGCATCCCCTCCCGTGGTCATATCCTTCTCAAGGCAGCACCGGGCACTCGCCTTTTATGAATAGCCGAGGGAGGTTCAAATGGCACGGGAGGTTTCTGAGTTTTGTGAAAAATGGCTGGGATGCGGGCGTGCCTATCGATTTCTCGACAATCACCCATGGAACCAAGGTTTTGCTAGAAAGCGCTGCCAGGACGTGGCATGTGGGCTCAGGAGACGGGCGACACGTGGAGAGAAGGGAGGTTCTATAGGTGTGAGTACGCAAGTGATTGTGGGGAATCATGTACTAGATGTCTTTCCCCACTGATCGAAAGCAGTCAATGTTTATTTACATCGGATTGAATCTGAACACCTTCATTCTATGCTAAAGAGAAGTCTATATGTATCTAAAGCCATGGGTGGAGAGCTTGGAGCATCCCGCAGCTAAGGGCTCACGTTAGACTGTGAGGTGTTTACTGGGGTCAGAGGTGCTGACACACACACCGAGTGGTGCGAGGGAGACTGAGACCCAAACATCGATGCAGAGACATTCATTCAGGTGGCAATATAATCTATGAGAGCATCGTGGGCTTTACAGGTGGGCCGTAACGGCCGAGGTACAACTGGCACAAGCAACGGGACAATTCTGACAAAGAGGTCAGTCCCCGGGTCAATGAGGAAGGGACTTGGCATAAACTTTTTATATATGAAGGACCTTGGTGTAATTTTTTCCATGATTTTGAACCATGTGAAAAGTGATCTCCCTCCCTCTCCCACGGTAGGCATTCAAGGCGAGCAGGGCAGCAGCGGAGAGCCCGACAGGTGTGTCGGATCGTGTAGCTCCACCCCAACCCTTGCAAAACTGCAGTAACCTCTTCCCTCCCCTGGGGGAGGGGGGTCTCTCTAGACGTCTCTCCGGTTCATCCTCCTTTGCCGTGGCGTTCCCTCATCTCCCATCCACCTTCCCACACAACACCTCGACAGCACCCCAGTCGCCCCCTCCAAGTCCCTCCGTCGCAGTTACACAACCCCCCAGCCAGATATCTCTCTTTTTTTTCTCCCTCTCTCTCCCGGCTAACCACACGCGGATCCCTCTCACCCTCTTTCCGTTTCCCTCCACACACCACCACTAACATCTGCAGCCACCTCACCCCACACCACCTTCCTCCTCCGTAACCACCCCCACCGGCGGCCAACCCATCACCTTCTGACTCTCTCTTCTCCCTGCAACCATCCCCCTCTCACACTCTCTTCTACTTGCAAAACAATTACGGCTAACCCATCGCTATCCTCCACTCTCTCCCCCTCATTCTTCCCCGGGGGATAGACAGATGTAGCCTCTCCACTCCCTCTCCCTTTCACTGGATCGTGGACACCACCCCCTCTCTCCCACTCCATCTTCTCATCCCCACCAGTTAACTCTCTTCCCATGTAACACACCCCACCGGCGGCCTCCCTCGCCACGCCTTCTCTCTTCCTCTCTCCCACTCTTCTCTCGCCGCAAGCCCCCCTCTCCCTGCGAACCACACCACCGCGGAACCCCTCCATATATGCCCCTCCCCCTCGGCTTCACTCTCACCTGCACACACCCCCAGTGACATCCTCCTTCCCCCCTCTCCATGCTAAACGGACGGGCCATCATCTCTCACCCTTCCCTCCCTACACACCCACTGCCGGTAGCCGCCATCAGTGCCTCCGCAACCTCTCCCTCTCTCCTCCTCTTTCTACCTGCGACCCACCTCACGTGATCGCCTCACCACAGGCCCTCCACACAAGCACCATCTCTCTGCACATGCCCCACACTTTCCCACGGTCCCGCGGCATCCCCCACTATCCTCGTCAGATCTCCGTTCTCACCTCTCTCTCACCTTCCCACGGCACCGCGAGCACCTCTCCGGCTCTTCCTTTTAATCACCCTCACTCCCTCTCACGTCGTCTCCCTCTCACTCTGTAGGGACCCCATCACTGCGCTCCCCTCTCTTTTCTCTCTGCACTGGCCTCCACTCTCCCTCCGCGACGTCCTCGTTTCCTCACCACGAGTCTCTCTCCACTATGGCACCCCCTGCCTGCACATCTCCACCGCGTTGTTCCCCCCCTCTCTCTCTCTCCCTTTCTCCCCACTCACATAGTCGCGAGCCTCCCCTCTCCCCCTCTTCTCTCTTATCTCCCACACACTTGCTCTCTCTTTCTCCTCACCCCTCCGGTGACCTCCGTCTACTTAGCACAGCCACCGTCCGGTAGTCCCTCCTCTCTCCCGTTGCGACCACTGCCAGTTTGCTCCCCTCCTCTCCTCCTTTCTCCCGCTCTCGCTCTCCCTCTTTCTCTCCACACCCACCTCCACAGTTGCCATCGCCGGTCCCTCTCACTCCGCCTCGCGACCACCATCTTGCAGCGGCCTCTCCACGCCCATAGTCACCCTCACCGTTCTCTCCCTCCATTTCTCACTCTAACCTCCCCATGCACGTAAACCCCTTCGCCACTCCCGTTCTCTACCTGCACACCCACAGCCAACAACCACCTGGCCCTTCTTCTCCCTTCACACACACTGCGCCTCTGGCCGTCGCCTGCTAACACACCATTCCCATCACCGGCCGCACCCTCTTCCTCTCCTTCTCATCCTCCTCGATCTCTCTCCCTCTCACGGACCTCCCATGCACATTGTCGTCGACCCTTCTCCTACTACACACACCTGCCTCCACCACGGTCGCCCTTTCTCTCTCTAACTCTCTCTTACACACCGTCCATGGCATCACCCTCCCCTCTCATCACTCTCCTCCCTCTCCCTCTCTCATCACGCCCCTCACCACCACCGTGGGCCTCACACTGTCGTCGACCTCCCCCACCTCCACCGGCATCGCCCTCCCTTACTCCACTCACACTCGCTCCACTTCTCTCTCCCTCTCCAGTCTCTCACATTCACGCATACCACCTCCCTCTTCTCACCAACACATGCACACGACCCTCCATCCGTGTCTCTCTGCACCCCCCTCTCTCTAGCCTATAGCTCACACACACGGGCCTCCCTCTCTTCCTCTCTCTAACTCTCTCTTTCTCTCTCTTCATGATCTCTCTCTTCTCTACCTCTCGCTACACAGCACTTCGCACACGTGGGTTTTAATATATATCGTCTTTCACTTGTATTTGTGTTGTATCTCTGTTTTTTTTATCAGTTGCTGTGCTTTTTGTTGTTTTGCTGCTAGCAAGTCTTCACTATAAAGATGGTGCTTATGATGAACATTATGGTCTCTTTATCCAAGTATTCTGTTATACAAATTGATTTGGTTCTTGAGTTTTTTTGGTGGGTGGTTGCATAGATTCATTAAATACTAACAGGGGGGGATGTACGAGTATAGCTTCTATGTGCCATCAAAAGTCCCTCTACACAAAAACAGACAGCCCTCACCAAGATGGTGTTGGGCTCTCTACCTCTGCAAAAACCCCAAATGGAAGAATGCTCATCCTCTTTGCTATATGATAGTGTTGTCCATTCTGAAACATGGTCACAAATAAAAGTACTTAAAAAAACCTCTCTTATTTCAACTTTCCTTCCTAAGCATCCTTTTAGTAAGCATCCTTTTAGTTCTCTCCCTGCAAATGCTGACCCTCCCCTGAATTGGTTTTCAAGATGATATCTTGCTGCCAATGATCCTTGGGGGTATATGCTGATTATTTAGACCATGTCCACAGACCTAAGTTTTACCCATTCTGAAACATGGTCACAAATAAGTGGAAAAGAACCCTCTTTGATGTTCTACTTTCCTTCCTGTTCGATGCTCAAACTCTAACCCCAAACCTACGCTTCGAGTTGAGGGAATCCCCCACATGTATAGAGGAAAGATTCTCATGGATTTCCGATATGGGACTAAACCACAACGCCCCTCTTGCGCCGAACCAACCGGTTTGGGGCGCATCACGGGTAGGGCAAAGTGTCCACGTATGGATTCAATGGGTAAACGAACTCCAACCCTAAACCAAGGCTTTGAGTTGAGAGAATGCCCCACATGTATAGAGGAAAGATTCCCATGGACTTCCGATATGGGACTAAAACCACAACACTTCCAAGTATTCTTCTCTGCCTACAATTGCTGACCCTCCCCTGAATTGGTCCTCAAGACAATATCTTGCTCTCCATGATCCTTGTGGGTGCTTGTTGATTATTTGGACCTAGGTGTCCACAGACCTGAATAAAATAGTTGTTAGTGCACAATGACGGAGTAGTCCATAAAATTAAATATGGAATTTAAGCAACCCTTGCATCAAGATAATGATGCTTTATTCTGCAATTTTCTGTTGATTTTTACCATTCAAGCAGAAACACAACACTTTCTTTACTGCTGCTTGTCGCTGCAGAAAACTTAGCTATAGTTGAAGCAAAAGACAAGTTTAGTGTCAATTGCCTATCTATGATTCTTCCACCAGTAGGACCAATATGATGTAAAAGGGTTTGGTTGCATCATTCTGAAGAACTGAGTGCAACCAGTTTGACTTGGAACATTTCGCTTCTGTTTGCTCTTTTACTGCCATGGAAAATACTAGAGTGGATAAATGACTGAAACACTTAGATTGAGTCACAAACTCTGATTCTCAGGATTGAGACTCCCCTGCCTCAGGATAGGCCACGTGATTGGAGCAGTATGGCATGTTGCAGTGTGAAGGTTGTGGTTGGGTGCATGACTGGCACATATTTAGACCCAACGGTTTTTTGTTTTCTTTTTCTTTTTTTTTGTGTGCGCCATTTACCTAACTGTCTGACTGACTGAACATGAAAATAGCCAGATTTTGCCCAACCTGGGTCAGGTTAGTGGGAGTTTTTTGCCTGTGCTGTTGACCCAACCTGACTGGACGTCAATGTGGCCAGGTTTTGCCTAAACTGGGTCACGTTGATTGAGTACATGGATAAGATCTATAAGCAGGTCAGATCCGGTCCCTGATCTGCCCTGGGGAATGGTATATTGGATAACATCTTCTGCTGAGAGGTTCAGGCCAAAACTTCCTCCCTTGATCTCACATTGACCCTAACTGGACTAGCTCATATCGTCACCTTTGCCTCACCTTTATTGCTTTGTCACAAGCGGACTAGGGTTGGGGGATCCGAGGCATATGTTTCTTTCATCTTTAGCCAGGACTGATACATAATGCTGGTATTGTCTTTCAGTAGCTCCCATCAGAATATCAATCTTGATTCATGATCAACAGTCCTTTTCAGTTCTTCCTTCTTTTGGGGAGGATGACTGTATGGTGACATTTCATTAACTATAAAGGAAAATTACACCATTTCAACTATAACTCATAATGATGTGCAGCAACCAATTTGGTAGAGTACAAGAATAGGGAAAACAAAATGAAAAACATGTACAATTTACTCAAATTTTTTTATATTGCCTGGTTCTAATAGAGTAGAATGCCTTTCTTCCATCCCTCTATGGCTAGTGTACAGTTTATCACTCAAACATGATAGGAATGACTAGTCTGATAATACTGAACGGATCTAAGATGCTCCCTGAACACTCTTGTTCCTCTCTTTCAGTCTTTCCATATGACCCCCACCGTATCAGCAAGCAACACGGAAGGAGTTGGTGTATGTATGGTGGAGGGCCAAAAGATGAGCAGGAGTCTCATCATCATAGGACCACCCAGCGTTGGGAGCTGGGTGGTGAACAATATTCACCTGAGCTGGTGCCGGTGGCTGAGGCTGCAGAGCGGGCAGGTGGTTCAGCATGGGATTCTGATGAATCCTTAGTTCTGGTGCAGGCTACTGCTACTGGGGTTGTACTTGCTGAGGTTGCTACTGCTGTGATGCCAGCTGTTGCGGCCTCGGCGCTTGTCTTCTTCTCTCTTTAATGTCTTCGATCAGCTTATGTATCTGTGCCCAGTCAATCCTTTGTCCTTCATGCAAATCATAAACAAGGTCGTGGAACTGATAGCACCTTTCTATAGTGTGCCCGGGCTGCCGATGATATATGCAATATCTGGACTGATCGGCGGCCGGATTCCAATTCGGGCGTTCCGGAGGAAGCTGAAGATCACTTGTGTACATCAGAGCCGAGAAAATATCTGGGAGAGTTTCAGGAAGTGGAGGGTAATGGGTTCTTTTAGGACCCGGTCGAGCAGGTGCATAACCCACTGGTGGCGGGACGTTATGGTACTGGGGTGGCTGTTGAGGTTGTTAAGGAGCAGGGAAGGATGATTGGGTAGCTGGTGGAGTGGTGAACTGGGGGTTACGGGGAGGTTGCTGGAAGCGTAGTGGAGCAGACTAGTTGACAACCTGCACCTGCTCGTTGGTTTGGACTCCTTCAGTGACCGGGCCCTATGATTTCCTAACGGGTTTTGGCTTTTGGGCCTCGAGCAAGGAGTGGATAGGGGAGTCCTTAAATTTGGTCTAGATATCTGGGCCCTGCTGTACAACTGGTGAATATTTGAAATATCATTCATGGCTAAAATATTCTGGAATGTGGGTGTGGCATTAGAAATTAACAACTTCACTTTTTCATCTTCCGGAATCTGCCCGGGCACACAGGAGGCCATCTGCCTCCATCTGTCAGCATAACTTGCAAAGTCTTCATCGGCCTTCATCTTCTCGGCCACTAAATCAGTAAAAGAATAATCTGGGCCCACCCAGTCTTGAAGTCTCTGAATGAACTTTTCTTTAACAACTTTGAAACTCTCCGCCTCCTCTAGTGGCAGAGTATAAAACCATTCCAATGCAACCCCAGCCAACGAGCTGCAGAAGAGATGCGCCATGAGGCAATCATCATATTGGAATTGTGCTGACTCGTATAAGAACTCCCTTGTATGAATAAAGGGGTTGCCATTCCCATCGTACTTCTAGTACGTGGGGAGCTCAGACTGAGGAGGGAAACGGATATCACGAAAATTAGGAACTGGAATATCAGCAAAGGATTGTGGGCCAACCTGCTTGTGAAGGAGCTCAATCTGTTGCTGTATGGCAGCCCACTTATCAATGAGTTCCTGTTCTCGGGAAGGAGGCGGTAGAACCGGAGGAACAGAGCCAGTATATGGAGCCAATGGATAAACAGATGGAGGGGGAATCCCGTAGGAAGGATAATGGGCCAAGGATGGGCCCATATCCATGTGAGCTAACTGGGCGGCCCCTGATTAAAGACGTACAAATCGACTAGGGCCTCAAGGGCCTGCGGCACTGGAGGGGTAGTTCCATAAAGATCAGCATAGGAGGATGAGGGGAGCTAGGTCTTCCCCTTATCCAGAATCTGATGGGCTGAGCTGGAAGCTTGGCCCACTTCTAAACTGGGGAATCGAAGAGTCCGAGGATGGACGACAGTGAGGTCTATGGGCACCATAGAAGTGGCCCCTAACCCACTAACTAAAGATGGAGAAGTGGCGGCAGCAGACATGCCATGGGGAGAAACTGAAGACGGGGCATCCTGCCCTTGCAAAGCCTGACGGAGGATGTGAAGCTGGGTTGGATCTAATTGGGCCATCATGTGAAGAATTTGATTGGCTAAGTTATGAGTGGAGGAATCAGAAGGGGAGGGTAGCGTACCCTCGGCAACAATAGATGGGAGAGGAGGGGCAGATCCCTCTCTCCCCTGCACAAACGGGACCCTAGATGGGTCCTCCAAGAGCCCCTGAGAAAGGGAGTCCTCGTGGGAATGAGAGAAGTTGTAGGAAGACATGATATGTGAGGAATCGAACAGAGGATTGAAGTAGGAAATGAAATGGGAATTGCCTCTAGGAGACGATCCTATGGGTGTGAAGCACCTCCACATACAACGAACACCTTGAAAATAGAGGAGAACAACACCTAGTAAGGACCTAAATGGAGACGAATAATCAAAAATGCACAAATAAAGAGAGGAGAGAAGAGGCAATCAATGATCAACCAAGTTTCAAATAATGCACAGAAAATTTTATAAGTTCCCCCTTTTAGAACCTTAGTGAATTAAATTAGATGAAAATTCTCTCAACACTAGGATTCCTAATAGGGACTGAATGGGGACTTGGTTGACTCTAAGGGTACTCTCTCTCTCTCATGTATGCTTCAAAGCCAACAGGTCGATGCATCAAGACACTCAAGTGCTACATCTGTGAGGAGGTCGGTGCACTTAATAGGCAGGACGAGGGAGAAGAACAAAGCTCCAACTAACAAGGTATGAGCACTCAAGAAATCAGGTCGAAGCAGCTACCACGATTGTATAGGGAGACAAGTCAATGCAACAAACCACTGCGTCGATGCACCTGAAGGTGGCAAGAGCTATAAGATCAATTTGAGTCTGTCTTTAAGTGGATCTAGATCTATTTTTGCTTAGTATTATTCAGCAATCAAGCATGGATCTAGAGTCTTTACAAGTCTTAAGCAATCCTGGTAAACCAGATTCAAGAGCATGCTACAACAATGAATTTAAGCTCTAATGGGACTCGAACCAGCAGATACCGATTCTTTACGAAGATTAGATATCCAAATGAAGCTAATGTTGTGAAGTACCTTTTTGTAGCTAAGGATTGGCAAATCAGTGAACACAAAGTAGACAGCAGCAACACTCAGGTGACAGCAGTGACACTTAGCAGGCAATCACGTGAGATAGATCTAAAAGTGTTGGCACGTGATCCCAGGAAAGGAAGGTAATTGGCACATGAACCCAGGGAGCATATGATGGGCACGTGATCTGAGGTGAATACCTGGAACCTTGGAGTTCACTAACAGAATAACTTTCCATGTGGCTGCATCTTAGAGAGCTTCAACTCTTTAAACTGACACGTGGATCCATGGATCAATGCATTCCAGAAGTATCTTCTTGGCAGGAGTGTTCCCTCCACATGCTCTCAGTGGAATCTTGTAGGGACCACAAGAATTGCGCCAATGGAAAGAGGATGGAATAAAATCACTTGATCCAAAAAGCATCTCTAGAGGCCCTATTTTGGTATAAATAGAAACCAGCTTCTTCCAAGATAGGCGGCTGCAGTAGTGAAAAGAAGTGAGGCTATCGAAGAAGAAAGATAGGCCACTAGTGTCAAAGGGAAAGGTGGTGAGTGAGCAGAAGGGATTGAAAGAAGAAAAGAGAGAGAGAGTAGTGAACAAGGAGAAGAGAAGTGAGCTTGCAGAAAAAGAAAGAAGAGAGCCAGTGAAGATCTGTCTGTGCAGTGACTCATGGATCAAATCCAGAGTCCTTTGCTCTGTAGAGCTACATCTTGTGTTGTCTTTTTGTTGTTTTTGTTTCTCATTTTTCTTTGTCACGCTCTATCAAGCTGTGAGGCAGTGACAAGGATTGGTTCCTCGGACAGCAAGCTATGTTGCTCAGCGGAGAGAATCTGTTCCTCGGACAGCAAGTTGTGTTGCTCAGCGGAGAGGATTGGTTCCTCGGACAGCAAGCTGTGAGGCTCAGCAGGTTAAGCAAGTTGTAAGGCTCAGCGGTCTGGGATTCATTCCCCAAAGTTGAGGATCATCGGTTGTAGGGATTCATCCCCGAAGCTATGGATCAGTAGTTAAGCTGTATATCAGTGAAAATCCTCACTCTAGTTTGAGTGGGGGGTGGACGTAGATTGCTAGAAGCAATCGAACCACCTAAAATCTCCTTGCGCTATGCTTTGTGATTGTGTGATTGTCCAACTTCATATCTTCTATCTACTTTACAAGATGTGTTAGCATGTTTGATTGAGCGTTATATGTTCGATATCGATTTTTGCATGTTCTATTTGTTCTGAGATAAGATATCTATTCTTCATTGAAGTAGTTTATACAGGACAGGTGATTGTCCAAGTGCTTAGTAGAGTCTCAGGCTACGAGTGTGCGATTAAGTGTTTCAATTAACTATTGTGAAATCTGCTCAGTACCAGTTTGATATCTAATTGTTCAATGTTACTTCTGTTTGAGGAAGTATTTTAGTAAGTGTGTTATGCACCTCTACCTTGTTGATCAGTTGTTCATACAATTCTAGTGTAGTTTAAATTTTGTAGGTGAGAGTTTTGTATTCGAGCCATTTTTTGAAGGGGATCTATTCACCCCCCTCTAGATCCCAGTCGTGCACCCTAACAATTGGTATCAGAGCAGGTCTCTGATTCATCAGATCCAACGATCTGTAGAGGATCTTATTTTTTTTGTGCATTATTATCTTCAGCGTATTGCTTTGAAACTATTTGTTGATAGTCTAATTGGCTTATCCTCTTGTATTCGATGGTACTAATTTCAATACTTGGCTAGGCGGCCTCTGTGTTTACATGAACTCCATTGATTTTAATCTATGGAGTCTTGTATCTAACGGCCCACATCAGATACCTCATTATCAGACCAAGTGGTCTAATGAGGACAGATTAAAGAACCATGATAATATCACAATTCTTAATATCTTGAAGGCTACAGTTGATATTGACATGTTCCCTTTTGCTTCCAGATGTACATCCGGAAAGAAAATTCTGGACAAAATAATTGCCATTCATGGGAAGCTAGAAGAACAATGCCTAATGGCCAACTGAAGTGACAATAGCAGTGATCCCCCCAAGAGGCATGTGCATGCAAACAGACAAATGGTGCATTGTCATGACAATATAAACCAAATCTTAACAACCCTGAAAAATAAAACAGGAATTATACATAAACCAAATCTGCACAAACTTAAGAAATCAAACATAAGACCATCCTTCACAAGGGATTGTATGCTAAGACATGTGATAAAGTGTCTTAATGAGACAATATGTTGGGTAATAGCTAATGCATTTACCAAAGGATCTGTAAAAAGAAGTAGATCCAGAAAGTGATTTTCTTTTCTTTTTTTTTGAAAGTGGATAGTACCAATAATGTATAAAATTAAAAAGAATGTACAAGTATAGGTTATGACGACCCAAAAATTGCAACCCCCAAAATCCTATACATCAAAAGGCCACACAAAGCAAGTGTGGAGCAAACTGGTCTCCCAAACAGCCAAACAGAAGCGAAGTAAGGGAATTCACATTATAAATAATAGCAGCCCATTCCCTTACTCTGACACAAACAAAAGAAATAATTGCATCCTAAGTACGAGACTCCCTCCTAAAGATCTGACTGTTCTGCTACCCCTACAACGTCCACAGAGTGGCATGAAGAATAAGTCACCACACAGTCCTACAGCTCTGGATGGGCCAAAGCATGCCTCAATGCTCAAGCAGGTGGCGAACCTCACTATGCTGGACAAAGACGCAACCGGCCCTCCTAGCAAGCTCTCTCCACGCCTCCTGTGAGTAGGAGCAACCTAAACAAGTGGTCCAGGGTCTCGACATCCTCTCCACACAAACAACAGGTCAGTTGCATGTCCAAAAGGAAACGATGCAGCCTATCCCAAATCAGTAATCTCCCATGTGAGATCCTCCATACTAGAAATTTTACCTTCAACGGGCTCTTCGGCCTCCACACCTGATCATGAAGGTTGTGTCGAACACCTCTGTCCGAGATTACTCCATAGGCAGATCTAACAGTGTAAGCGTCGTCCTTCTCCAACCTCCAGACCCATTCATCCTCTAAGTCAGGCTGAGGATGAAAGGGTAATAGGAGGGAGAAAAGCTAGTCTAGTTGAAACACCTCCTCATATCTAAGAGCCCTCCTAAAAGTCAGAGCCCATGCCCCTCAGGCAGGAGGGGGTCGAAAGCTTGGGAAACTGATCCCAGGGGGTCTACAACAATCGCAAAGTGGCTAGGGAACAAAGTGTCCAAAGAAGACTCTCCACACCACTTGTCCTTCCAGAATAGGCTCCTGTCGCCTTTTCCTAGTCGAACACAGACGCCGGAGACGAGAACATCCCTGCAAGAAAAGATATCTCTTCAAAAGGGAGAGGTCTTGTGTATAGGCGTCGGAGCTAATTCTCAGACTCCCTCCTATCAAAGTATCTCAGCCTGATCAACTGTGCCCACAACCCCTCCTCTCCATGTCCCAACCTCCACAGCCACATGGAGGGCCAAATTAAAGTCTGATATTCTTGATCCCCATTCCTCCCTGTTTCTTGATAGTAACCAATCTGCCCCATGCCATGTCATGCCACCCCCTGCATTTCTCCCCACTCCCATGCCAAAAGAACCTACACTAAATGAAGTCAGTCTTCCTCACCACCGACTTAGAGATCCAGAACATGGATAGGAAATAAGTAAGGAGACTGTCTAATATCGATCAGCACAAAACCAATCTGCCCCCCATAAGATAAAGCTCTAGCCTTCCAACCTGTCAACCTAGACTTATACCTCTGAATGATGGGAAGACAGTCTACACACTGAGGGGAACCCGGGGTAAGCGGGAAACCCAAGTAGGAGAATGAGAACTCACCAATCTTACAACCCAGCAAGCAAGTCGCCCTCGAGATATCCCTATCCTCCAAGTTCACTCCTACAATAAGACTTTTGTAGAAATTAAACTTTGAGGCCAGTGACCTCCTCCAACAACTCCAGTAAGAGCCTAGGTGCTCCTTCTATTACTCACTTGCAGTATATAGATGATGCCAAACACAAAAAGAAGGGGAGACATAGGGTCCCCCTAGTGAAGCCCCCGACTGCTATGGAACCAAGAGGAGAGCTTCCCATTGATAAGGACCACGAAGGTAGCCGAAGAGATGCAAGCCCTGACCCATCCAATCCACCTCTCATTGAAGCTCATCCTCTCCATCACAAAGAGATACTGCCAATTTACACTGTCATAAGCTTTCTCAAAATCCAGCTTGAGGACCATCCCTATTCTCCTCTAATTCTTCATAGCAAATATGCACTCATGCGCAACCATGAAGTTGTACAAAATATGTCTCCCTCTAATGAAAGCTCCCTGAAAGAGACTGACAAGCCTATCCATAACAGTGACCAACCTCCCTGCTAACACCTTAGTGATGATTTTGTAAGTGCCATTTAGCAAATTGATGGGCCTAAAGTCCCGAAATTCTTGAGCACCAACCTTCTTAGGGATAAGCACTGGAATGATTTTATTAATACACCCCACTCTTGGGTGTCATTGATCGCGGGACTTCACTAACAACACACAGGTAGTAGCTTCGTGGGAATTCCAACAGGATAGATATTTGCCATGGGAGGCCATGAATATTCACCCCTCAAATGGGTTCCTTCGAAGACCATGCCACAGAGGGGCAGGCCTTGAAGGGCCGTGGATGAGTAGAAGATAGAGAGAAAGGGAGACAGAGGTTAACGAAATAGAACTTTATGCCTACCAAAGCTTTTCTTTTTATTCATCCACCAGAGGAAGGGGGAAAATGAGATATAGACGGGGATTTATCCTAAACCAAAAGAAATATAGCCGGGGAGAAGAAGTGGATACACTGGCGGGGGAGGGGAAGAGAGCACAAGCTCCTTCCCCCCCAGGCTCACCTCTCTTCTCTCACACTCGCTCTCTTTCTTCACCTCACAGGCGCAGGGGGGGGTGGGGCTTCTCTTCTCTTCGGCTAGCCTCCCTTCTTGTTGCAAACCTCTTTCTTCTTCAACAAGCCTCTCTTTTCTCCAACCGTCAGCCCCCTCCTTTTAGTGGGGTATCCCTCACTTTTATATGAGTGGAGATGGGGTTGGCCTTCGAAGCCCAAAATCATCTTTTTTTTCTTCTTCTCTTTCTCCCCGCTCGAAGAAGCTGAGTGGCTTGTGGATAGTGGCATTGGTAGAGCAGGAGGGGTGTTCGCCTAGGATTGCCCGACAGTGACCGGTGGAGATGCGACACTCGGCGCGGAGCTCGAAGACTTTCGTTCTTGGGGGCTTGAGGCACGTAGGTAGTTACCTGTCGATCAGACGCTGGAGGTTTCTCCATTTCGGGCAAGGGTGCCTTTGTTCATAGAGAAAAATAGAGTATTGGACAGAGGATGGGATGGCCCCTTCAGTTAAAATGACGCACCTAGGAGCATGCCAATTTAACAAGAAAGAAAGGGGGAGTGTCGATTTAGCGTCAAGGGCGCATAGATTTAGCCCAACTAGGTGGGCACGTCGGTTTAGTGTCAAGGGGTTTCCCCCACTGCCTCATGGTGACTCGGATGAATGCTTGCCCTCTCACGTGCTCTAGCTTTAATGCATCGCCTCTGGGGTATTCATTTTTTGAAGCCTCTGAGTTCCAGTGTAGGACTTTGAGTGATCTCCGACACATGCCAAACCCGTGTCTGAATTCTTGGGTTTTTTTCTGATTCAGCCTTCGGCACTACCAGTTGGGGAGCCGTGGCCATATCTTTTGCTTGAGGGGCTTATTTGTCTGGTGGTGGACCACCAGGCATGTATTCATCCTCCTTGGGAGAAGTATGGGGTTTATTCGGCCTTTCCGTCTTCGACTTGCTTTCGGGTGTTGAGACGCGCATGTTGTATGATCACCATTTTTTTGATGTCCACACCGTGCATGAGGTTTTAATGCTAAGATTAAGTACAAATTCTGAGAGGAAAAAGGAAAGTCCGTCGACAAAAGTGGAAGCTCAAAAATATTACTGTGTTGTACTGATGCTCTTTGTGTAAGTTTCTGAACCTATTTTTTAAATGACACTTAGTGGTAGTCTGCATACATTGATTGTAATTATGTGTCAAAATGTGGTTTGGGGATTGGAGCATAGTAAGTTGAGGAAGCCCAAGGACATGAGTGCATTCCCACGATTGATGAGGTGGGGTTCACAATTGAAAAGGATGCTCGGGTGCTCCTTTTCATCCTTGACTGCATCTGAGGTAGATGCTAATTTCTATACTTGTGGTTCATACTTTATTTCACTACATAGTAATTCTAATGTATTCATATATAATATGATGTAACAGGTAATCGAGAAGCTTCATGTGCATGTAGACACGTCGTTTGCAACATTACAATGAGCAAATCTCATATTATACCATGATGCCCCAGAGTGGCTTTCACATTTGAGTTGTTTGAATGATTCCTAATTTTTTAGATTTATTGTGTATTTTTTTCAACATCTTGGGGAGGAAATTTTGATGGGTCTAGCGGCTGGGACGCTTTCTTTAAAGGCGTTGAAGTTATCGGATGCGTAAAAAAAATATAAAAAAAGAAAAAAAGAGAAAAGGAAAATAAATCAATCTAACACATCCAAATGACTGGACGCGTTTAATGAAAGCGTCCCAGAGAAGAGACGCCTTCATGAGACCCTCGTGCCGCACGCGGGCGACGCCAACTGTGCCACTCAGTTTGACGAATCGAATAAATCCAAAATGAGAAACATCTGGCTGTCCAGACGTAACTTCATAAGTCATGGTTAGGATCCCGAAACCTCTCCCTTTCGGTGCTTTCGGCGGTTTGTCGTGGACGATAGTGGGCGCGTCCTCGGACCCAGACGCGTTTAAAGGACGCGTCTGGATTTTGAGATGCTTCAATCTTGTGAAATTAATTTTTTATTTGATGGAAGTGCCTCCATCAGGGACGCGTTTACGTGACCTAAGATGCCTCCTTTAAAATTTTGGCTCGCGTGGTGCTCCTCGTACGGTACCGGTGGCTCGCCCGCTCGGACCGGTCAAGTGCTCGGGTGTCCGCACCAGTAGGCGGCTTTAAGTCGATTAGCTGGACTCGACCTCGGGGAGTTGGAGGATCCCAGGCCAATCATTGCAAATGCCCCTACAAATAAACAACGAGAGGACCTGGCCACTACTGTAGAGGGATTGAAGCAGGAAAATCAAGCACTGAAGTCCCTTGTCCAAGAATTATTGCGAGAACAGGATCTCCTGCTCAAGCATCTCGTATCTTCATTACACTGCCAAACCAATTCGGGATCTATGTCGAATGTCAATTCTTCAATGATGACGACCAAAGCGCTTGTCGGTGAAATCGAGCCCACTAAGGTCCATCCTGCCCTTACGAAAGGGACAAGTGGCGTACGCCTTTTCCCTATGGATATTCATCCTGAGGAAAGAATTGGCTCGCGTAGAGCCTATGAAAACGTCAAGGGAAAGCCTTCTATTATAACGCTGGAGCAGCGCATGAAAACTCCATATTCTTTCATTAAAGAGCACACTGTGCCGTTGCTTGAATTCTGCCTAGTGTGGGATCTGATAACCCTACTGGAGCCACCAAGGCGAGCAAAGGAAAGCATGGCTAATGAGGCTAGTTTTTACCAGTATCACCGCATGCCAGGCCATTCCATAGAAAATTGCTACGTCTTCAAGGATAAGGTTGAAAGCTTAATACAATCAGGAGTCATCCAAATTAAGAACCACTTGGTGAATCCCCCACAACCCCATGACCTCGGCCAAATAAATTTTCACTCTAGCTGCCCCTGCACTACCAAAGTTTGTGGTGAAGGAACAACTCCCGGGACAGCTTCCCATCGCCAGAAGATATGCACGAGGCCTTGCCCACAACCGAGAAGTAGATGTTAAGGTCCACTGCTTTGTCAACACTATAGGGTTATCACCCTCTCCCAGTAGCTCAGACTCTGGCAAGGGGCCTAGCGACTCCACCAGAGAGCAACCAAAAGAAGTGGCCCTTGAAGGCCAGGACGAGAAGCTTCGGTCGGTCGTCATCAACAACTTGGACTACTGTGACCTTCACGTAATTGAGGTTGACAGTGGCGAGGATTTCATCGATCTGTAGCCAGCTCCGCGAGAACTCGAAGATGGCGGACAAGCGACTGTGGATGGACTAGTCGAGCTCAATCATGGAGATGTCGATGACCCCTGACCAATTTTCATCAGTGCCCTCCTTAGCGAAGAAGAAAGAAAGGCATACAAACAACTCCTATTGGAATACAAAGACTATTTTGCCCGGACTTATAAAGAAATGCCCGGGCTAGATCCTTCAGTGGCAGAGCACGAATTGGCAATACTTTCCACGGCTAAACCTGTCAAACAAGCTCAAAGATGTATGCGCCATGAGCTTGAGCTCAAAGTAAATGCTGAAGTTGACAAACTCTTAGAGGTGGACTTCATAGAGCCTTGCATTTATCTAATTTGGCTCGCCAATATAGTCCCCGTTAAAAAGAAAAACGGCCAAGTTCGAGTTTGCATTGACTACAGGGATTTAAATAAAGCCAGTCCGAAGGATGATTTTCCCGTCCCGATTACTGAAACTATGGTCGACATGACCACTGGTCACGAAGCTTTATCCTATATGGACGGATCGTCAGGATACAATCAGATCCGCATGGCCGTCAAAGACAAGGAGCATACGGTCTTTCGATCCCCCAAAGAGATATTCAATTACAAAAGAATGCCCTTCGGCCTGAAAAATGCTGGTGCCACATATCAAAAGGCAATGACCAAAATTTTTGATGAAATGTTCCACAACTTGGTCGAGCACTATGTTGATGACCTCGTCGTTAAAACCCGAAGGCGGAAAGATCATCTGGCTGACTTGCGTCGGATTTTTGAAAGGCTCTGACAATTTCAACTCAAGATGAACCCGATGAAGTGTGCATTTGGCGTTTCAAGTGACAAGTTCCTTGGTTTTATTGTTAGATACCAGGGGATAGAAATAGACCCCGATAAAATCAAAGCGATTCGGGAGTTGCCGCCTCCCAAAAATATAACTGAATTGAGGTCTCTCCAGAGAAGACTAGCCTATATCAGGCACTTCATATCCAATCTCTCAAGAAGATGCGCACCTTTCGAAAAATTGATGAAAAAGAGTGCGCCATCCACATGGGACCAGGAGTGCCAGCATGCATTTGAGCAAATCAAAGAATACCTTCTCACTCCCCCGGTGTTGGGAGCACCAGTCAAAGGAAAATCACTAATACTATATATTGCTGTCATGGACGCTTCTTTGGGAGCCCTACTGGCACAAATAAATGAAGAAGGTAAAGAGCAGTCGTTATACTACCTCAGTAAGAAGTTGGTTAGCCCCGAACACCGCTATTCTCCAATGGAGAAAATATGTCTGGCGCTGGTATTCGCCGTGAAAAGTTGACACATTATCTCCTATCCCACCAGGTGGAGTTAATTTCAAAGTATCCTATCCCACCAGGTGGAGTTAATTTCAAAGTATGACCCACTCAAATTCCTCCTTAAACAGTCCGTCCTGTCAGGGAGACTTGGAAAATAGATGCTCTCCTTATGGAGTTTGACATAACCTTCGTCCCACAAGACAATTAAAGGGCAAAGAATGGCGGAGTTTCTCACGGCACATCCGGTTTCGGTAGACTGTCCTCTCAACATTGAACTCCCTAATGAAGAAACACTCCTGTCCCAATCAATAACAGAAAGCCACGTTGAAGGTGCCCCATTACAAAAAGAAGAAAATGTCCTTGCAATTGATATCCCCTACTAGGAGCTTTACTTTGATGGTGCCTCCCAAACAGTCAAGAAGTCTGACGGTACCACAACCATCACCTCGGGGGCGGGTATTGTCTTCGTAACTCCTCAAGGAGAAATCCTACACAATTCTGGTACCCTCATGAAACCCTTGACAAACAATGAAGCAAAATATGAAGCATTAATTGTTGGGCTTCAATTAGCCCTTGAAATGGACATCAAATGCATTAAAGTTTATGGAGATTCGCAGCTCGTCATATGACAAGTCATAGGCGACTATGATGTCCGAAAGTAGGAATTAATTCCTTATCATGCCACTGTGATGAGGCTTAAGGAGAAATTCTACCTATTTGAAATAGGACATATCCCCAGGGGTGGAAATTCACAAGCGGATGCCCTGGCCAAGTTGGCATCTGTCATAAAGCTTCCGCCCGAAGGGGAATTGGATATAACCGTCATACACAGAAAGCTCATGCCCAGTGTCTTAGACGAAGAAGCTAACCCTGCAACTTCTGAGGTCAATCCAATTGAAGGCGGCGATCCCGCCGAAGAAGAGCAACAAGATTGGCATCAACCAATTATTGATATCAAGAATGGTCACCTCCCTTCAGATCCGGCTCAAAGGGTGCAGCTGCTGCGAAGGGCGACGTCTTACCAGTTGATAGGGGATCAATTGTATAGGCTTGTTCATGAAAAGGACAAGTCTGTTCCCCTACGTTGTCTTTCATCAAAGAAAGCCAAGATGATCATCCACGAGATCCACTCAGGGCTCTACGGTACCCATCAAGTAGGGAACAAGATGAAGAACAACATAAAACTTAAAGGTTTCAACTGACCTACCATGTATGTGGATTGCAATTAGTATGCATGTACATGTCATCAGTGCTAAGCGTTCGGCCCAGTGCCAAGAAGACCCCCAAGTTCATTGCATCCCACGACTCCTACATGGCCCTTTGCAGAATAAGGAATGGATATTGTGAGACCCTTCCCACCATCCTCTAAAGGCCACAAATTCATACTAACTGCAGCGGACTACTTCTCTAGATGAGCCGAGGCTATTCCCTTGGCGGAGGTCACAGGAGAAGCAGTCGCCCAATTTGTTTAACATTATATCATATATAGATCCGGCCCCAGCCAGGTCATGTCGAACAATGGCACCCCTTCAAGAATAGAACAATATATGCTTTGGCTACTAAGTTCCACATCGACTGGAGAACTTCAACTACTTACAATCCCCAAGCTAATGGATTGACTGAGGCGTTTAATAAGACCCTTTGCAAGCTCTTAGCCAAAATAGTTGGTAGCCGCAAAAGAGATTGGGGCGAAAAGATACATGAAGTTCTCTGGGCATACCGGACGGTCTATAAGACCCCCACCGGGTGTTCCCCTTTCTCCCTGGTATATGGGGCGGAAGTTGTAATCCCAATAGAAATTGAAATGTCATCTTACCGGGTAGCCATGTATAATGGTCTCCAAGCCCATGAGCAAGATGAAATAGACAAAAGGCTGGAAGAGCTATCCAACCTAGAAGGTAAAAGGCTTGAAGCCTACAAACATCTTTAGGCTTATCAAGCCCGAATGACGAGAGCTTATGACAAGCTTGTGAAACAAAGAGCGTTTAAAGAAGAAGATCTCGTTATGGTGAAAGAAAGAGAAGTCATGGCTGGCAAGTCCAGCGGTAAATTACAACCTAATTGGCGTGGACCTTATGTTGTTTCCAAGGTTTATGAAGGAGGTGTCTACAAGGTCATTGACCACAAGGGAGAAAACTCCTTCCCTCCATTAAATGGTAAACATTTGAAGTTATATCATGTCCCGGAGCACGAATTCTTGCAACATTCGTTGCCGGACGTTTCCCTTCCTGGCAAGGGTTAAAAGAGAGAGAGAGAGAGGAAAAAAAATGAAAAAAGAAGAAGAAAAGAAAAGAAAAAGAAAGAGGTTCCAATGCATGCCCACTCTTAGGGGAATCCATTCCCATCTCTTCACAACTATGGCCAACCCCTACATCAGATCCGTCCAACGCACTCAGTCCGTGTCAGAGTACATTTGGGGCTTCAAAGTGTAATGGTCAAGATGTGGATCCGGGAAGGAGAGAACCACGGCCGGATTTTAGTTCCGGAGAGGTCTGCGGCCTCACTACCTATTTGAGTGTCTTTGCCGTGATGCGGTCACTCTGGAGTAATCTTATCAGGTCGCTCTAGAGGTCGAGCCGTTCGAGTCATGGTTTGATGCCCCCTTTCGGCAAGCATCTACCCCTCCACATGGCGTGCCAACCCAAGGTCCTCTCCCCATCATGGAAGACCCTCCTTCCCCACCCGTGAATGCTCCGTTGCCTCCCTCTCCTTCCAATCATTATGCGGAGCCATCTCATTTGGAGCCTCCTCAGCCAGAGCTACCCATGTTTCTAACGGGAAAGCTACTCATAGCCGAGCCACTTCTTAGCTGGCTTAGGACAGGCTTGGTCCCTACCCCATCTCGCTACCCATCCATTCCTCACTCTCATTGTCCCCACTCCCCTCTCACGTTCTCTCTTCTCCCCTCTCTTCTTTGGCAGCCGACAGAGTGAGGCGGGGGCTAGGCGGAGGTGACGCGGGTGAGGAGCGGTCGAGCATGGGTGAGGATCGAGGGGTGGTGGCTCGGGGTGTATCTCGTGGCGAGTTTGTGAACCGACGGGGCTTTCGCGGTATTTTCTTGGTAGATTGGCGTCCTCAACATGTAGAATCTTTGGTGGAAGTAGCGGAATGGTTCCCTAGCTCGAGTATTTCCTTTTCCGCGAGTTTGGAAGCCTGAGGCATGCTGAGATGGTTTATTTTCCCGCCGAGGTTAAAATGTATGATTTTGGGGTGTGAGCCAAATTTCACGTTTTAATCGTGTTTTTGAGGTTTGAATGGGTCCTCTCGGTGTTGGGGAGGATGGGGACTAGTTTCCCCTTATTTTCCCCTTCACATGGGTGTGAATGGGGTGTGGAATGGGATTTTTCATGGTGTTCACCGTTTTTGCGCTCAAGACGAAGTAGCGGTCCTACCAAGAACTGCCACTTGATGAGGCGATCCTCTGGAGACCGCCATATGTCCCCTTAAGTCGGTTCGAGGATTGTGATCTCGCGATGGACCATCACTGGAAGTAGCGGTCTCGAGGAGACCGCCAAACAGGGAGTAGCGGTCAGGGCATGACCATTTTATGCTAACCGGTCATTTGGGTCACCGTAGAGTAGCGGCCATACGACTAACCGCCACTTGATGGTGGTGGTTAGGCCAAGGACCACCACTTGGGTTTGCGGTCTGGGAGATGACTGCCTCTGGTCTACATGCTTCTGGCGAGTTGTGTTCCAGAGTGGACCGCTAGTCGAGGGTTGCGGTCCCGGGGTAGTCCGCCACCTAGGAGTGACGGTCAAGGGGATGACTGCCAGTTGGGTTCCGTGATTTTTGTGTTCCGATCGTATCGTTTTGGCTTTCGATCGACCCAGTTGTGACCCAATGGTCGACCTTCGACCTCGTGAGAGTCTCGGACACCCGTGGGTTCTGTGTTCGTATTTTTGGGGGTGTCTGTAGGTGCCGAGTTATCTCGATTAGTCTGCCCGTGGGTCTTGGGGGTCCGAGTGACCCCATGTGTTTCGGGCTTTTGTGCTTGCTCTAGATCGAGTCTCCGTGAGTCGGTATGAGTGCGGAGGGTCTTTCCCTCATGACGTGGGTTTCTCCAGAAAGTGTTTTCCATGTGGGCCATGTGGCTAGCCTTGGACTGTGACTCTAGTCACCCAGCCTAGGGCTGAAGGTTTCTCGCTTTCCCCTGGATAGGGGATTAACTCGACGGCATGTGAGCTACCTTGGGAATCATGTCACCATGATTTTAGACCTAGGGATTAAGCTAGATTGACAGCGTTGTGTCGTCACGTGCGACGGTCTTGACCCGAGTCTCGTGACTTAAGGACCATTGGGTTTAGTAGGTCTAGTGGGCTGTCCAGAGTCTGGTGGCTCTGAGCCACCTGTCACTCCGCATTGCTCGCGATGGGTGCGTGCGTGGTTTTTAGTGTTTATGTTTAGTGAGCCCCCACTAGTCATAACTTTCCTGCACACACGTGTGTAGACCCACTTGGGAGTGGTGGAGAGTGTGACCCGAGAGAGACGATTTTTAGGCTAGGTACCATAGGGCTCCTCTACGCAGTCTGAGTCTGGGCTTTGGGGAAGAACCAGCTAGAGGATCTGACCTAGGGCATATGGTCTGTGTGTGCACACGTGGCTGGGGCCGTTGGACCCACGCTGATGAGTGTGACCACAGTTAGTCCTTGTTCTGTGTTCTGGGTTACTATACGGTATCTCAGTCTCCACATGGGGTGCCGTAGGGAGACACCTGAGGCTGTAGACTAAGTCGTTAATGGATGCATCCGGCCTTGCTTCTAGTGGGCAGGTACTCCCGTCATGTGACGAGAGATTCTTGTGACTTGAGCTTCCATTTCCCATTTGCGAGACATTATTTTACGTGTAGTTTCTGGGTGTTTTCCCGAAGTCAAGATGTAGGGTTTTCGGTGGGTGTTCCCGAGGATTTTTCCTAGATAGTGCAGTGTTCACGACAGTGAGGTCATGATTGTGGTTTCGGACCGCTTGGTCTCAGAGTCGGCCTTCATCTGTGAGGACAAGCCTCCACGACAAGAGGTGTCGTGACATTTTCCCTTGTAGCATGACTTGGGTGATTTGTAGTCTGGTGGTTCCCCGACTACGAGATTGGGGTGTGTTTTCTGTCTCAGTAGGAGTAGCTATAGTATCGAGATTTTACTATACTTCTGTTATACTGGACTCTGTCATAGTTAGATTATTTATTTTTGTTAATTATTGAATTGTTCTACTTTATTTCTTATTTCTATGTATACCACTCCTATCTTTTTAGCCATTCCGAGCTCTCTGGCTCGTGGGCGGTGGTCCAGAGTTCGAATGGTATCGGGTTGGAGAAGCGAAATCGCCCTACCAGAGGAGTTCTCAACACCTTCTCCCAACACAGCGGGGTTAGGGCCGAAGTTCTCAATCTCGGTCTTGTCGTTCTGTAAGAGTTTGTCCCATCCAGCAAAGTCGAATGACTGATCATCGGCCTTAACTTCGCCGCCCGGATTGACAAGGACTACACCGTCAGGCCGCGCCCATTCGGCCCTCGCTTTCTCCACATCCATGACCGCCGCGTTGGTCATGATCAGCCGGCGAGATGCGAGGATATGGTTCAGTTTCGATTGCTTGAAATTCACCGAGTCCTGAACGGACCGCATATTGCGGACGAACCCGTAACGATCTCCGTCATGATCGATGGACGCCGAATACATGATGTATTTGCATTCGGTCTTTTTCTTCTCATCGATCAGGTACGAGCCGCCCTCCATAAGAATGGTCGAGCCCGTAAATATCGTGTAACACCACTCCCCGCCGTGCTTGTACCAGCAATCAACCAGGCGAATGTTCTTTCGTGTGGTGTCAAACCACTTGTTTTCACGATCTGGGTTGGTCGTGAACTCGGTCCCGTCCTGAACGGAGGCGTCTAGCTCCGCCTCCTTGTCGGGGAACATCTCCTTGGCGAGGTCCAGATCGATCCACTTCGCAACACCCATGTAGCGGGCATCGGAAAAATCAGCCCGATAAGACCTTGGATCATAAAAGAACGAATCCGGCTCGACGATGTCGAGTTCAATCTCAGGGTCGTCGTGGTCGCCCGCGACAAGGTTCAACTCAATACCGGCGATGCCCTCAATTGCGCCATCACGCGCGGCCTCGGCTGACTTCGCAGTCCATTCCTGGCCAGAATGCTACGAAGAAATGCATTGGAGATGTCTAATTGACGAATGGGCCACCATTGGGAAATGACGATAGAGAGCAGAAGCTGTACAATTGAGATTTTGATTACTAGTCTGAAGGTTTCATGGAAGTCGATCTCTAGTTGTTGGTGAAACCCCTTGGCCACAAGTCAGGTCTTGTGTCGATCCACAGACCCATCTGCCTTCTGCTTGAGTTTAAAAACCCATTTGCAAGTAATGAGATTCATACCCAACTAGCGAGTAACAAGCGTCCAAGTGCCATTGCGGAGAAGTGCGTCAAACTCGGCGACCATGGCCGCCCATCACGTAGGATCATGGGAAGCCTGTGTGTAGCATATAGGCTCATTGGAGGCAGTAGTGGCAGTGAGGCAATGCGGTAGCGGATGGTGGGAGGTCACCTATAGGGCGTGTGGCTCCACCTGAGAAGTAGTAGAGCAGATGTCAGTGAGGAGATGCATGCGCCGAGGTGGGGAGGCAGACATTGGAGAGGCGGGTGTCGCAGCAAGTAGGTTGTGGAGGAGGCAGATGGTGTGTCAAGCGACTGCAGTGGTACACAAGTGGAGACGTA
Source organism: Amorphophallus titanum (assembly GCA_024336825.1). Lineage (NCBI taxonomy): Eukaryota > Viridiplantae > Streptophyta > Magnoliopsida > Alismatales > Araceae > Amorphophallus > Amorphophallus titanum. Next base: position 81,094,707 of record JANBPO010009603.1, on the reverse strand, counting down.
ACCCGGAGCACACGGTGATGGCGGCGACATGGGAAGCTAGAGCGAAACAGTGGCGGGCGACGAGGTAGTAGCTGGAGGAGGCACCATACATGTGATAACTATCTGTGGTGCCAGCCCAAGAATGCCAGTAGTGGGTGAAGCTGTCGCAGAGGAGGAGGGCACACTTGTTGATGGACCTATACCTGCACAAGGAAATATTGATTCATCAAAGACAACATGCTGTAAGATATGAAGGCTCCCATTGGACAGGGAAAGACATCGATAGCCTAGGTGCATGCTACTATAGCCAAGAAAAAGGCCCGTCTCGGAGCGAGATGATAGTTTATGTTTAGAATAGGGGCAAAGATATGGGTAGCATGCATAGCCAGAGGTTCAGAGGATGGTGTAATCTGGTGCTTTGTAGAACAGTCGCTCAAATAGCGAGAGGTGACGAAGAACCGATGTAGGGAGTCGGTTGATAAGATATGCGACATTGGAGGCAGCTTCATCCCAAAATTTGGGTGGCATAGAAGTGTTAGAGAGGAGGATAAGTGCTATTTCAACCAAGTGGTGATGCTTACACTCGATAGTGCCATTTTGCTCAGGTGTATGGGGACATGAAACCTGATGCTGGATACCGCAGGATTGGCAGAGTGGACACCCTCCCCCTTGCAAAGGGGGAGTGTAAGCACCGGAAAGGTTAGGCGTGAACAGGTGTGCATGGATCGCCTCCCTCCGAACTATTGCTGCTGCAGCTTACAGTGCACTTGATTAGAGATAAAAGAATTGGTGTGATCGTCAGAGACCTATGCATGGGCCTCATAGGAGTAGGATGATCATGAACACCTTAGGAACGAGAGATGGTGGGTTTTTCTGTCCTTGCTCTCAGTAGGCCAAGAACGGGGAGCTCTGTGAGTCGATAACGAAGTCCCTGCAAGTTAACCAACAAACAAAGAAAGTAAACCCATTAGACTGTGATAGTATAGTATATGCTCAAAGCGAAAAGATGAACATGCAAATAGGGGTGATCGTACCAGGAAGGGGGGGCGCAAGAGGAAACAAAAATTATTCACAAGGCTCGGATGAGACAATCACGGTAAACACACGCTATTCACGAACTCCTTTTTATTCAGATTCACCGAGTACAAGAAAAGAAAGAGTAAACACAAATCTAAAAAAAATGAGAAAAGAATACAAGGGGGGAGAAACGGAGCATTGGCTCCTTCTCCCCCTTCCTCACCTCTCTCTTTTCTCTCTCTTTTGCTATTCACTAGTGCTCTCTCTCGCTTTTCTTTCTTCTTCTTCGCTTTGCCTATGTCTCCTCTCTTCTCCTGAAGTTCGAATGCCTTTATCGACCTTTCTTCTGTTTGCAGGTGTGAGTGTTCTCCTCTCCTTTTTTCTTTTTCTCTCGTCTCTCCTTTTGCGCGTCTCCCCTGGGGCCCTTTATATAGGGGTGCAGGAGACTGCAGGCTGCTGTCGTGGAGCTGCCGGTTCGATACATCACGGGGCTACCGGATGGGGTGAGTGGCTGCCGGTTGAGGGTTCATGAGGGGCTGCCGGATGACACGTTAAAAGGTGGCCATTTCGAAGTGTCACAGGGCTGCCGGATCATGCCTTGTTGAGCTGCCCGATGAGCGTTTAAAGGGGCTATCACAAGGGGCTTTGGAGGCTGGTGATGCGAGCCTTAAAGGGGCCGCCGATTCAAGCTTAAAGGTGCTGCGGAAGACCTTCAAGGAGTTGCCGATTCAGTGGTGAGAGGGGCTGTCGGATGGGGTAGTGACCCGTTGTTGGATGAGCCCCTAGGGGGCTGCCGGTTCAGCAGCTCGAGTGCTGCCGGATAAGGGTGGCGAGGGCTACCGGATCAACACTTAACATGTTGCCGATACACCCCATTCTTCTTCTTTTTTCTTCTTTTTATTTTGTTCTTTCTCTTTCTGATGCCCAGGCTTTTACAATCCGGCCCTCGACAATATGTCTTTAGGAGTGTCTTGGCCTCCCTTGATTTTGAGTTTAATTCGTCCCTCGGGACACGAGTTCATGGTGCCTCGACACCACTTAAACCTTGTAGTTAGTGTAGTTAGTCTTTTCTGGAGGATCGAGCATTTCGAGCCCGCCCTTATGCTTTTCGCTGCTAAGTCATCGTGGCAGAGTCCGTAGCAGTGTATTGTTCAGGAACGTCTCGACTTCCTGCAATTTCAATTCGTTCGTCGGGACGCGAGTTGATGTTACATGAGGGATATCCCCAAGGTTTGGCCATCTCGGCCCTATTCTTGTGTTTCTTCGCTGCCGGGTCATTAAAGTCAAGCCCGCGGTAGCGCACTTTTAGGAACACTTTGACTTTCCACAATTTATATCATATTGTGGTGTATTTTGGTGTTTAAATTTTGCATGTCAACACTGTCCCTGGTGCGGCTCCGGCTTTCTCAGGTCCACATCGCAACTCCACACCACCCGCGAGCCCTTCCTCTCTAGATTCTGCCTTGCCTTCGTGTGCGAGCATAGCCAGCCGATGCACTATCCAGGTTCGCTAATGTTGACAAACGGGGTGCTAGGGCTTGGCTCCGGCAGCACCATCATCACATCGACGCGATGACAGCAGGGGATGAGGCAGAACGGGCTGGGGCTCTGCCTTAGTCAGAGGGGTGGCTGGTTCCTCTTCTCCGGAGACGGTCGACTCTTGCTTCCCCCGCTCCGACATCACATGGGCCTCCATGACCCATGGCGTCCTCCTCCTCCCTCCCTCTCATTGCACAAACATCGAAAGGAATCTGAAGGGAGTCCCTCCGGGGTTATCAAACCCGAAGGGACCCCCCTCCGTGTTCTGCAAACCCGGAGGGACTCTTTCCTGGCATCTCATACTCGGAGACACCTCTCCTCTTCTCTCTCAATCTCTCTCTTCCCTCTTCTCTCTTATGCCCCTCCTCCTTTCTTACCCCAAGGGACTAAAATGTCCAAAAAAAAAACACCCCTTCATCTCCCTCCTAGTAACTCGTAGCCACTCCTATAAATAGAGGAGGAGTAACCATGGGAGGAAGAACGAAGCATTCACCAAGCATCCACAGGAGGAAGGATCAAGGAGGCGCAAGGAGGCTCAAGTGTTTTTTTGCGTTCTTGTGAAGACTTGAAATTTTCTTGAAGAACTTGAAGACCTTTGTTGTTTGCAAAAACTCACAAAGGGTATGTGGCATACACGCCCCTAACCTTGGGGATATGCCCTTGCGATTATGCAAAGATGCTGAAATGATAGTGAAGTCATGTAAATTTCAAAAATAGCCAAAGTCTATGAAAAACTTTGAAAATCTTGGGAAAAATCCTTTTATATTCAAAAATTACAGAAATACCTTGTAGCATTGCAAAGTTGCTGGAGTCCAAGAAAGTTGGGGAAAAACCCTGATGTTCAGAAAAAGTTGAGAAAAACCTTATCTTTCAGAAAATGGTAGATAAACCCCTTGCTTGTAGAAAAATTGCAAAAAAACCCTAATTTCTCAAGAAATTACCTAAACTTAGCAAACTCTTGAAGATAATACTCCCAAGAGTCCATAGAAACAAACAGAAGGTTCTGAGGATCAATACTCAGAGAGAAATCATCAAAACAAGGACTCTAGTCTATCCACGGTGAAGCAGAGAAAGAACAGTCAGAGTAGGACTCTCTGTCTGCACTAACAGTCTTGCGATAGACCACAAGGCAAGGACAAATGGTCCATCTATAGACCGCAAGGATCCATCATCCAAAAAGATAAGATTAAAGAGACCTAACGAGACTCTCCATACCTAAGCGGTATAGCAAAGGACCGCCAAAAAGTTCCTTAATGGTCGTGCGATAGATCGCAAGGTCTTAAAAGATAAAGCTCACGAGAAAGACAATGAAATAGGACTCTCTGCATGCCTAACGGTCCAGTAAAGAACCGCCAACTAGCGCTAACGGTCGTGCGATAGACTGCAAGGGAAGTTGGTCGTGGCAAAAAAAAAGAGATAAGGCTTACTAAGCCCAAAGTGACGAGAAGACAAGGAACGAGGCACAACTAGGGAGAACGACCTATAAAATAAGCCCAAAAGTGACCAAAACGGCCCAATGATCGGTGAATAACTCGGGGCATCATAAAAATAGATAAGGAAATGACCCAACTCATTGGTCATAAAATGGGTGTCAACAGATGCCCCTTCTTAACGTCCTCTTTGCAGGAGAGCGAGCGAAGGTGAAGCGAAAGCGAAATAGAACATAGAGATGAAGTGAAAATGCAGCGAAGCGAACTGAAAAGTGGGCATTAAGGTAAACCAACACCCATCCTCAACCAACGAGCGGTAGGAATCTTCCAGAAAACTTTGAATCAATTACAAGGAACGGATAAACCGAAGGACGCATGCCGGGAGGAACTAACAACTAAGGGAAATAAAACATGACCAACCTCCTCACTGGAATGCACAGCGGATAGGCAGTCGGACCAAGCAGAAAAGAAAGGAGACAGGCAACTAAACTCCAAATAGGAATCCTCAGCTAACCAAACCGAGCAAAATAGACCGAAGAAAACCTTCCAATTCAGAGTGGAATGACTCTCCTTACCCGAGACCATGGATACATAGCTATCCACCATCACTGAGACATCTTAGATAGATGAGGGCACATGAATGCTCAAAAATACACATGATGCATGTTGGGCTAAAGTAAAAGAAATCATCAAACTGAATACAAAGAAAGATAAAATAGGAAGATACTCGAGAATAGTATTGCTAGGCCGGACAAATCAGGGTCAAGACACTATCTGCAACCACAGCATGCAAGATAGAACCATCATCCCCCAATTTTGTCAACCTAACGGCCTAACCAACGATTAAACATGTGCACCTAGATCATCATCGTTTTTGTTAAAGGGGAACATCAGATCCTAGAACATATGAATGACCAGTCGGTTCTCGAGGTAATATATCATAGGTACCATATAGTAATGCATTAAGGGATTCAGGATCGAGATACTTACCTGACTTACCTACGTGGCGAGAAGGAACGTGATGGTGCGATGGCATTTATGATTATGACACTAAAGGGGTTAGCCATCAACAATTAAATTCATAAAATAATCATGAGGCATAAATGGAGCATGTCACATAAAGAATGGAACAAGAAATAGAATAGGTATATTATTCCAAATCATCAAGATATTCAGCAGCCAAACGGTCATTTCAAGACTGCATGTGAACTCTTAACGGTCTTACGATAGACCACTAGCCGAGGGCGGTTCACATTCCACGATGAGGGTGACCCAGATGACAAACAGTCTAGGGAAGACCATTAGAGAGAGCTTAACGGTCTGGCGATAGACCGCATGGCTTTAGGAGGTTTCAAAAAAAATAGATGGGCCGTTCTCCCTCTCACATTTCATTCATTCGTCTCAACACACAAAACCTTCACCCGACCCACTCCGACGACGAGCACCAGCGGTCACCGCGACGAGCACCCCTCCCCTTTACGCAAGGATGGTGAAGAAGAGAGCCGTTCGTCGCCTCCAACGGTGTTTGGAGGAAGAGGAACCGCCTACGGTGGCAGCGGACCAATCGACTGCGGAGGAAACTCCGGTGACCCATTCGGCAGAGGAGGAAGCTCCCTTGGTGGAGGAAGGGGCTGCAGAGGCCTCAGGAGATGAGGAGGGTGCCCACACAGCGGAGGAAGCCCCGGGAATGGTGGCCAGGTGACAATCGTCGGAGGCCAGGAGTCGATAGGCAGTGTCCAGCAGCCGGTAACTTTGTAGCGTCGGATTTCGGTGAGTGGCGCTCGGGACGGGTGTCCCAGGTGCGGTGGCTCTCATCCAGGCAGGCCGTGTTCAGCGCCCGTGGTTTCCTTCAGGTGTGACCAGTCAGGGCACATGGCACGTGACTATCCGCAGAGACCGAGTTAGCCGCCCGGGTTACAGCGGCAGCAGCAGTTTCAGCCCCAGCAAGTGCCAACACAAGGGTTATGGCGTCTCACAGGAAGGTCCTCCTTGTTGGCCCTATGTCTTCTGAGGAGACGAAAGCCGGTCATAGCGATGTCCCTAGTACTTCGGGCGGGGGTCCTAGTCGTCCTCCTTCCTCATCGTTTGTCGCTTGTTGGGTGATCCATGGGCTATGGGAGGCCTTTCAGATCCCTTCTAATTTTGATATCGTCTTCCTGCCCGTTGAAGATGACCCGTGGAGTCGCCCTCAATGTGGTATCAGGGTGCCTATAGAGTCCTTTCAGGCTGATTTTTGCCTTCCTATACATCCCTTCTTCGAATCTGTCCTCCACTATTACGGTCGATATCTAAGGGTACTTTCTCCCAATTCCTAGCGCATCCTTTGTGATTTTGTCTTTATCTGCAACCGAGCTTCAGTTGCTCCAACCGTCTTCCTCTTCCGGCAATTCTACAGCCTCTAGTGCTGCCCTGCCGACACATCATCTTTTTATTTCCAGGCCCGGAATGATCGGACCCTGGTTCGCATTCCTACCGTCGTGTCCAACATCAAGTGCTGGTCAGAGTGATTTATTTTCATCACCAAAGCCAAGGGTAGTGGTCGCCTAGGTGACTGGAGTTTCGCTGTAGGCTTTTGCCCTCTTAGGGTCGACAGGCTGCTCAAGGATATAGTTGAGGAGTCTAGGGCAGTTAAAGCCCTCTTTCGCTTCTAGCTCCTGGATGTTGATGTCAAGCTGACCCCGACGGTGCTACAGGAGCTGGGGTTGAGCCCCCCATTGCCCCAGGGTACAAAATCCATCACTCGCCATATTCTAGTAACTACTCATTGAACTAACCTTTTCTAGGCTTTTTGCAGGGGCATGAGAGTCGTCAGAGTTACGACACGAGATCATGAAGCTGCCACAGTTTGCCCCTCGCCCCATTGACCACATTGAGCTGGGTACCGATGAGGTGACGATTGCTGCTCCTAGGGAGGCGGTCACCTTAGCGCCAGGGTGCCTTCCGTATCCGCTCCCAACAGCGCTTCCGACAGAGTCTTCACTCGCCACTCCTACTGACGCCGTCGGCTCAAGCACCCACTAGGCTGCTTCTGAGGGTGTGGAGAGCACGCCTGAAGGAGGTTCTGCCATGTTTAGCGGCCAGCACGTCGACATAAACCTGGATGAGGTGGTGGCGTTGGATACTCAACGTCGCCAAAAGAAGAGAAAGAAGATCTCCCTTTCGGCTCGAGATCGGACTCCGCCGCCGCCTCAGTTTGAGGTCCCTCCCTCACCAGCACCAGCTAAGGTGCTTGCTTATGCTCTGCCTGCTCCCATTCTTGTCGGAGACGTCCTTGACAATGGCAAGGCCCCCCTTTCGGCTGAGGTTGATCGCCTCCTACCGCCCAAGGATACTTCCGTCATCCACTTTTTGTCGCCCGAGGAGCCTACACCGGGGTACGCGGGCTTGCTAGAGGCCATCACCCTCATTGACAAGGGTGTTGGGCTGCGCCAACGCACTGGGGTCTTTGGCCTTGGGGCCCAAGAGGAACTGATTGGCCTGTCTGCGAAGAAGTTAAGTTCGGTCTCCAGGGCTTTTGGCCTATGGAGGTATCACTTTGCCTGGGTCGCACGGGAGCTAGAGGTCAGCCAAGACACGCGGAAGGGGATGGAGGCCCAGTGTGCCATGCTCTGGGGGCGTCAAGTAGCACTTGAGGCCTAGCTCGGTGGGTTCTGAGAGCAGCTCGAGCTACGGGAGTGAGCCCTCGCAGAGGCCGAGCGAGATTGGGATTCCTTTCGTGCTCAGGCTCGAGCACTAGAGGAGTCCCTTCAGGAGGTGACCAGGCGAGCCGAGGCCGTTGATGCCTGAGCGACGAAGCGCAAAATCCTGGTGGATGCCGCACAGGAGAGAGCTCTGGCGATAGAGACGTAGTTTGAGAACTGGAAGGCATCGATGACCACCATCGGGTTGGAGGTGGTAGCATGCTATTGCTCGACTTTAGATTTTTGGGGTGAGTTGAATGTTGCGGCCGTCGAGGTTTACGGTCCGGCCTGGGACTGTGGCTTTTAGGAGGGCTGGATGGCTGCTCTCCAAGTTGCGGCTAATAACTTGGGCGTCCTGGTGCCTTCCCTACATTCTTCACTAACGCCGTTTGGCCCTGAGGCCAGTGATGGAGAGGAGGAGCTTGGCGAGGAGGAGCCGAGCATTGAGGAGTAGGCGGTGGAGCCAAGCACTGGGGGGCATGCAGCTAGGGTTGGTTCGTCGGTGGAGGAAAACCTAGTTGACCTAATTGATGACCCGTCACCTCTCGAGACTATCTCTGGAAGAGTGCCCGAAGTCCAAGATGAAGGGCCACGCGATGCTGCTACTGGGGCGAGCTGTTGAGAGAGTGCTCACCATTTTCTCTATCTTTCCTTTGCTTTCTTCGCACTACATTCCTTTGCTTTCTTCGCACTATATTTTTTTGTTCTGTTGGAGTACACTGGGCATATTTTTTTTATATCTGGGTTGCTACAGGTTGCAATCTTCGTACATGGTGGGCTAATAAAACCCCTTGAGCTTGATGAGTCCCACACAATCCAGAGTGGACTTAGTGCATCACGGTCCTTGCTTCTTTAGGTGAAAGGCACCGTAGGAGGACTGATTGGTCCTTTTCATGGATGAGCCAAAAGAGTAGGCCATCAATCAGCTGGTAGGATGTCGCCCTGCGTAGTAGTTACACGCTCTGAGCCCGGTCAGGAGGAAGCCAGCCATTCTATATCTTTATGATCGGCTCGTGCCAATCTTCTTCTTCGAGAGCATTCTCCTCCTGAATGCTGTCGACCTCATGAAAAGTGAGGCCAGATTCTTCGTCAAGCACACTTGGCATGAGTCTTTGGTGTCTAACTGTAATATTCAACTCTCTCTTATGTGGGAGTTTCACAGTTGCTACCAATTTTGCCAAAGTGTCTGCTTGGGAGTTACTACCTTTTGAGACATGGCCTATCTCAAATAGGTAAAATTTTTCCTTCAGCCTCATGACAGTTGCATGGTAGGGGATGAGCTTCTTCTTCCGGACATCATAGACGCCTAAGACCTGTCGAATGATGAGCTGAGAGTCTCCGTACACCTTGATGCACTTAATGTCCATCTCCAGTGCCAGTTGAAGCCCAATAATTAACGCTTCATACTCTGTCTTGTTGTTAGTCAATGACTTCATGAGAGCGCAAGAGTTGTGAAGAATGCCACCTCGTGGAGAAACAAAAACTATCCTTGCAACCGAGACAAAGTCTGTGAGCCTGCCAGCCCTTTTGATTGTTTGGGAAGCACCATCAAAGTACAACTCCCAATGTGGGAGGTCGAGGGCAAGGACGTCCGGCTGTATTCGTGGTGGGACGTTTTCACAATGCTCCCCGATTTCTTGAGAAGGCACCAGCACCTCTTCATCGAGCAGCTCGAAGTTGAGTGGCGAATCTTCTGGCATGGGGTGTGCAACTAAGAACTCTGCCATTGCTTGTCTCTTGATTGCCTTGCGTGGGATGAAGGTGATATTGAATTCCATAAGGATAAGTGCCTATTTGCCGAGCCTACCAGAGAGGATGGGATGGCTGAGCAAAAATTTGAGTGGATCACATTTGGAGATGAGTTCCACCTTGTGAGCTAGAAGGTAGTGCCTTAGCTTCTTGACAACAAATACCAGAGCCAAACACACCTTTTCCATAGACGTATACCAATGCTCAGGCCTGATCAGTTTCGGATTGAGGTAGTATAATGGATGCTCCTTGCCCTCGTCATTGATCTGGGCTAAAAGTACTCCCAATGAGGCATCCATGGCAGCAATGTAGAGGATAAGGGGCTTCCCTCTGACAGGTGCTCCTAAGATTGGGGGAGTCAGTAAATACTCCATAATTTACTTAAAGGCCTTCTGACAGTCTTCATCCCATATGAAGGGTGCTCCTTTCTTCATCAATTTATCAAAAGGTAAGTACCTTACTGAGAGGTTAGAGATGAACCTCCTAATATAGGCGAGTCTTCCTTGAACAGATCTGAGCTCAGTCAAATTTTTTGATGGGGGCAGTCCTCTTATAGTCTTGATTTTATCAGGGTCGATTTCTATGCCTCGATACCTAACGATGAAGCCAAGGAACTTGCCACTGTAGATGCTGAAGGCGCATTTTATCAGATTATCTTAAGTTGGTATTATTGAAGCCTTTCGAAGACTCGACGCAAGTCAGCCAAATGATCCTCTCACCTTTTTGTCATGACGACCAAGTCATCGATGTAGCATTGGATGAGCTCATGCAACATCTCGTTGAAGATCTTAGTCATCGCCCTTTGGTAGGTTGCGCTGGCATTCTTCAGGCCAAACGACATCCTTTTGTAATTGAAGATCCCCTTAGGAGATCGAAAGGCTATATGGTCTTTGCCTTTGATGGCCATACGGATTTGATTATAGCCCGACGACCCATCTATAAAGGACAAGGCTTCATGACCAATGATCATATCAACCATTGTCTCAGTGATTGGGACAAGGAAGTCACCCTTTGGGCATACCTTGTTCAAATCCCTGAAGTCTATGCAAACTCAGACTTGGCCATTCTTCTTCTTGACGGGGACTATATTGGCGAGCAACACAGGGTACATGCACGGCTCTATGAAGTCCATGTTGAGCATCTTGTCAACCTGAGCATTGACTTTCAATTCTAGCTCGTGGCCCATACACCTTTGAGCTTGCTTGACTAACTGTTGGAAGTATAGTCAGCTCATGTTCAGCCACAAAAGGGTCGAGCCCGGGCATTTCTTTATAAGTCCAAGCGAAATAATCTCTGAACTCTTCTAGGAGCTGTGGATACAACTACCTTTCTTCCTCGCTGAGGAGAGCACTTACGAAGGTTGGGCGATGATCTTTTTTACTTTCGAGATTGATCTCAATCAACTTGTCCACAGTTGCTTGGCCATTTACTTGAATTAAGTGAGTGAGTTTAGTTAATTTTTAAATTATGGCACGACTTTTCAATGACGGGTTTGTGACTATCAAGGACTCCTCGATTAGTTCATCGTCGAGGCCGAAGAGAAACAGTAGCATGAGCAGACTCCTCCTATCAACAATCAACCCAATGGGAATGAGATCATGATGATCTCCAGGGAGCCATTTTTGGGAGGCGGCGGCTCCGGGAGACGCCGACAGTATGTATCAGCAATTAACACTATGGAACATGGTGACAGCAATCGACTGGAAGGTGCCACCCAGGAGGCACCTCGAGGATCCCATCATCTTCTCAGACAAAGACCCAGAAGGAGTAGCCACTCCCCAGTCAGACGCTCTGGTGGTCTCGGCCATCGACACTTAGTGTACTGATTGATGTATTCTAGTGGATAATGGAATCGGCCCCTACATTATATCTTACAACTGTTTGGTACTTACGGGTGTGGATTTATCACGAATAGTACAACTGCACAGACCCTTGTATGGATTCTCTGGTACAACCATCCTTCCGAAGGGACACATCCCATTGCCAATCACATTCGGGACAACACCACGAGACGAGACCATCCCAGCAGATGTCACGTTAGTGCGAGGAATGACTCGGTACAATCCCATCATAGGGCAAGGCAAACCGAGGAGGCCCCGCCCGAGAAGGAGGAGAGGATGGATGACTCGGGTCTGAGCACAACCACCCCAGTGGAAAACCTATGTCTCACCCAAGTAGGGAGGCTCTGAGCAAAACACTCCAGATTGGGGCAACGTTGTCCGAGTAGGAGAAGGCTAAAGCTACGTCCCTGGAGTTCTCCCGCTTCGAGATAGTACACATACCAAGGGAGGAGAATGTCCGAGTAGATGCCATGTCCCACTTGGCGTCATCGACTATCACCTCCAATTTGAGGGCCACCCTGATAGAGGAGCTATCGGCCCCGAGCGTAGGAAAGCTAGCATCCCAGGTGAGCACCGTCGATTATGAACCATCAAGGATGGAGCCCATCGCAGACTGCCTTCTTCACCAATGATTGCAAAAGATCACTCGGAGGCCTAACGACCAAGAGCTCGAGCAACGGATGCCTCTTCAAGTGTTCACCATCGGTACCCTTCCTCAAATGCTAGATCATCTCCGAAGTGAACCTAGCTATTTGTGAACTCTATGAAGGACTATGTGGCAGCCTCACGAGCAGATGAGCACTATCCAAAAATCTGCTCGAACAAGAATACTGGTGGCTTCCAAGCTTCCTAGAGGTGAGTGCTCCCTCTCCCCTCGGAATAGAAGGTAGCTTCCAAAGCTCCCTAAAGGCGGGCACTCCTACTCTCCTCAGAAATGAAGGTACCTCTACTACTCTCCTCAAAAATGAAGGTACCTTCCAAGCTTCCTAAAGATGTATGCTCCCGCTACCCTCAGAAATGAAGGTGACTTCTAAGTCCCCTAGAGGCGAGTACTCCTGGTCCCCTTAAAAATGAAGGTAGCTTCCAAACTTCATAGAGGTGAGTGCTCCCGCTCCCCTCGAAAATGAAGGTAGCTTCCAAAGCTTCCTAGAGGGGAGCAGCCTGCTCCCCTCGAAAATGAAGGTGACTTCTAAGTCCCCTTGAGGTAAGCACTCCTGCTCCCCATGGAAATGAGGGTAGCTTCCAAACATGCTAGAGTCGAGCACTCCAGCTCCCCTCAGAAATGATGGAAGCTTCCAAAGCTCCCTAGATGCAAGCACTACTGCTCCCCTCAGAAATGAAGGTAGCTTCCATGCCCCCTAGAGGCGAGCGCTTCCGCTCCCCTCGGTAATGAAGGTAACTTCCAAGCTCCCGAGAGGCGAGCACTCCTACTCCTCTCGAAAATGAAGGGAGCTTCCAAGCTTCCTAGAGACGAGCGCTCCCGCTCCCCTCAAAAATGAAGGTGACTTTTAAGTCTCCTACAGGCGAGCACTCCTGCTCCCTTGAGAAATGAATGTAGCTTCCAAAATTCCTAGAGACGAGTGCTCCCACTCCCCTCAAAAATGAAGGTGACTTCTAAGTCCCCTAGAGGCTTGCACTCCTGCTCTGCTTGGAAATGAAGGTTTCTTCCAAGCATCCTAGAGGCGAGTGCTCCCGCTCCCCACAGAAATGAAGTTGAGTTCTATGTCTCTTAGAGGGGAGCACTCCTGTTCCTCTCAAAAATGAAGGTAGCTTCAAAGATCCCTAGAGGCGAGCACTCCTTCTCCCCTCAAAAACGTAGGTGACTTCTAAGTCTCCTATAGGTGAGTGCTCCCGCTCCCCTCAAAAATGAAGGTAACTTCTAAGCTCCCTAGAGGCGAGCATTCCTACTCCCCTAAGAAATGAAGGTGACTTCTAAGTGTCCTCGAGGCAAGCACTCTTGCTCCCCTCAGAAATGAAGGTATCTTCGAAGCTCCCTAGGGGCGAGCACTCATGCTCTCTCGAAAATGATGGTAGCCCCGGGGTGGCCTTCCTTCGTCTTTTTTCTTTCTTTTGATGATTGGAAAGGGGTTGGCTGGCTTGATCCATGGCTTGTGCATTGGTCCAAGCTCCAAAACGAGGTTGATGCGGGGTCGCCTTCACGGTGCTCGGGGTAATTTCTGCAAACTTGTTGGCGTGTTGTATAGGCTGGGTAGACGCTCGGATGGCCCACTAGGACTCTGAATCCCTGTTTGGCATAATAGCTGGGACATTGGGATTAAGACGTTGTGGGCATGGGAGCCCGGCCTTAGTTAATGTGCCATGCCATATGGCGAGCTAGCATGTAGCCTCGGGTTGGCTCGACGGCTTATAAAGAAAGCGGCGCATTGTCACATGTCTGTGAGTTGGGGGCAGTCCCCCTCCTTTGCGGAGTCACCGCATAATGCGGCAAGTGTTCCCGAGTCGTAGGCTGGCTTTGACTTGTGGTAAAGTGGCTAGAAATATGAACGTTCGTAAGGTGTTCGAGATAATTCCCGACCATCTCCTATGGGCCGTATGAGCTGACTAGTGACGCCCGGGCTCAATTTTGAGTGGGTGACCAAGTCCATTAATGTTGGCTGGCTGGATAGAGGCATTTTGAGGAAAATTCTCGGCCTCATGGCTGGTTCCTTACGCTGTGGTATGTTGCTGTGAGCCCTCGGGTTGACCCGGGTGGCTAAATTGTGAATAGGCAAACGCCGTTTATCGGTGGGTCGTGGCTGGTCCTCGTTGTTTCTAGAGTCTCTGCATGGCATGACAAATAGCTTAGAGCCTTTGGTTAATTCCGAGTTGATGTGGAATGGCTGGAAATAGGCCGCCTTTATTGTGTTCGGGGTAATTCCCCTACCCGTTGTTAGGAGCCGTATAAGCCGAGTGCTAATCTCTGGAGCTTGAGTTCGCCTCTAGTTCAGAGATTATCAGTGTTGAGTGACTGGGAAGAGGCATATTGGGTTAGTCCCAAGCCTCATTGCTGGGCGCCGTTTGGCACGACGTGTTACTAAGGTGCCCCTGGGTTAGCCCGGGTGGCTAGGTTGTAAGTTTGCGAAGTTGCATGCTGGATGATCGGGGATGGTCCCCACTTGCTATCAGAGTCATCGTGAGTCACGGCAAGCTGGTTTGAATCCCCGATCGGAATTGGGGTGTTGTGAAGATGCCAAATAACCAGTGCTCATAAGGTGTCGGGAGTGGTCCCACACCCTTATGTCTGGGTTATCTTCTGAGATAAAACTAGTTATAACAACAGTCTACCCACAACTTAGGCCAGTCTCTCTGCCAACACCTTGGAAATGATTTTATACGTGCCTTTAGTAGGCTGATGGGGGTGAAGTTCCAGAATTCTTGAGCATCACCCTTCTTTGGGGGAAGCACCAATGGGGTTTTATTAATACCCCCCAAGCGCGCCCTCCCCTCTTGAAACTCCCTTACAGCAGCCAAAAGATCTCCCTTGATGATCTCCCAGCATCTCTGAAAAAAGACAAGCGGGAAGCCATCTGGCCCAGGAGCTCTATCACATGCAAGAGAGAAAACTGTCTGGTGGACCTTCTCATTAGAAAAAGGGAGGGACATAAGCTCCCTCTCCTCCCAAGAAATGCGAGGAACTTAGTCATCTGCAATCCTCGGCCTACAAAAGTCATCCTCAGATAACAATGCAGAATAGTAGAGATGCGCCTACTCCCTGATGTCCTCCTCAGCAGAGAAAGACAGGTCTCCCACCTTGATGCAAGAGATGGTATTGACCCTCCTCCCTGACGCCAAGCACTGAAAGTATGTTGTGTTCCTATCACCTCTTTAAGCCGTCTATCCCTCGATCTCTGTCTCAGTATATCTCATCTCTGTAGAGGATCTCATCAAACTACTATATCAAGGAATCTCTAAGTGACCTATCCTCATCATCCATAAGACCTGTCTCCTCTAAACAGTCCAAACCATGTAGCTGCTGCAGAATCCTGTCCTTGGCTGCCCTCCCCGAGGGGGATTTGACAGCTCCCCAAGAGTGAAGAACCTGTGTCGTGTGTTTCAATCTTCTAACCAAAGTGCCCATAGTAGAGGAACCCGTAGCCTGAGTAGACCCCGCTGCTGAAATGGTGTCCATAAAGTCAACCTCTCTAAACCAAAACTATTCAAACCTGAAAAGGTGACTCCTATCATGCAAGCAACTTGTCTTCAAGGGGATGGGTTTGTGGTAAGAAATGGATCTCGCCAAAGGTACCACCCACGCATGAGGGAAGTGGTCCTCCCAATCAACAGAAACAAAAAATCTATCCAACCTCGAGCAAGAAGTCTCTGCTCTCAAGTTAGACCAGGTGAAGGAGCCATGTCAAGATCCACTAGAGCAGCCTCCTGGATGAAGTATGAGAAGTCCTCCATGTCCCCACTAAAGGAATCACCCCTTGTCCTCTCCCAAGGGGCCGCCACCGCATTAAAGTCACCTGCAACACACCATGGACGACCTGAAGTTAGGTGATGCCGAATCAAGTAACCCCACATCTGCCTCTTCTCATCCCTGGGTTGGGGGCCATACATCCCACTGAAGTCCCTGGAAAAGCCGTCTCCATTATTCCTGAAATGCAAATAGATAGCTCATCTACTAATCTCCCTATCCTGCCCCACTTCCACTACCACATACGGGTTCCAAATGATCAAAATACCCTCAGATCTTTCCACAGCCGGTGAGGCGACCCCCTTAGACAGACGGGTCACTCCAATCTCCCTTACAAGAGCCTCCGCATCTCCCTCGCACTTCGTCTCCTAGATACAAAGAATATCAACCTTGACTCCTAATTAGCTCTCCCGCCCTCCTTTTTTCACCTCCGCCCAACCCCCTCGTATTCCATGAAACAATCCTCATTGATCAATAGAGGTTTCCCCCTCCACCCCATCCTCCTCACCAACCCTGCATCCCCTCGATTGAGACCGCTCCCCTCCCAGGATGCTCAACCCCATCTTTTATTGATTTTAGAAAAAAACGCCCCTAAGGTCCTTTTCAGCAGCGATAAAGGAGATGCCAATAGTATCCGTCACCTCCTTGGTCCTCTCCATAGTAAACCTTTCAACCTCCCTGAGCAAGTTCCTCACCTCCTCTGCCCTCATCCTATACCTTCCACGCTGACCCTCTTCCACCTACAGGAGTTCCCCTCCCTCTAATTCGACATTCCCCTCCAGCAGCGAAAGTCCCTTCGGAGCCAAAGTAGTGACCAACAACTTCCTCTAGAAGTCCTCCGACACCGGTTCAGGGAGTTGTAAAGCCAGAGGAGCCTCCACACCACAGATAGTAGAGGTAGCAACCGCGCCCAATCCTCGATGGCCCCCTCCGGGCTCCCCTTGGTCAACCGGTGGCGGAGCATAAAGAACCAAGGTCCGAGGAAGGGGGAGCACCATATTTGCCGGAGCTGCCACCTCAAACCTCAAAGGATGGGCCGGCTCCTTGCCTTTACAAGAACCTTCAACCATCGGCAACTCAGAGACTGCCTCCCACGACAGAGGAGGAGCCACTGCCTCTGACAAGATGGATGGCAAATGCGATGCAGCTAGCGTCGATAGAGGCGGGGCCTGCAACTGCCCAGTCGCGATTAGGCGGGGAGGACGCACCAAACTAGGTCTCAAAGACCTGACAACCTCGCGCGAACCGGTAACAAGTAAGTCACAAGCACGCCCGGACTCCCTCTTTGAAAGATCCCGAACCATCCGGCCCATTGTCGAGTTGCCTGATGAACCATGCGGGCGATTCAAAATTGAATCGCCCGCGCCCGGCCTCGAACGCTCGTCGTCTTCAACCTCCCAACGCGAAGGAGGATGCCCTAAACCAGGCGCCGATGGTGACCACCGCTCCCTCTGCACCCAAAGACACATGACCACGGCAACTCCGGCCACATCCACCGTAACAACCGCCAGAATGTCAGCCGAAGAAGACACCTCCAAGGACATGATGATTGCTGTTCTTGATCCCATGGGCTTGAAACCCATGGCTCCTCGAACAACCCTTGCGAAGCTCCGCACGAGGAAGGCTACCGCTTCTTCATCACATAGGAAGATAGGAATCCCCTCAATGATGACCCTACACCATCTAGCCTGTGGATTGGGGAAGGTCCCCTTCACTTGTGACCACCTTGGAGCCATAAGACGGCGTCCCCCACCGCAATGAACCTAGCCTCCATTGTCCTTGCCACTGCATTTGCGTCCGGACCCACCGCCAAGAAGAACACCCCATTCACCTGAGTCACCTCCTAGTCCCCCCCCCACTTCGGACAACCTCCTTCTCACCTCCAGAGCTTCTACTTTCTCCTCCAAAGGGCTAACGGAAAGACACCTAGACAGCCATTCCAACCTCCCTTGTAGAGAGTCTGCCGAAAACACACCCACGTCGAGCCATCTCTTGCTCCCTGCAGCTGCCTGAGGCGAGGACCTTGGATGACCTTAGGAAGGAAGCCCGTGGTTCCCCAGAGCCCAGAACACGACCCCAACAGAACCTCCGAGTATGGCCACACCGGCCACACCGGAAGCACGTCGGCGGACCCCTCCTAGGACGACAAAGACCTCGGTCTGAAGGAACCACTGGCGAGGCCCACAGACGGACCATATCGTGGATGCTCCAAGGTCAATCACCTCGCAAAGACCACTCTCCCTTTAAATAGGGTTACAACTACTAAATAAAAGAAGCAAGTAAAATAAATGCTCTTTAAAGAATCTGACTTCCCAAAGGTTCCTACTCTCTATGACTTATCCTGACAAGAGAAAAGGTACATAATAAAGAAAGTGCCAAAAATACATGATAGTGGAAAAATTCTTGCTAAATATGAAGGACTATTTTGAGCCAAAGTGAAATCGGGGTGGTCCTCAGTGATGACAATGTTTGAGTGTGGTGTCCCCACCAGTGCGCAGCTGGAATTCCAGTTTTTACTCTCTTAGATGGTACTCGGGCCAGTCAAGTGTGAGAAGGATGCAGAAGCATATTATCGTGTAGCTGTTCTCTGGTAGTGAGGCTGGGGTGGGGGCCTAGGGGTTATCATTCTCACCTGAAGATCCTTATCTGCAAAAGGTATATCTGGTGCTTCTGGTTAAATCTGTTGACCCTCCCATCAGCAAAAAATTGCTTTAAGGCCCTTTATGCCTTCGGCAACTAGGTAATAATGGCAGGATATGCAATTGAAGGGGATTGATGCAGGTTGGGGGGTGGGGGTTGTTTGCCTCTAGGGAAACAACAAGAGGTGTTGTAGGGTCATTGTCGGTGCTGGTGGGAAACATTATCTGCTGGGGGGGGGTCTGTGTGTGCTCTATTTTGGCCATGAATGATATTGCCAACATGCACTAATTATATAGCCGGGCGAGGTTTATCCAGACCCAATTCAAGGACTCCCCCATTCACTCTCTCTTTGAGCCTTAAAAGCCCAAATATAATAGAAAACCTCAGTGTCCTATCACCGAAGGAGTCCAGACTAATGAGTAGGTGCAAGTCGTTGCTTTCCCCTTCCCTAACCAGTCCATTCCACCCCGCTTTCCACAAACTCCATAACGCAACCCTCAGTTTCCCCCTCCACAAAATGCTCAACTCATTTTCCCCGCTGTACAAAATGCCTAGCCTATTTTCCCCACTCCACAAAATACCTTCCCTGCCCCCCCAACAGTCGCAACAACCCCCATAGTACCACAATGTCCGTTCACCTAATAGCTATGCACCCAAGTGCCCGGCTCCAAAAAGGGCGCAATATCCTCCTTTGCCTGAGTCCCTCTCGAATATCTTTTCAGCTCTCATGTCCATTGGTGCTATTTAACTTCCTCTGGAACGACCGAATTGGAACCCGGCCGTTGATCAGACCAAGTATTGCATGTTCCACCGACAACCCGGGCACACCATTGAAAGTTGTTTCTAGTATGATCTACATGAAGGCCAGCATATTGATTGGGCCGAGATGCACAAGGCCATTGTGGAAATCAAAGAGAAAAGAAGGCAAGTGCCGAGGCAGCAAGTGCAACAGCAAGCACCGCAGCCACAACCACAACAGTAGTAGCCTATTCAAGATTTGGGGATCCATCAAAACCCCATGCTGAATCATCCGCCCGCTCTACAACCACAGCCACCGGCACCGGCACCGACACCGATTAACCTTGCCCAATGCCCAGCCCCCGATGCCGGGTGGAGTTTTGATGATGAAGCTTCGGTTCAACGGCCCATGGCTCTCTAACACACCTATCGCAACCCTCCTCCGCCTTCTACACCTATTATCCTCCCACCAAACCATCAAACCCCTCCATCATCCGCACCTGTCGTTCCTTTTAAACCCCTCATCCTGCCACCTGCTTCCCCCATTGTTCCACCGCAAGTACCTACCACCTCACCTATCATCACCACGCTACCATCCAACCCCTAACCGGTCATTCTCCCAGCACGGCCCATCTTCATTGCTACTACTCCTGTAACCCCCATTATTTCCACTACACCTACCCCCACACCGCTTATCCACCCCGTTGGGCCCATTAAGCCTCCCACTATTAGCCCATTTGATGCCGTGCTGGCCCAAAATCTTGCCCTATGGAGCGGGCATTTGTTCCATTGGAACTATCCCACTGTCGGTGCACCAGCACCTAATCCCCAGTCCTCGCAACAGGCTACTGATCAGGAGGAGGCAGACCCACTGCCAGGTACTCAGTATGACCTGTTACATCATCTAGACAGAATACTTGCCAAAATTTTAGTTCTGGAATTGATTAAGCGGTCTAAACTTCATCAAGACGTGTTGTGAGATTTTCTGCAAAAGGTCATGGTCAGTGAAGACATGGCAGTGGACGGTTTACCAACCGCCCTGGCTACAATCTCCAAGGGGTCAGCTATTACATTTTCAGAGACTGAGCTAGCAACCCCCGAGGCCCGTCAGATGCCGCTATGCATTTCCATCATTCTAAACAAAGTAAGCATAGATGTGGCATTGGTAGACACTGGGGCTTCTATTTATGTCTGTCCCCTCAGCACTTTAAGGGCCTGCAATAGCTTAGAAGATTCATTGAGGCCTATCCCGACTACTATTGCAGCTTATGATAATTCAAGGAGGCCGTGTCACGGGGTGGTTACTATTCAGGTTGAACTTGGGCCACTCACAATGCCCATTGAATTCTATGTGCTCGATATCAACCCCATGTTTAAAGCTATTCTGGGTCGATCGTGGATTGATAATCTCAATGCTGTGCCATCCACTGCTTATCAATGCCTCAAATTCCCTTTCCAAGGGAGGGTGGTCAAAGTCAAAAGCATTTCCATGGTTCAATCTGTTAAGGCTATTTCAGAAAAGATTTTACCTACACTCTGGCCCATCAATTGACCTGTCATCTCAGTACTGGATCTTAACATTCCATGGGCCTATGCGCCACGCAAGCCCTGCTGTTACGTCAGTAAATATCAAAGAAAAGTCCAAGATAAGAGATTCTATAGGCTGGAACATTATATTGAAGTTGGGCTATCAATCGGGGAGAGGCCTCGGTGCACAATTGTAGGGCCGGACCAAGCCGGTCCCCAGGGGCAGGAAAATGAGTAGGAAGGGCCTTGGTTACCGAGAATCCTCGTTATGAATGCTAGGAGACTCGAGGCCATTGACTTGGGACTACCGTCAGCACTTTATCAGGGGCCCACTCTAGCCAGGTACTTTAAAGGCACCGCCAAGTCAGCCCGGGAAGGAAAATACAGCTTGTATAGTTGATGGCCCGCCATTGCTGCCTAGGGGGCCCGTTGATGGTAATTTTTTATTGTTTCAAGAAATTACAATATTATCCCACAAAGAAATTACCTAAGAAATTACAAGGGGCATAATCACAATGGCATGTATGCAAACTCAAGGGCCTATGTGCAACATATCTTTGTTGGGCACGCACCCTCCTCGGTGTAGACACACAAAGCACAAAGGGTTTAGGAGGTTTCTTCTCCTCCCGCTTCCATGGCTTCAATCTGTGTCTCTCGAATGAGGAATCCCTAGGGGGTATTATAGGGCCAGCAGGAGGGGGTGGACTTACCCGAGCCCAGATAGGTCTCTTGGGGGAGCTATCTGATCTTGATAGGTCCCTTGGGGGGCCTATCCGATCCTCTGATAGGTTCCTTGGGGAGCTTACCCGGTCCGGGTAGACCTCCCCCCTATTTTTCTTTTTTTAAAAAAATAGAGAGAGAGAGAAATGTAGGAGGAGGGGGGGAATGGGACCGGGTCTGGATAGGTCTCCCCTTCCTCTCTTTCTTTTGTTTTGTTTATTAAAGAGAGTGAGAAATGGGACCGGTCCCAAGGGGGACCTATCCGGTCCAAATAGGTGGAGGGAGGGAGAGGGGGTGAGCCTGGGTAGGTTTTCTCCCATTTTTTGTTTTCTTTCTTTCATTCATTCATCATTTTTTCTTTTAGCTCTCATAAGTGCCCCCACGGGGTGTCCGTCGAAGCTCAAGGCGACGGCGAGCGGCCCGTGCAGTTTGTAATCCCCCCCTTTTTTTTCGTTCACCTAAGTCTTGATGGTATCACAGGGAATGTTATAAAAGGTAATGGTGAGCAGCCTGTGCACTTTGATGGCGCAGCCCTTTTTAGATTTACCCCTGAGTCTTGGTGACATAGTGGCGAGTTTTGTCTGAATTCTTTGGATGGATTTTTTTCTGGCGACACCCTAGAAGTGAAGTTGGCAGACATTGTATATTGCTCCAGTGCTTTAGCATCGTGAGATGCCATCACCAATTTTGGAACTTGGGCCGTTCTCTGGTGCCATCATCCCTTTCGAGCCGGAATATCTGGTTTGTACTGCCACTTTAGTTGAACCAATTATTTCTGGATTTGACAGTGAGTTTTTTTTAGAAAGCATCCCCAAGGAAGAATTTAGGAGAACGCACACCATTTTAAAGAAGTGACATGGACCCGCTCCACCAAGTCGACCCTGAGGTTGAAGTGCGTCAGTGGCGATGAAACGAGGGTTGTAGCGGGATCTTTTGTTTTAGTGCCTAGATTTTGTTCTGACCCCATTTGTTGCATTTGTTGCTCTTATATATCTGCTGGACTTGGAGTGATAGGGGCCATTCATCCCTTGGCGAGATTCGTTCTTTGATTGGCCCTTCAGTGCACCAAAACATTTTTCCACTGGGGTACATATGCTGTATGATTTTTTTTTGAGATTTCTGGATCAATAGAGGCAATTAGTTCGTTGCTACTACCGGGGAAGAAGGTTATAGAGGGCCCGTAATTTGAATAGGTTGAGTCTTCAGCTGCTTAACAAAGTGTGAGAATTAACATCCCGAGACATTTTCCATGTCAAGTTTGCTCGTAGGGTTTGAGCTTTCTTGTATGCTGAACGGTTACTCTTTGTAGATTCAGTAGATGAGCTCTCCTCCAAGTTGTTAGATTAGGTGCATACTTTGAAAGAGCTTACACATTTCAAATCTCGGAGTTGAGTGACTTACTGTCCCACGGACATGGCCCTTTGTGGAATCTGGGATAACTGCCCATAGATGGCAATGTCGGTTAAACCTAAATTGTTTCGATTTCGGTTTTAGTTTCAGTTTTGATTTCTGTCCAAAATCAAATAAATTATTATTATTTGCCTAACTACAGGGTTTTGGTTTTGGTTTCGGCCGAATAGTTTCGGATCGTTTCGGTCCGAAACTGAAACATTTCGGTTTCGGCCGAAACTACCTCCATGTAACTGCCCTGTTTATTATCGGCTTGCAGACTCAACTTGGCTAGGAGTCTCTTCCTTCCATCAGGGTTACGCAGGGTGTCGTTGTGAGCCAGGGCTCTAAAAGGGTGGACACAGAAGGCATTGATTTGCACTCGACGTAACCTCTTTCATTTGCATGTAGCCACTCGAGAGCTTGTCTCGGGCTCCTGACATGAGTACATGAATGAGATAGAATTCATTGCCTTCATTGGATGTGTTATTTTTTAACTCTTGTGGTGTCGGTGTGACAGAAAAGGTTTGATAATTTATGCGGGTGACCTAGTTGGCCTTCATAGTTTGGACTTTGGGTTGGCGAACTGTTGGTCACAGAATTTATTTTCCATTTTTCGCAGGGGAAAAATAGGATTGGCGCACACATTTTGTAAAAACATGGCGCTTAGGCTCTTTATGAAAAGATGCATCCCCCCGATACAGAGGGTAATTCCGTGGGTGCGCATCGTATCAGACGATTTGGGTTCGGGTACTGGACCTCTCCCCACTGACCAAAAATAGAACGTGCGTAATGTTGTTGCATTCCATGTTCGAGGGATAGGTGTTCCTTCCATGGTGGACAGTCGGTATGTCCCTTTTTCGAGCATCTCGACCACTCGGTAGGGGCCTTCCCAGTTAGGGCCAGCTTGCCCACCGCCTCCAGTGGTCAAGAGGCTTTGATTTTTCTGGGGACGAAGTCTCCTGGCTGGAAGTGTCTACCTCAGACTCTGGCATTGTAGTATCGAGTGAGGCGCCACTGGTATTCTGTGCCTCAGATGCTTGCGATCTCTTGAGTCTTGCTCACCAAATCGAGGTTCTCCAGTAATTTCTACTCGTTCACCTTGGGCGAGAAGTTGGTGACTCAGAGAGAGGGGTTTTCGATCTCCAACGAAATCATAGATTCTGTGCCATACACCAACTGGAAAGGGGTTTCATCAGTGGCCGTTCTTGGAGTAGTTTGGTGTGACCATAGTCCGCTCATTAATTCCTTGAGCTAGCTTCCCTTGGCCTTGCCGAGCCTGGTTTTAATGCCTTTTAATAATGTTTTGTTGGCATTTTCGACCAGTCCATTGGCTTGAGGGTGGGCTACCAAGGTGAAGTGGTTGTGAATATTTAGGTCGACACATCTGTCTTTAAAGTAGTGAGAATCAAATTGCTAACCATTGTCGCTCACAATCACTCGAGGGATACCAAAACGATAAATGTTTGACTTCCAAACAAAGCTCCATACGACTGACTCTGTAATCCTGGCAGTGGCTTCGGCTTCAATCCACTTGGTGAAGTAGTCGATGGCGATGATGATGAACTTCTTCTGGGCCTGAGCCATAGGGAATGGCCCCAGGATGTCGATCCCCCACTGAGCAAAGGGGTATGGCTCGGTAAGGGTGACAAACTCTGAGGTAGGCTGGTGGACCAGATGGTTGAAGCGCAGGCATCGGTCACATTTTTGTACGTAGGTCGAGCAATCCCGCTAGAGAGTGGGCCACCAGTAACCTTGCCGGAGTAAGATCCTGGCGAGCGATCTTCTCCCTTGATGTGCGCCGTAGATGCCTTCGTGAACTTCTTGAATTGCTCGGCTGGCTTCGTCGGCACTAAGGCACTTGAGGAGGGGACCAGATAAAGACCTACGGTACTGGGCATCATCCAGGATGACGAAGCGTCGGGCTTGGTACTTCAATCTTCAAACTTCCTGAGGGTCGGGGGGCTCTTGAGAGTCCCGGAGCCAAGATGCGTAGGGGGTCCGCCAGTCGCTCGGGGGTGCTGGGTCAATGATCATGAGCTTGGATTCAATGCTTGGTCGCTCTAGCTCCTCAAGGAGGACCGATCGAGTACCTTCGGGGCTGAGAGAGGAGGCCAGACGAGAGAGGGCATACGCCCAGGAGTTTTCCTCCTGAGCTATCTGAACTACCTTAAAACTCTCGAATAGTTGGGCCATCCCTCTGACCATTGGGAGGTACTTGATCATTAGCACTTCCTGAGCTTCGTAGTCACCGTTGACCTGGCTAGCGACTAATTGGGAGTCAGTGTGGCTCCTGACTCGCTCAGCCCCTAGCTTTTGTGCCATCCTGGCCCCCGAAATGAGGGCCTCGTACTCGGAGGCATTATTGGATGCCGGGAAGTTGAGCTTCAAAGCGTACTGTAGCTTTGCCCCTTTGGGAGATTTGAGGAGGACACCGGCACCGCTTTCGGCTGAGTTGGAAGACCCATCAATGAACAAGTCCCAAGTGGGTCCATGCGTGGATGGAAGTGTTTCCTCGATCGGGACGGTACTCTCTGTGATGAAGTCTACGAGGGCCTGTCCCTTGATGGCTGAGCGGAGGAGGTAAGAGATATCATAGGCCTCAAGCATGATGGCCCACTTGATGAGGCATCCCAAAGCTTCAGGGTGAGAGAGGATCTTCTTCAGGGGTTCACTGGTTAACACGACGATGGAGTGCCATTGGAAATAATATCAGAGGCACTTGGCCAAGGTTACCAAGGCTAGCACGAGTTTCTCGATTGTGGGGTACCTTCTTTCGACCTCGTTAAGCACCTTGCTGGTGTAGTAGACTGGCCTCTCGACTCCTGCATCGTCTCGGACTAGGACTGAGCTTACTGTGGAAGGGGTCACCGAGAGGTAAAGGTGTAATGATTCACCCGGGACTGGCTTGGATAACACCGGGGGCGAGGCCAGGAATTCCTTGAGTTCTACAAATGCCATCTGACATTCCTCATCCTAGGCGAACATGGCAGACGCCATTTTGGGCCCCCTCAACAATTTGAAGAAGGGCAGGCATCGTTCGGTCGCCTAGGACAGGAAACGATTGAGCGCAGCGATGCGCCCTGTAAGGCGTTGGACATCCTTGATGCAGGTGGGTGGCCGCATGTTCAAGATGGCCTGAATCTTGTCGAGGTTGGCTTCAATACCGCACCGAGTTACCAGAAAACTTAGGAATTTCCCAGACCTAACTCCGAAGGCACAGGAAGAAAGAAGAAGGGAAAAGAAAAAGAAAAAAATAGGGGGGTATTTATAGAATATCTATAAAATAAAAAATAGAAAAAAATAGAAAAGAATTATTTTCTCAATCCTCAAAACACGCTCATCGCACTGGTACCGTCCCAGAGTAGGAGAACACAACGGTTTACCCTACATAGGGTTCCGTAGGTCTGCCGGGAAAAAACACGCGTGAATCACGAAACGTGCTCCGGGACTCCCAAAAGTGGTCCGACACTCACGGATCCTGATCCGAAAAATCCAGGACATTACACCCAGCCCATCCGACCAAGGGTCAGCGTCTCATCGCAGGAGGCTTCGTAGGGGCCATGCAAATGCGGCTCCCTCTAGAGGCCAGGTCTAGAAGTCCAGCAAATCAGTCATCATCAGAAGCGTCCGGGTGCATTTGAATGGATGATGAGCCGAAGTGATCCTAGACAGGATCGTACCAACTGTGCCGGTGCAGAATTCATTTCAGCCACTAGTAGAGGAAGATAGGAAGAGGTCGAACAAGGCCAAGAGGTCGAGGAACTAGCCAACTCGGTAGTCGGCAAGAGGGAAGCAAGTGTGGGTGCCCAAGGGTACCCGAATTACTCCATTGGCTCAGGCAGAGCTAGAAAAAGCCCGCTGCAAGAGGCGAAGGGGAGAGAGTCAGACCGATCTGATAGCTCCAGGGCGACAACTGACATCTGCTCCCCCGTTGCCACCAAGGGACACTCGTCACTGGCGCCCCCGATACCACCACAACATCACCTGACTAGGGCACTCATCCCACTGGCTTAATGCCAAAGACAGAGCAGCATCACATACTCTCCCCTTCTCACATCCACAGGAGGGGGTGAATGAAGTTATGAGGGCTTACCTATATGGCCCGACAAGCACCCCTTGGGACGCCAGAGGCTGCTACTAGCAATGGCTGAAGTCCCGGAGGAACAAGGGCCTCGATCCCTGCTGAGCGTGGAATCAAGAAATGCACCGGAAGATTACCGCCAATCTCTGCCTCGAAGGGAGGCGCAACCACGAAGGTCAGTCTTTGACAGACTAACCTTCCCCAGCAGACCATCAAGAAGGACATCAAGAAAGGGCAGAGATGTGAGGGTCTGCACCTGCAACTTGGCCTGGGTGTTCAGCTGATATGGGGCTCTACCCACTGAGCCAGAAGAGGTAGCCAAGCTCTCTGGGAGACAGGGCCCTGTCACCATAAGAAGAAGGGAAGTGAGCGAGGCAGTATGGATACATGCCGAGGACGCTACCCCCGAGGAAGCCCTAACAGCCATAGCTGCAAATGTCATCACCACTGGAGACACTAGCGGGATGCCATCTACTTCATCTGAAGAAGCGCCGACAGAAGAGAGGGGAGGGACCCCCAGTTTTTCTATGAGCGACCCTACTGTACTGCTCATGATGCAATGGTACCAGCAGGAGATCGAGTTGCTGAGGAAATAGTCGAGTGAAAGAAACTCCCAACCTTCAACATCCGGGCAGACTGAAGCATTGCCCGAAACTCCTAGAGATAATGGGCAAACCTCTAAAGCCTCTCCACAGGCGACGGTGCCTTTGCCAGCGCCTAACCATACCAGAGGCACCCCTCTACAACAGCCACAGCCTGTGGCACCAGCCCCGCCATCGGCCTCCACCTTTAAAGGGTCCACCGCCATGCCACAAGCGACAGTGCTGACAACGCCGCTCACACAGCCAGCCCATTTCTACCCGAGCTTGGCCGACCCAGTGGCCGTGAGTAGATTGATGCTAGAACAAATGATAGAAATGAAGTTGGCAGAGAGGGGTGACGGCGACCACATCCCATGCGACGTGTACCCGGTACCCTACCCGACGCATCACGTAGTCAAGAAGCTGTCGCCAGGCATCACCAAGCCACTTAAGTTTGAGAAATTCAACAAGCAAGGGTCGCCCAGGGAGCACATTGCCTACTATGTGAACGTCATGGGCGACTTAGCCACAGAAGAATCCTACCTCCTGAAGTTCTTCGGATCTACACAGATAGGGCTCGCCTTCGAGTGGTACTCGGACTTGCTCGCTGGGTCTATCATTGATTGGCCTGACATGTAAAAGAAATTCAAGGAGAGGTTCTACATAGTGAAGCGAGAAGTCACTATGGCGGAACTTTACACCACCAGGCAGAGGAGTGACGAATCCGCATTGGAATACATCAAAAGGTGGAGGAACCTCAGCATGAGGTGCAAACGCCCACTATACCAGGAAGATGTAGTGCAGATTTACAAGCAGAATTTGAAGAAAGAAGTCCTGGAAAGGATAATCAGCGCTGAGGTCAAGTCATTTGACCGTCTAAACAACATTGTGGCAGAGATCGAGACTTTCCTCGCCCGATACTCCTCCACCCCCACTGCATCAAGTCAGAAGACTCGACAGGCCGAGAAGAGACCAGTGCCACAAGAAGCTCATGCGGTGGACTTCCTCTCTTTCTCACTCTCTCTCCTCTCTTTCTCCCCCTCTTACTCCGGGCGGCCGACGGAGGCGGCAAGGGCGAGGCGGCGAGGTTCGTGAGGCGAGAAACAACGAGGATGAGACGAGGATCGAGGCGGTGGCGCTCGTTCGCGGTTTCGTGGATCCGGTGCGTTTTTCTGGCGGATCGACGTCCTCGGTGAGCGGAATCTTCGGTGGAGGTGGGGGGACGGTTCCCTAGCTCATGCAGTTTATTTTCCGTGAGTTTGGTAGCCCGAGGCGAGCCGAGTGGGTTCATTTCTCCGTCGGGGTGAAAATGCATGATTTTGGGGCGTGAGCCGAATCGAGGGTTTTAATCACATTTTTAGGGGGTTTTAATGGATCCTCTCAGTGCTAGAGAGGTTGGGGAGTAGTTTCCCCTCATTTTTTCCTTCACATGGGTGTGAACGGGACGTGGAATGGGATTTTTTTGCAGAGTTCGTTGTTTTTGCTCTCGGGACGAGGTAGCGGTCCTTCCAAGGACCGCTACCGGATAAAGCGGTCTCATGGAAACCGCTATGGGTCCCCTATGTTGGTTCGAGCCTTGCAGTCGCGCGATGGACCTCTACCGAGCTTTGCGGTCTCTAGGAGACCGCCAGGGTGTGCCTAGCGGTCAGGGCATGACCGTTTTCTATTTTCGTAGTCGTTCAAGGTCAGGTTGGGTAGCGGCCTTGCGACTGACCGCCAGCCAATGGCTAGCGGTCAGGCCAAGGACCGCCACCCTGGTTGGCGGTCTGGAGGCGACCGCTTGCAGTTCGAATATCTCCGGGGCTTAGCGGTCCTGGCTGGACCGCTAGGCCAGGCCTTGTGATCTGGAGCAGACCGCCAAGCGCTGTGACGGCCCAGAGAGGACCGCCACGTGGTTTTTGTGTTCGTCGTATCCATTTCGCGTTGTGTTGGCTTCCGGTCGACCCAGTTGTGGCCTAGTGGTTGACCTTCGGCCTCATAGATGTCCCGGACACCGTGGGTTCTATGTTCCCATTTTTGGGGGTGTCAGAAAGTGTCGTGTTATCTCGATTTATGTGCACATGGTCTTAAGAGTCCGGGGAGGCCCTTATGTTCCGGGCTTTCGTGCTTTGCTAGATCGAGTCGTCGTGAGTCGGTTTGAGTGCGGAGAGTCTTCCCCGCACGACGTGGGTTTCTCCGAGAAGCGTTTTTCGTGTGGGCCATGTGTGTGGCCTTGGACTGTGAGTCTAGTTAACCAGCCTGGGGCTAGAGGTTTTCCGTGTGTCCCGTGGATGAGAGATCAACTCAACGGCTGGTGAGCTGCCTTGAGAATCGTGTCACCGTACTTTTAGACCTAGGGATTAGGCCAGATTGACGACGCTGTGCCGTCACGTGCAGCGGTCTTGACCCGAGTCTCATGACTCAAGGACCGTTGGGTTATTAAGTCTTGTGGGTTGTCCAGAGTCTGGTGGTCGTGAGCCACCTGTCACTTCGTGTTACTCGAAATGGGTGCGTGCGTGGTTTTCAGTATCCACGTTTAGTGAGCCCCCACTAGTCGTAGCTTTCCTGCACACGCATGTGTGGACCCACTTGGGAGTGGTAGAGAGCATGACTCGGAGAGACGGTTGTTAGGCTGGTTACCGTAGGGCCCCCACGCCCAGCCTGAGTCCGGGCTTCAAGGGAAGAACCAGCTAGAGGGCTTGACCTAGAGCACAGGCCTTCGCGACATAGGTGTCATGATGTTTTCTTAGTAGTGTGGCTAGGGAGGTGCGTAGTTTGGTGGTCCCCCGACTGTAGGATCGGGGTATCGGTTTTCTTTCCGGTAGGAGTAGATGTAGAGCCGTGGTTTCATCGGCTGTCGTGTTTCAGGGATTCGTGTACAACCGTGTTTTCTACCGTTGTTGTTGTAGCTACTCCTACTGTTGCTGTTGCTCTTGTTGTTGCTGCTTTTCGTGTCATCGTTGTTTTCGGTTGGGGTTCCGCGAGATCCCTACTGAGCCAGTGATAGGAGGTCACATCGGGTTTCAGGTGTTGCGATTCTTCCTCGAGATTCAAGGGTACTGCGTGGAGGTTCTTAGCTGCCAGTTCGTCGGGCCGAGTGTTCACTCGGCATTGGGTACATTCTCTACCTTAAATTGTACTTTTGTTGGACTAGACTCTATTGTTGTTAGTTGTTTATTTCTGTTAATTGTTGAATTGTCTTGCTTTATTTCTTATTTCTATATATACCACACTTATCCTTTTAGCCCTTCTGAGTCTTTGGGCTCGTGGGCGGCGGGCCGAGGTTCGAGTCGCGTCGGTTCCTTTTCGGTACTCAGATCCCAGGTTGCCAGATATCCTGCTTTCCCAACCTTTGGCCTTTATGGCCTACTCTCCTAATGTCCCTTGGCTTCTATAGCCCGCTTCCCCTAATGTCCTTTCGACCCTTCTTGGTTCGCATCCCTAATACCTTTACTACCGCTACACTAATACGTAAACAACTGAACTTGCCTCACTCAAACACATGAGTCTGAGGTCGATAAAAATGATGTGCTTGATACTCATGTACTCCATGGATCCTCAGGTCCTAGCTTCTCTCTAAAATGAACACGAGATTTAATGAAGAAGGGACAGAATCACACAAGCACACAAGAGAGTGAGATGTGCAATAAAAAGGGTAATACGCATCCCTGGACTTAGCATGTGAAACTATGATATGAATAAAAATTGAATGAAGGAAGATGAAGTCAATAAAGGGTCCATGCTGGTGCGTCGATCCCATCACCCCCATGGGCTAACACAGTGGAGTCCTGCCCCCCTCGTGTCGACCCCAAGCTTCATGGTGTTAACCCCTTTTTTCTTCCCAAATGGCCCCTGCATCGACCTCTCTTCCTTTTGGTTGGCCCCTGCATCGACCCCGAGCCCTCATTGCATTGACTCCCACAGTTGGGAATGGCCCCCCTCTTCAGACAGATGATAACGATTAAACAGGTGGCTTTCTTGGGCCTACAACCTCTTTCATCTGATCAAACAAAATCTCCAAGGTGAGGGGCAGCCTAAACCGGCCACCATCTTCCCAAACAGATGATCCGGCAAAGAGAGGTCTGGTGAATCGACACATGGGGCCCTTGTGCACTAATTCACCCCACTCCTCCTCTCTTTGCACCGATTCACCCTCTCTTTTCCACTCTTGGTGCCAATTCACCCCCTCTCCTCTTTTTCCTCACGCCGAATCACCTCCTCTCCTCCTCTTCCTAACACTGGTTCACCCTCCTTTCCACTACCATGTGACTATTGATGTATATATGTGTGAAATAAAAAAGAGAGAGGGAGCAATAATAATAATAATAATAATAATGATGATGATAAAGAATAAATGAGGATTGAGACATGGTGATGATAATGTAAATAATGGTAACGAGGAAATTAATTTGAATATATTCGTACGTGCCTACGTGAGTACATATCCATCTTACTGT
Source organism: Amorphophallus titanum (assembly GCA_024336825.1). Classification (NCBI taxonomy): domain Eukaryota; kingdom Viridiplantae; phylum Streptophyta; class Magnoliopsida; order Alismatales; family Araceae; genus Amorphophallus; species Amorphophallus titanum. Next base: position 81,062,940 of record JANBPO010009603.1, on the reverse strand, counting down.
ATGCTTGTCTAATCTGATTCTTTGGTATATCAAATGGTGATCCACAGAAGGTCAAATTAAGTCTGACTGGAAGCTCCACTAAGCGTGAGGTGATCTCCAGATCTAAGTTCTCTGCCACGTACCGGGAGTCGACTCATTTAAATAAACATAATCCCACTATTTGCTTGATGACATAATAAATTCCATTTTTGAATAAATATCTTTCAGATAATGTTCTTCTTCAAATTATTTGGCCCCAAGCTCTATTTTTGGCGATTAATCAAGTGTTGTCATTCTTCCGGAATGGCATAATTAACGCCGTAGCCTTTACGGTATGATGGGTTTTGGGTCTGGACATGATATCCACCTTCGTCTGATCTATCAGACGGTGTGCCCAATAAAATTATCACTTCTGTGATTGACATGCCCCACACTTAAATAAATAAAATAAATAAATGAATGTTCCCCATAAGTTTGGCATGCCGGTGGGACACAACATCCCTTCATCTTTTTGCCAAAAGAGAGGGTCCTAGGGCTTTCATCCAAATACTAACTGTTTGTTCACCCTGTCATTCTTCTTCTAGGTTGAAGCAATGGCGTACAGACTATCTGGATTTATTTTTGGCCCCCAGGTAGTGGCCGGCCATGCCGCATATGGCTATCTCCCCGTACCAATTACTTTCGACAACCTTTCCCTAGTTGTTGGCTTCCCTAACTTCCTTGGGATTACATTTGTGGGTCGCCTAAACATGCAAGTCCCGGAACCTGCAAAGCTGAAGGAGAACAAAGCTGCGACTCACCAAAGTGAGGGTCGGATCAAGAAAACCCTGTTGAAGAGCCCGGTGATCGTTAGCTGACACCTTCACCACATTACCTACTCGATTGGGGCACCCAAGAAGAAGCCCATTGGGGGCAATAAAAAGAATTTCAGAAGAAGAAGAGTCTCTGCTGCTCCCCAGGGCCAACTTTCAGCATCTGAGAAGTCCATGATGATCGAGGGCGTCTGGGTCTACTTCAATGGCCGCAACAATGAACTTCTACCGGATCGGGTCATCCTGACCGTGCCCACTCACAATGCCTTCCAAGTGCTACCAAATCGCAGAGCGAACTTTGATGATAACAAGCAAGGGAAGCTAGCCCCAAAACTGCCAAAGTTCATGCAAATTTGAGTTCTCAAGAGGACCCGAGGCCCCGCGCCAGCCTCGCAAAGCTTCAACAATTCTACTGGTGCCCCAAGAGAGGGGGCAAGAAAATTATGCATGCAGGGGAAGCCGTGGTTGCGACTTCTTTACCCGCTACCAAGGCTTGTGCAAGGCAGGGTGATATCTATAAATATTCAAGAAATTTCAATCAAGCTGTCAAGTTGAAATGACTTTTATACACGCCATCTGCCCGGGAACGGATGTTGCCTCCTGCCATCTCTTCAAAGCGTAGCCAGAAAGACATGACAAAGATGGTCTGAGAATATTTCCATAGCCTCGAGAACCATGCCCCTCAAAATATTCAAAACCCTATATCTGACCCCCTACCTCCAGAAGGTCCAAGCGGTCAAGATATCTGGCTTCAATCAAGATACCGAAGATGTCCTCGGTCGGGTGGATGTTGACTTGGTGCTCGATGATTTCACCTCCAAGGCGACCTTCTACATCATCGACGCTAACACATCTTACCGCGTGAAAATTGGGTCATCCCTTCAACCCTCCATCAATGCATCAAATATGCTAAAGATGGGGAATAGCATACGGTCTTTGCGGACCTATCTCCATTTACTCCAATAGAGTGCCACCTAGCTGGCGCTGCTCTCTACTTTAGGGGAATCAGCCCGTACCCTGTGATTAAGAGCAAGAGCAATGGCTGGCTCTCAGAAGAGAAGGAGGATGACCTCTTCTCTATTAACAAAGAAAAGGCCAAGCTTCATCGGCTACGCCTTAACGCCAAGTCAACCACAAACCACCCTGAGAGGCGCAAAGTTGACTTTGAGGCTAATCTCTTTAGCCAAGCAATCGACAAGAGTATCTATTTGCTACCAGACTGTATCCAGCTCGCGTGTGACTCAGATGACCACAAGGTCGAGTAGCTTACAACATTTGTCATTACTTACAAACGATAACTCAGAACCAAGAAGAAGGCTAACAAGGATAAGCCCATTGTTTTCTACAAAGGAGACATGGCCCCTCCAGCCCCACTGGGAGACGATTTCAGCTGGTCCAGGCAAGCCAACAACACTCCCGAAGCTGTCCAAGTTCTGGACGACATGTCACCCCACATTCGGGAGATGTGCCTTAAGCAGCACATCCCCCAATGGCAGGGTTTCGCACAACGGAGATACTTCCACAATTTGTGGACTCCTTCACAGGTCCGAGGGCAACCTTCGTTCTCCCATAAAAATACCAGGAGGCTTGGCTACGACCAAGACCCAGATTTTCATGTCTACTACGTGGTCCACGTCGTAGGCCTGGCACAGCTAGCCGGTGACCCAGCTAGTGTCAGCACCAAGTTTGATAGCTTCGGGGATGAGGAAGAGAATATTTTAATCCCACTCCCCGCCAGAACCAATACCCCAGCTCAAGCGCTCGATGAGGCTTCCCCGTCTATCTACGAAGACATTAAGATGGAGGAGGCTCCCAGGACTTCCCAGCAAGTCGAAAAGCCCACTCTGTTAAACTCTCCCCATGAAGAGGGTTTCCAAGATGAAGACCACGAAGCGTTGCCAGCTTTAACATGCAACTCTAGCCATGCTTCCGTGGTGCCAGCCGACAACTGTCAGCCCAACGTTGACGGTCGGGGACAATCCCAGTCCGAGCTCAGTGATGACAACCTCCCAGCTCCATCGACTTCAACTGCTGGATTCGAGGAGCCCCGGGTATATGAAGCCGATACTGACGATGAGGATTTCATCGATTTTCAACCCTCTCCTCCCGAGCTGGAGGTCGGTGGCCAGGCGACTGTCGATGAACTCGTCGAAATTAACCTGGGCAAAGATGAAGCTCCTCAGCTGATGTTTGTAAGCTCCCTCCTCACCGAGGTAGAACGGCAGGACTACAAGTAACTCTTGTTCGAGTACAAGGACTGCTTCACCTAGACATACAAGGAGATGCCAGGGTTGGACCCCTCCGTAGTGGAGCATGACCTGGCTATATCTCCCTCAGCTACTCCAGTCAAACAACCCTAGCAGCGCATGCGCCACGAGTTGGAACTCCAGGTCTCTTCCGAGGTCGACAAAATGGCGGAGGTTGACTTGATCGAGCCATGCATCTATCTGATCTGGCTCACCAATATTGTCCCAGTCAAAAAGAAAAATGGTCAAGTCTGCATCTGCGTTGACTTTTGGGACCTCAACAAAGCTTGTCCGAAGGATGATTTCTCGGTCCCAATCACAGAAACGTTGGTCGACATGACCACCGGACATGAAGTTCTATCTTTCATGGATGGATCATCTGGCTACAACCAGATTCAGATGTCCCTCAAAGACAAGAACCACACTACCTTTAGGTCCCCCAAAGGGCTCTTCAACTATAAGCGCATGCCCTTCAGTTTGAAGAATGCTGGTGCCACATACCAGAGGGCCATGACTAAAATCTTCGACGAGATGCTGCACAATATCGTTGAATGCTATGTCGATGACCTTGTCCTCAAGACTAGGTGACGGGAAGACCATCTGTGTGATCTACGCCAGGGCTTCGAGCTTCTTCGGTAATATGGGCTCAAAATGAACCCTATGAAGTGCGCCTTCGGCATATCCAGTGGCAAGTTCCTCGACTTTGTCATCCGATACTGAGGAATCAAGGGGGATCCTGGCAAGATCAAAGCGATATAAGAGCTCCCACCGCCCAGCAACCTCATTGAGCTCAGATCATTCCAGGGCAGGTTGACGTACATTTGAAGGTTCATCTCCAACCTCTCCGGTCGATGTGCGCCTTTCAGCAAGCTGATGCATACATCGGTAAATAGGTCACCATCATACCACCTGAATCTACCAGCCGCTAACCTACGTAGTTCATGTATATAGGAATAACGTATGTGAATGCAAGCCACCCCAACTGCCGTATATGTGTAGGAGGCAACCCAAGTCGCCCCCGCCGCCGTATGCATAAAACCCATGCCCCAAACTCATAGATGCATGCAACCCACCTTATACATGCCGCCAGCCCACTCATGCCACCACATGTGTGCCGCCAGCCCACTTAATAATCCATATTTATAAGCATATTTTCATGCTAAGCTAGCCGCTAAATGACCCAATACCCATCAGCCGCCAGCTCACAGCTCACTCCACCATACACGTGAATTTACCCAGCCGCCATCTAACGCCACACATGCATGCATACCAAGCCACCAACTCACCCGCGCATGCATGAAACCCACCCCATTATCTATATATATGCCGCCAAGTCATACAAAACGCACGCCCCAGCACACGTAACCGCCAGACCATCCTAAATCGCTTCAGCCGCCGTGTCGCTGTATCCCCATTGGCCGCCGTATTGACCACACAAACAGCCCCTTTGGCTTTTTCTTTATCGAAATGTATGAATAATATGAATACATGCATGGGCTGGCCGCTGGTTTGCTCGGCTCAGCCGCCAGGCCACCGGGCTGGTTGCCAGACCATGGTTTTTCATGTGTGTAAGTCGTCAGATTACCTACTTTTCTTATTTTCCGAGCCTAAACCTACGTGTATCTCCATCCATCATTGGTAGGGGTCCGTTAAGACTCCCAGCATGACCCCTCAGTCGATAAAAATGGGCATATATATCGGGTGTTCCCCTCATTTTCGTGCAATCAGGTTTTCGACCACTCTCCGAGTGGATAGTAAGTCACTCCTTGTGGGTGTATAGTGCCTCCAGGTTCTCCAAACCCATCGGTCCACAGCTATACGGGCACTCTCCGAAGTCCTTATGTGTATGTCACGGTGGCCCTCGGGTTAATATAGTCGGCAATCATAGTTTATGATCCTTGGATGGTGCCGGTCTCCCGATGGATACATCCTCAGAGGTTTGCTATCCACTACGGGGTTCGGGCTATTATTGTAGCATGCCCGACTTTTTCGGAGCTCGTCTCAGCCCGATGTAGGCGAACCTCCTATATACATCCCTCTGATATATCCCGAGGCAAGGGAAGATGTTACCAAAATATATATCTACTTCACGGGTTTGCCATTTCCATTCGATTTTTATATTGCCCCAGACATAAACACAAGCACTTTTTGACCACTCCTGTAGTGGAAAATAAGTCACCCCGTAGGCGTACAGGGCCCTGTTGCTTGAAACCCATTTTGTCTGTGGCTATACGGGCACTCCCCGGAGTCCTTATGTATATGTCATGGCAGTCATTGGGTTGACATAGTCGGCAATCACACCATATAACCTTTGGATAGTGTGGGTCTTTCGATGGGTGAGTCCTCGAAGGGTCGCCATCCACTATGGTGTCTGGGCTATTATTATAACATGTCTGACTCTTTTGGAGTTCGCCTCAACCCTCTGTGGATGATCCTCCTCTATACATCTCCCCGACACATTCTGGGGCAAGGGGAGATACTGTTGAAATGTACACTCGCCCCGCAGTTTTACCATTTACTCTCAATGGAGCATGAGTTGAGCATTTTAATAACAATGAATGATCAATATTGAACAATAAAGGAAATAAACATCGGAGTGGCATTGATGCCTCGGACAGACAAGAAGACAAGGTTAAATAAAAAGGGCATTGAATCTATGGCAATCACAAGGTAATAAAAGATAATAACTTTACCAAATTAAATCTGTGCGCACTATTGCACGTGTGTGCGTAGACATGGGTACACCTACCCTTATGTAGGCCGGTTGCTGCGGTTCGCTGGTATATAAAATGGTGATTTGCTAAAAGTCAGATTATGTCCAGTTGGAAGCTATCACTATGTGTGATAGTTGTTGGGACTCCTCTGGTTTGATAGGCAGTAGCCTTGTGTTGTGTAGTTTTGATGATTGGTAATGCAACAATGGTTTCATGACTGGCAACTGACAACAGATGATTGACAACTACATTTTATTTCATGCATGTTTAGGTATTGGTTTAAAGCTCATTGAATGCATTTTTTCAATGTCTGAAATAGGGTAGACCCATGGGGTCGACACTTTGTTCTGTGGGTGCATATTTTTCATGCAAATAGAACACCCCGTAAAAAGGGTCAACCCATGGGGTCGACACTTTGTTGCTGGAGTGGAACACTTGAGCTAGCAAAAGTCCATGCATTGTCTACATCCATGCATACATAAGTCCGTGCATGAACAGTGCACGTCTGGCAAGTCCGTATAGTGTTAAGTCCATGCATGTTTTGGCCTTAGTAGAAAATCAAAGTCCATGCTCATGTCTCATCCTTGCATTGCTATCCTATGTCCACGCAGCCTCGAAAAAATGTGGAGGGGTAAGGGATGCCCCCATCATGATATCTCTGTATCAGGCGTTGCCCGAAGAAGTTGCAGTAGCTAGCACTCGACATAGTTATGAGGCATGCTTTCTGACACCTGTGAAGGACCATCAGGGATGGCAGCAGGTCCATGCAATGAACAAAAAGAAGGTTGTGCCTCGCCCAAGGGTGGGGGCACATATCCGTGGTGTGACGCCACGGTCTACTCCTCCAGCTCTGGCACCAGTATGGATCAACCAGCCTACAATAATCAGGATACACACCCAGAACCGGAGAAGATAGACTGCGTTGCTGGTGAACAAAGAAATCAGTCCATAAATTTGATGGCTTCAAGCCTTCATAGATGGGCTTGATGAATAGGAACAACCCAAATTGCAGCCCTTGTTGATAAAAGATCGTGTCCCATGGAAGGAATTAGAGCAACTTTCGTTGAAACAAAAAGAAGAGGTAGACAAAGTAGTAGAAGAATATGACAGCCTGTTCTGGGGGCAGGCACCATCCAAGAAAAAGTAGTAGAAGAAGAGAAAGGCCCGTAAAGCCAAAAAGGGAATAGTACTCTCCTGTAATACTCTATAGGCCCTCTTTAACCTACCCGGGGAAGAAGATGACGAGGACATATGCTTCACGCCTGCAACTGAGGCAAGCCAGGCCGAAGCCACAACTGCTACCCATGCAACTCGATCTGGCCGAAAATAGGGGCGCCTGTCACCCACCAACCATAATATTATCTTCAGAGGGGAGCAACCCTACAAAATACCCTCTCCAGAGGTCAGGGGAGTTCAAATCCCTCCTCTGCCAAGGCTGTACTATTAGAGTGGGGGCAATGGTGGTGTCCCTTCTTTCACTAAATTTCTGAAGATAGCCAAGGGCTCCCTATCAAGAGACCAACTCTGCAACCGGGGGCACTCTCCCACAGTCTCACCAACCTTCTGGTGTGCCAGATGAAGATAAGACCAGCCCGACAGTAGGCATCAAGGAACAGCAAGAGAGTGACACCTAGTAAAAAGGTACAGACTTAGAATCCAATGAGGTAGGTCCATCAGGGACTGTAGCACAAGGCTCTTCCAAGCCAAGATGGGTGGAGGAGATGAATCTATCAAATGTCAGGGCTGGAAGCCGGATAATGAAGCTTTTGAAGAAGCTCCCGGCAAGATTTACCATCTAGGAGATCCTCTCACTAAGTGAAGAGACTCGACAAGCATTTATTACTGCCCTATAGACGCATGCATAATATGAAACTTGTTTGGTTGAGACACTACTGGGAGCCAACGTGACCTTCATTGAGGAGGATATATTACTTCCTATTGTCAGTGACAATAGACCACTTTATATGAAGGGACAGCTGAATGGCCGATAGTTGAACAGAATCCTAGTAGACATCGGGGCAGCCGTCAACATTCTTCCCTACAAGGTTTACCAGAGATATTACTTTGATGTGCACCTTGATAAATTCAGAGATATGCGTATTGCCAGCTTTAACCAGAAGTTTGAAGTACAATTTGAAGTGGCAGAGTTCACCCTCACCATGGCAGATTTCACCACGAAGGTGCAGATTCATGTTATCAACTCCAGCACCTCGTACAAAGTATTGCTCGGCCGCCCCTGGCTGCATGAAACTTTAGTGGTGCCATCTACATTGCACCAATGTATCAAATACAATCAAGATGTGAAGGAGGAGAGAATATTCGCTGACCTCCACCCATTTGAGATATTTGAGTGTCACCTACTTGATGCCTCCTTGTACGTGGGTTAGCCATAGGAGACCCCCAAGATGAAGACTCCCGTCAAAGCAGTAAAGAGCACCTCTGGCGATGACTGGTTCCCACTGCCACCGCCAGGATATGTGAGTCCCCAGGGCAGTGTCACATATTGTCAGCATAGGGGACATGGGTAGAGTTGCACCTCTTGCCGCTTACCCTGAAGTGAATGAAGCCAAGGTTGACAAGCACTGCGGTCACATCAAGATCCCTGAGGGTCTTATCAAGCTGATAGCCAGCCTCGACCATCCCATTGTTATACCTCTCAAGACACTGGAGGTGGCCCAGCCTAAAGGCCCCACCAGTCTACTCTATTCGGGTGAAGAGCATGTTGTACAAGAGGATACTGACTGTCACCTCCCTGAAGATCTGGAAAACCCAACAGTCCCTATTCAAGGGCTAACATTCACATCAGACAAGGTGGCTAGAATGTTCAAGAAGCAACACATCCCCTCTGGCCAGCCTCGGATAGAAAAGGAAGCATTCAAAAGGCTTCGGTATCCCGCCAGCCTGGACAAGGAGCTGAGGTGTATTTTCTAGCACCCGGGATTAGGGTTTACCCTTGAAGAATATTATTACAGTGGGCACTATGAGGTCGATGCCATCTCTGCCTTCTTTTCAGCAGATAATAGTCCACCGGGGGCAACTTATGATGAGTACCCGATAGGGACTGGTAGCCTTGGATCACATGCCTGTTAACTCAACTCTCGAACCATGTGACCACTTACGTCTCTGATGCTTTATGCTCTTCAAGTATTTGATCAAGTTGCATGAGTGGTTTAAGGCTTTTCATATTAAAGTCCCTGTCAACAAGATATGAAACATTTCAATAAACACTTTATCATCATAAGTGCTTAAGAGAATGCAGACTTAGCCAATCTCAAAAGAGTCAGACACCCGGATCAAAAGAATATATGATGATGCAGATGCCTTGATGCATGCATATAGTGCACCAACTTGTGTGAATATACCTCTGCACGAATGCAATAAATCAACTACAGTTGCATCGACTGTGTAACCCACAGGTAGACCTGATACGCTGAGAGATGATGGATGAAGACAAAGCTTATGGGGATGCACCGACTAGTGTGAAACATAGATTGACCTATCGAGCTAAACCAAGTGTGGTTGCACTAATCAGCCAAGGTGATGGCTAGTACAGCAAGTGCTTAAGCATTGACCTAATGCCTTAAGCAAACATGAAAGCTTCGACCTGAGTCCAATGAATAACAAATGTGCATCGACCTATTATGACCTAGACTCTACATGTGCATCGACCTTATAGAATGTGTTGTTGCAAGTGCATCAACCTGATGAGTATAAGACTTGCATGTGCGTCGACCTTGTAGACTAAATGCATGTATATGCATTGACCTTGCTGAATGCAAGATCTAATGTGCATCGACCTTGCTGAGCACAAGGTCCTCTAGTGCACCGACCTTGCTGAACACAAGGTTCACTAGTGCACCAACCTGATAGACTACATGCGAGTATGTACATCGACCTATCAAGCTATAAACACACATGTGCATCAACCTGATAGACTACATGCGAGTATATGCATCGACCTATCAAGATACAAGCACACATGTGCATCGACCCAATGTTCAACGTAATGCTTAGCTGCATCGACCTGACAAGCTTCAAACTAGAATGCGCATCGACCTTATATGCTTCAACCATGAATGTGCATCGACCTTATATAACTAAGTGCCTATATGTGCATCGACCTTGATTTCTGACACTTAGAAGATAAATGACCTGTATAACATGAGTGATTAAGATGCATCAACCTGTATGGCATTCATACTGATGAATTAAAATGATAACTCAAGTAATCATTATTTGTACAGTTTTACCTCAATATGATTCATAGTGTGACATCATCAAAATCAGGGTTTCAATAATAGGCACCACCTTCATAGACTCAGTGGATGACGTAGGGTCCCACCCAGTTTTCACCTAACTCCCCTTTGGGGTTGGTGGTGATTACTTCTCTTCTTTTGACCATTACTAGGTCACCTTTTTTGAACTATCGTTCTTTGACCAACTTATCGAAAGCATAGGTAATGTGAGCTTGATATAGTTAAATGTTTTGTTACGCCCCCAGTTAGCCAAGCTGTGCTCAATAGCGACTCGCAATGATGGCAACTCTAGCTCTATCGACATCACTACTTTCGATCCATACACCAGGGAGAATGGTGAACAACCGGTTGGGGTCTTGTAGACTGTGTGATATGCCCACAGCGTCTCATACATTTTCTCTTCCCAGTCCTTCATACTGGAGCTGACGGACTTTGCTAGCAGAGTGTAGAGGGTTTTGTTGAATGCCTCTGCAAGCCCGTTGGCCTGAGGATTATAGGGGGGTGATGTCCTCCAATCAATTTTGGACTTGTCGGCTAACCTGTACACCTTTTGGTTTCTGAAATGGCTACCATTATCAGAGATAATTCAGTTGGGAATCCCAAACTAGAATATTATATTCTGACAGAAGAATCTGGTGACTAGCTCCCCCATTACTTCTCTTAGTGCCATAGCCTCTACCCATCTGGAAAATTAATCTGTGGCTGCCAGAATATATTTACATCTTGATGAAGATGCTAGCAGACAGCCCACCACATCCGTGCCCCATTGGGCAAACGGCCAACTAGGGATGGTTAGGTGTAGTGGCGTCGGCGGTCGCCTTGGCACGGTGGCGTGCTCTTGACATTTTCGACATGACTTGGCAAATTAGCAACAGTCATCAAAAATGGTTGGCCAATAGTAGCCTAGCTTCTTTATTTCGATCTTCATTTTTAGACCAACTTTGTGTGCTCCAACTGACCCAAAATGGACTTCTTTCATTAACTGCCAAGATTCTTCCGTTGACAAACAATGAAGCAGAATCTTCTTTCGGGCATCGGCCATTATTCGGAACAAGGTTACGTTCCTTATTTCATAAGAATCTTTGATTCTGATCAATTTTATCTTTTGTTCTTTCTCTTTTGGTAGTTGCTGGTGCTGAAACCATCATAGGAGATGTTCTCGCCAATCAGGCTGACGAGCTTCTTCAATTGTCATGGCTTTACATTCCTCTTCATTCGCCAGTTCATCTAACATACTAGGGACTTGGCGCGTCAAACCTAACCGAACCGAACCGAGCCGAATCGAATCGAACGGTTCGGTTTGAACTGAATTGTGAACACCCCTAATAATGATACGAAGGAAGGGGTGGGAAATACAAATAAGAAGGAAAGAGAAGGAACAGGTGAAGGGGAAATGGCGGTGGCAGAAACAACATCATTTGTTGATCTGCCCTAGATCTTGGGGGGATTTGTTCTCCTCATCTTGCCAAGATGTTACTGAGGTTTGAGTTTGCAATCCTTAAGTGAAAACCACTTTGGCTTCCCTTACAGGTATAGGGTGGGAAGGTATTAGTGTTGTTTACTGTTAACAGTTGTTGCCACCATGAGCTCCTTAGATCCACTGGCATCAATCTTCTTTGTAGGTTATCCATTCCAAACTCAGGCATGCAATGTACACGGCAGTTTGATTTTGCATTGACTTTCTAACTTGACCATTCCTTCCTTTGACTGCCGAGAACAAAGGAAATAATTCTTTTCTGCACACCACGTACCAGTTTCCCATGCATTTTCTGTTAAATGTCAAGAATTAAAGCTTCTCTTTAAGGCACTTGAGATGTGGATGAAGTTTTTGTTGATGGATTTGGAGAAAAGGGAGAACATGCTGCCTACATTGTATTGCTCATCATATGTACAGATACAATAGCCCAAAATAGGGCAAGACCAACCAGCCGAGTACTATGTACATGCCCTACATAGAGAGTACAAATTATAGAAGGCATGGTGTACCTTAACACCTCCCTTAACCTCACGGTGGATCACAAAATAAGAGTTTGCTTACCATCTCACGAAAGCGCGGAGTAGTCTGCAATTTGGTGAAGAGGTCGGCCAGTTGCTCAGTGGAGGAGACATAAGGAAGAGTCAGAGTGCCAGAGTGATAATGCCGACGAACAAAATGGCAATCAATTTCAATATGTTTCATCCGCTCATGAAAGGAAACTAGGATTGTCATAATAGCGAGGAGTAGGACTCGTAAGCATGACACAAAAATTTTGAAGAAGGTGTCTTAACCACACAATCTCATCAGAGGTGTTTGCCATAGCACGATACTCGACGTTGGTGTTGGACCAAGAGGCAACAACCTGCTTCTTACTGCGCCTGGAGATAAGAGAGGAACCTAAGAAGATGTAGAAGCTAGTCGTGGAATGACGATCAGTGGGATCCCCTGCTCAATCGGTGTCGGTGTAGGCACGAAGCTCTAGGGAACTCGTGGAGGAGGACATAAACAGGGTGCGACGAATAGTGCTACACAAATAACGAAGCAGGCGCAACAAAGCAGCATAGTGAACTGAAGTAGGGGTGCTGACGAATTGATTCAGGATGTGCATAGCATGAGCAATGTCAGGACGAGAAATAGTCAAGTAGACAAGAGTGCCAACAAACTGATGATAGCGTGTAGGGTTATCCAAAGGAATACCGTCCGAAGGGTGGAGCTTGAGGTGAAGCTCCATGGGTGTGTCTGCTGTGAGAGAGTCAGAGAGAGGCACGTTGAAGAATATCAACAATATATTTCTGTGTGATAACATATATCCACGAGAAGACTAAGCAACCTCAAGCCCAAGGAATTAATGAAGAGGCACAAGATCCTTCCTTTCAAATTGCTGATGAAGATGGTGCTTGAGGTCAATAACGACAGTTGGCATCATCACCCGTGATTATCATGTCATCAACATATAGGAGAAGGATAGCATAATATGACTATGAGTAGAGTCTCAAGTAAAAAGTGCATAGTCCTCAACGCTCTCGTGGAAACCAACAACCAAAATAATATAGCGAAACTGCTCAAACCAAGCACGGGGGGCTTGTTTGAGCCCATAAATAGTCTTGTGAAGTCTGCACACATGATCCTGTGGAGTAGGAAGTTATGGAGTTGGCTGCATATAAACTTTCTTAGAAAGATCACCGTGAAGGAAAGTATTCTTCACATCGAGATGATACAACGGCCACCTGCAAGCCACAACAACAGTAATTAGAGCGAGAACAGTAGTCATCTTGGCCACCGGGGCAAAGGTCTCCTCATAGTTCATGCCATACTCCTAGGTAAAATCTCGAGCCACAAGACGAGCCTTGTGGTGCTTAAGGGTGCCATCGGACTTAGTTTTGACTTTGTAAATCCACATGCAATTGATAGGAGAAACTCCAGGTGGAAGTGGTACAAGATCTTAGGTCCGAGTCTGCTGAAGGGCCTGAAGTTCTTCCTGCATAGCCTTATGTCGCTCTAGAACTTGAACTGTATGTCTGTAACTCTAGGGCTCCTGATAGGTGTGAAGAGCTCTAAGAAAGGCAGAGTACTGGGGATAGTAGAAATCGGTCGCATCATAACCAAGCTTGTTAGGAGGGTGATGGTCACGTGGAGGATAGCGACGGGGAGGATTTGCGGACTGCTGAGCAAGAGCAGGCGTAGGAATGGGAGGAGCTGGATCAGCAACAACACCATCATTCATGGTCCCAGAAGCATCATCGACAGTACGAGGATGTCGATGGTCGGTTTGGGTAATGGGAGGACGAGGGTCAGGTAACGATGGTAGAGGGGGAGAAGAAGACTCAAAAACCAACGGAGAAGGTGGGTTGATAGAGGGAAAGAGACTCGGAAGACCATGGGTAACAAAGGAGAGGGGCCTAGGCTGGTGAAGAAAGGAAATATTCTGAGTAGTGGAGGAAAAATAAGGAACATCCTCGAAAAAGATGACATAACGAGAGATGCGAAGACGACGAGCAACAGGGTCGTAACATTGATAGTCGAGATGCTTTGTGCTGTAATCGAGGAGAACACATTTGACAATGTGAGTAATTTGGTGTGTTCATGCAAAGGCAACTGCACAAAGAATGTACAACTGAAGGTGCGGAGAGGCCTATAGTCAGGAGGTGAGGAGTGCAAGTGCTCGTAAGGAGTACAACTTGATAAGAGAGAGGGAGTGATGTTAATGAGGTGAACAAGGGTGAGGACAGCCTCAACCCAGAAGGGTTTAGAAACAAAGGTAGAGTGAAGAAGGGCGTGAGCGGTGTCGAGAATATGATGATGTTTACGCTTAGTAATGTCATTTGTAAGTACATGAGAGCTGAGGTAGCATGCCATGAGAGGCCAAAAGAGAGCGAAAGTCCAAGGAGAGAGATTCACTTGCACCATCAGTACGAAGTATTTTGATGCGACAATAGAATTGAGTGTAAACCATCTCGAAGAAGGTGCGATAGAGGGACAAGAGATCAGAATACTTATGCATCAGATATACTCATCAATAAAGCTGACACAATGTAAAAAATCAGTCATGGACGGAAGGGGGGGAGGGTCTCCAAACATCAGAATGCACTAAATCAAAAGGAGTTGCTGATACAACCTCTTGAGGTGAGAAAGGAAGAGCTGTATGTTTAGCAAGCTTGCAATCCTCACAGTGAGGGAGGTGAAAAGATGGACAAGACCCTAAGACTCTTAGACTGGAATAAGGACCGAAGTCGAGCTTCGGACGGATGACCCAAACGATGATGCCATAAGTCGGCAATAGACGAAGAACACCCACGAGATGGAGATGTGGTGAGAGCCATCAGAGGAGGATGTAGAGTGTCCAAGTAGTATAATTCTCCCACCCTATGACTTGTCCCAATCCTTTGGCCGGTACACGGATTCTGCACAACACAAGCAAGAGTAGTAAATGAGATGGTGTAACCAGAATCAACAAGTTGACTAATAGAAATTAAATTTATTGCAAGTTTTAGAATATGAAGTACAGAAGAAAGAGTGAGACGACCATAGGGGTCAGAGTGTGGGGTAATGGATCCACATTGAGAAATAGAGAGAGGGGTACCATTGGCAATGTGAATCTGTAGGTTGGGAGGAACATGGCAACAATCAATAAGAAGAGAGCCATCGGGGGTCATGTGGTGAGAAGGCCTCAGTCTAGAATTTAGGTAGAAGTATTACTAGCATTGACATACATAGCGGAAGGGTTAGAGATAAAACTAGCATTTTGAAGAAGTTGTTCAATCTGTTGGAGTTGAGTGGCAAGCTAAGTCAGGTCGAGAGGAGTGTCAGTCGGGGCAATGAACGCTGGTGTAGAGGTTACAGACTCCGCAATAGTAGTAGTAGGACGAGCTGGTTGCTCCCGTTGTCGTTGAAATCTCCAGTAGGTGTCTGTAGTGTGTCCATAAACACGACAATAGTGGCAATAGAGAGGAGTTGTAATACTACTAGGGCCACCAAAACGTGGGGGTGCCCGAGCACGAGGAGGATCTATCGACTGGTCCAAAAGAGGAGGATGCTTGGATTTCGCCAGAGGACGAGGATATGAGGGACGCGAGGTAGCCAGAAGAATGGTCTCAGTGGAGATAGAAGACAACCCTAGAGTACGGAGGCAAGTTTTCTCGGTAATAAGCTCAGTAAGAGCATTATCCAGAGTCGACAGAGGAGAACGATGTAGAAGCTGTCCGCAAAGTGCTTCAAACTTGGGACAGAGACACATCAGGAAGTGGTACAAGTATTGGTGATCTTGTTGAAGACTGCAGGGACATGTGGAGACACGTCCAAAAACATGCATAGCTTCCAACTCAGACTAGATGTGTCGAAGCCAGGTGAAGAACTCCTAGATTGAGAGCTCCCCTTGACGAAAACCATCAAACTCGCTATGAAGTTGATACTTATGAGCACCACTGGATTGAACATATCACTTGGCTAGGTACAACCACTGTGCACGAGTGGTGCTGAGGTTAAGCAGGTCTAGACAAATGGAAGGATCGACGAAACGAAATATGTAACCCATGGCAAGTTCGTCGCCGTCCTTCTAAGCCTGTCGAGGGAGTGAAGAAATAACAAGAGGCAGAGTAGGAGCAAGATCGGCACCAACAAGAACATCTAGTTTGTCGGGGTTGTTTTCTGTCGGTTGAATAGATCTGTTGACGTAACCCCAAAGCTTGATAGTGCGAAGATTGGATCGAATAGTAGCTGCCCAAACGACATAGCTATCAACACCAGTGAGCATAATATCCATTTTTGGAATGTCAGACAAGTTGACGGAGGCCATCAAGACGCAGGATGGTTGCTGCACGGTTAGGACGCTGGGAAGAGAAGCATTGGTGACTGGGTTAGGGCGGTACAGTGCGTAGACAAATGTGGGGGCGTGGCGGCACAGTATGCAAATGAACACAATGGCATCGGGATGGCAGGGGTGTAGCATCTGATCGGCACCGAGATGCACGTAGGCTCTCCGGTAGACGTTGGTGGGAAATGGGATGTAGGCTTCTTCACACGGCTCTCCTCTTGATTAGCTTCTTCTTCCTTGTCTTTCTTTCTTTTATTTTCTTCTTTTTTTTCTTCTCTTCTTTTCTTCTCTTTTTTTTCTTCTTTTTTTGTAAAGGATGAACAACGATAAAACTATTCAGGCAGCAGTAATGCAAATTCACCCACGACGAGGCAGAGAACTATATTATTCACTAAATGGAGGAATTGGAGTGTGGTACAATCTCAGATGTCTACCGTTAAGGGGTGGGAATTGTACTTCTCCCCGATGGTTGACGATTACATACGCCCCGCCCTCGTAGACTTTTTGGACTATGTAGGGCCCGAGCCAATTCTCATTCAGCTTGCCCTTGGGGTTGGCAGCCATGACTTCTCTTCTTTTGACCATGACAAGGTCACATTTCTTGAATTCGCCCTCCTTGATGAGTTTGTCAAAGGCGCGTGGCATCCGAGCTTGATAGACCTGGATATTCTGCTGGGCCTGAAGTCGCTTCCCTTCTAAGTTTGAAAGCTCTTCAAGCCTTCGCTCAACATTTGTTTGCCCTTCACGGACTAGCTCGTGTTGGATCACGAACCTTAGGGAGGATATTTCCAGCTCGATGGGGACAATTACTTCCGAGCCATATACCACGAAAAAGGGCGAACAATCCGTTGAAGTTTTATATACAGTTCGATATGCCCATAGTGTCTCGTACATCCTCTCTTCCCAGTCTCTTTTGTTAGAACTAATAATTTGGGCCAGGAGAGTGCAGAGGGTCTTGTTAAAAGCTTCAGCCAAGCCATTGGCCTGTGGGTTGTAAGGAGTTGACATCCTCCAGTCGATCTTGTACTTTTCTACCAGACGGTAGACCTTCTGATTACGAAAGTGGTTTCCATTGTCTGAGATAATTCGGTCGAGAGTGCCAAACCAGAATATGATGTTGCGGCGGACAAATCTAACCACGATTTCTCCAGTCACTTCTTTTAGAGTAACAAGTTCCGCCTATTGGGAAAAGTAATCAGTTGCCGCCAAAATATATTTGCACCCTGCGGATGACACAGGTAATGGACCTACGACGTTTGTTCCCTATTGTGTTGTAAACCTTGTTTTGATGATGGTCAACATTGATCTAAAGTGATGATGTATGTATTTTTATTCTTGCATTATTGAGCTCATACATCACATGCATTTATGCAAATTTTTCTTAGCACAGGACTAAAGTCCGTGTAGAGTCTTCAAGATGCATCATATAAGTTTAAGGCATGAAATCATAAGTCCAAGCATGGTTCTATGTTCAGAGCACATCTGCCTTAGCCATGTAGAGTCAGAGCTACACTTCAGCAAGTCTGTGCATGGTCCATGCACACACATAAAGTCCATGCACATTCCACTGAATCGCATGATTAAAGTCCATGCATATTTTGGACTTAGACTAGTTGTTGTTAGGTTGCTTCTTAAGTCAGTGCACGTTTTGCATCTAAAGTCCATGCATGGTCCGTGCAGTTTTTCGGTTGCATTGTAAAGTCCATGCATGTCTTATGCAGAGTCCGTGCATATACAGTCTTTACATGGCAAGTCCGTGCATGCCTTGTTCAAGTCCGTGGATGAACAGTCCACTGCATTGCAAGCCCATGCATATTAGTCCATGCATGTTCTGGCCTTGGCCAAGAACATAAGTCCATGCACATTCTCTTTAGAAGGAAAGCAGAGTCCGAGCATGAACAGCCACGTCTTCGCCAAGTCCTTGCAAGTCTTTATGAAGTCCGTGCATGTCAAACCCCGTGCATGTTTTCGTATTGAAGCCAAGTCCTTGCATGTTCTATTAAGTCCATGCATATTCATTTGAAACATGCATCCGTGCACATTTTGAGTCAACTTCGCAGAACTTGCATCCGTGCATGTTTTGTTGAAACATGCATCCGTGCATATTTTGACTGCTTCACAGAACATGCATCTGTGTATGTTTTGCTTTGCTTCACAAAGCCCACGACTTGACAATAAAGTCCGTGCACATATCATACCCCATGCATATTCCTCAAAAATAAAGTCCTTGCATGCTCTGCCTGCTATCAAGCCCGTGCATCACCTTGCTAGCCTTGTATTAATGTCGGTGTATGCACTATTGTAAAGTCAGTGTATGTCCGAGCATACACTGTAATAAAAGTAGTGCATGTCCGAGTATGTACATTGTGTCCTTCTCTGCAGGTCCGAGCACATACACCAGCATCCGTGCACATTTATGCTCGTTGCATGTTAGAGTCGGAGCATACACTGTAGCAAAGACAGTGTATGTCCTTAGAAGGTCCAAGCACATTTGAGCTAGTCCAACCCCATGCATCTTTTGAAGTCAAAGCATACACTATATCTAAGCCAGTGTAAGTCCGAGCAGGCTTGTGTTATAACAGCCTTAGCTGCAGCAAGTCCAAGCAGATATTGTAGCAGCCAGTCTACATGTACTAAACATACTCCGTGCATCTTTCTTATGTCCAGTACATTTTCAACTGACCTAATAACCTCTGTCGACTGTGTCTGCTAAGAGCGAGTCCTCCGCCTCGGTGCCATGCTCGCTCCTGAAGCAAAAGATAGAAAACACGAAAATGGCAAGGTCAATAGAAACACACGGTACCCGATGCCAGCGTCAACTGTACATCATTGTTGTGGACTAGTGGACCACTAGAATTACTTATGCTTCTCGTATAATTCCACAACGGCGCTCTGATACCAGCTGTAATGATTCGAGAATCCGATTACCAGGAAGGCCCGATAACCTGAGACTCGAACCGCCACCCACGAGCCCGAAGACTCGAAAGTGTTAAAACGATGGTGTGGAGACTACACAAGTATCACAAATAATTGCAAAAACTAAAGCAATTTATATAATTAAGTAGGAAATTAAATTAACATTTTACATGATACATGGTTTACAAGATATAACAAAATAAACAACAGGAGTCCACAACTAGTACAGAGACAGAAAGAAAAAGTACAGCTACACGGGGCATACCCCGGTACTCACCACTGGCAACTAACATTAGACACCTGAACCACGCTGAGCCTCAGGTGCACTCCTCTGAAGTCGCGCCTCGCCTGAAACACGATAAAAACACGCAGGGAATGAGTCTTAAAATAAAACTCAGTAGGGATCACTCGAACCCCACCTCGCCAACACAGAAAAACTGCTACGCTAGCAGTTAAGCGAGTACTACAAAGGTAAACCCTACAACTACGACACCGGTCTCACGGCGTGAAAACCACTCACACACGCCACGGCGAAACAACCAGAACTCACCGATCAACACGACCAAAACTCAAGGTCAAGGTCACTGAAACTGATAGTCTGTCACTCCCTATCCAGAACAGGAGTACCTCCCACTAGAAGAACGATCGGATGCATCCACTGACATCTTATACCACGTCACAAGTGTCTAGCTACCACGCCCTGGGCGTGAGACTCAGACACACTCAGGTAACCACAAAGTGAGTGACTAGCGGGGGTCGCGCCCATCGATGCGTGTCCAACTGCCCCCAACCACGTGTGCACACACAGACTGTACGCACTAGGTCTGGCCTATAACTGGTTTTCCCCTCAGTCGGACTCTGGCTGCTACACGTGGGGCCTGATGAAAACCAGTCTAAAATCGTCCTTAGGGTAGCCCCTCCACCACTCCCTAGTGGGTCAATACACGCGTACCAAAGGCTACGACTAGTGGAGTGTCACTGAAGGAGTAGACTCTTAAGCTATGAAAAATAATGTCCCAACCCAACGAAGTGGGAGCGGAGTTCCACAGGATTTGTCCAAAATCAGGTCGGGAATTGGAAAAACACGTGGAAAAGCCAAGAAACGCCTTCGAGCTTCCGAAACGACCCCGGATCGCATCGATCCGAACACGAAAGATGTCTGAAACAAAATTTCAGATACAACAGAGCCAGGACACTCTGAGGAAATAGATCTGAGGCCCAAAAATAAGGATCCAAAAGGTCTGGAATATTACACCCCTAGCATCATCCACAACTTCAGATAGTTCAGGAAACTGTTGAAGGAAAGCTTCACTGGTAGTGGACCTCCAATGTCGATCGCGGGGTTGTTGGCGCTGAAGCAGGAACAAGGGGAAAAGCTACAGGCTTACATCAACAGATTTAAGTCGGAAGCCCTGTGCATCCCCCGCCTAGACGTCGCCTCGACTATCACCGCACTGACCGGAGGCACCCGAGATGAGAACCTCCGGTGAGAATTGATGCTCCTCCCTCCCTCCTCTCTCACCGATTTGGTGGCCTTGGCTCTACGTCACCCAGAGTGTGAAGAAGTCCTAAATGCTTGTTGAGACCCTACAAGCTCAGGGTGAGAAGGAGACAAAAAGTGACCATCTGAGCAAGCCTCGGGCCAAGGAAAAAGAAGAAGCCGGGATGGGGACCGCAAAGAACCTCCATGGAAGTTAGAGTGGTATACTCCCCTATCCACTCCTGTCTACGAGATCTACCAAGAAATCAAGGACTCGGGCCTCCTTTGTCGACCCTAGCCTATGAAGGCTGACCCCCGACGTCGTAGCCGCCGTAAACACTCCCAGTTTCACAACAACCACGGTCACCACACTGGGGTTTGCCAGCACCTCAAGGATGAGATCGAGAGTCTTATCCACCAAGGTCACCTTTCCTAGTACGTGGTCGAGCAGCAAGAGGATCATAGAGTCCCTCCAGAAGAAATAGACAACCGCCCTTGCAGGGACCACATCCGCATCATTTTGGGAGGATCTGCCTCAGGAGAGGACAATAGCGGAGGAAGAAAGTGTCATGCCGAATGAGCCTCTTGAGCTTTCGAGCCCCCTAAGGCTTCACTACCGAGCGACCAACAGGCCTTGGTCTTCACTGACCAAGACATGGAAGGGGTAGCCACCCAGCATGATGACGCTCTTGTAATCTCGACTACTATAAACCATTGTAATGTAGATATGATACTAGTGGATGAACGACCCAGATTTATTCTATCCATCATCAAGGGACGAGATTTATCTCCAGCACTAAAAATATAGTCTGAAAGCCTTCCTTTGATGGCTGATCGAGAAAAGAAGCAGAGGGATATCCGTGAGCTCGTTCCAACAAGAAGAGAAGAGAAGAGAGGAAAAAGAGAGAAAGAGAGAAGCAGAAGGAGAGTTCGAAAGAGAGCTGCCCAGTTCAAAGGAAAAAGGGAAAGGAAGGGTGATCTGCAGTGAAGTAAAGCAGAGTTCTGGAAATTACATTCAAAGTGCTTCCAGTGGAAGCTACAGCATTTGCGTTTGTCTTTTGAATTGATCATCTTGTTGTTCAGTTCAGCTTTTGTTTTTCCTTTTGTTATTTCCTTTTCATTTTAGCTTTGGTTCTGCCTTGTTGTGCTTGGTGCGCACAAGGTGTTTGCACACATTACATCACTGTGTGTGGGTTGTTCTGGGAAACCAGAACGTGGAGGATTGTTCCTCCGGGTGCCCTCTGAGGTTTCAGAGGAAGGGAGAATTGCTTCTCTGGGGTTCCTTCTGAGGTTTCAGAAGAAGGGAGGATTGTTCCTCCGTTCACTGCCTATGGCAGTGGTTACTGATCTTGTTTGTGCGAGATCAGGGGTTGAGGGATTTGTCTCCCTCGTGTCAAGCTGTGTTATCAGCGGTTGTTGCAGACTGAGTCTGTGTTCTTACTTTGAGCAAGGGAAGCCTTACTCATTTGAGTAAGGGATGGACGTAGGTCTGCGGGTAGCAGACCGAACCACCTTAAAAACAACTGTCTAGTGGTTTGTTGTGTGTGGTTGCTCTTTTTCTTCTACCTCCTTCACAGGTTGGTGTGTGAGCTAAATGTGTTGCAGATTACATTGGATCACTGCTATCATTTACAGTGGCTTATGATCGTATTAATTCTGCTAAAACATTTCTAGTATATCAAAAGGTGTGTAGCAGCACACTTTACATGAGGAGAGTCCTTGGACTCCAACCTCTGCCTAGTACCAGCTAGTAGATTCATATCTTCATGTGTTCGATTTAAGTTTTGTTAGAACTGCTTAGTTCTGTAATGGTTCTGTGCAGTAGCTTGTCCGTTTGATTCTGCACTCCTTGGTTTTTGGTTCAAAGCACATAGTATTTGTTTTATGGTCATAGTTTCAGTTCATTATCAATCATTTTAGAGATTAGTTCCTATTCAACTATTTTGTTATTATTCCTTAGATCTAATCTAATCTTGCTTTTGGGAGATAGTCTTTATTTGGTATAAAATTTGAAATTGGGCTTGAAATCTAAATTGGATCTATTCACCCCCCTCTAGATCCTGCTATACATCCAATAGTGTTGAGTCACTTGAGGACCCACCACAACCGGCCATGCCTCGAACATCACCTGACCAGGCAGGGGGGAACCTCCCTCAACGACTGCAACATACATTCTCAATATGTTCTTCAACTTCCCGCACATGTCAGGTGACAGCTACTACACCCCAGGCAATGATGCTGATGAGCCAGCCAACTAGCTCCGACCCGAGCCCAACAGGTCTAATGATGATGGACAAACTAAGGGTGGAACAAACAGTTGAGATGAAGCCCGCTGAGGGCGAGGTCACCGAGGAAAAATTATATATAACCAAGCAAAAAGATGATGAGTCCACCCTGGACTATATCGAAAGATAGGGAAATCTCAGCGCGAGATGTAGGCATCCACTAAACTATGAGGATGCCATCCAAATCTGTAAACAAAATTTAAAGAAAGAAATCCTACAAAGGGTGATTGGCATTGAAGTCAAATCCTTCGATCAGTTGAATAATGTTGTGACTGACATCAAAGCCTTCTTGGCAAAGTATTGCCCGAATGCTACTGCATCAAGTTAGAAGAATAAGCCAGCTAGCAAGCACCCGGCACAAGAAGAGATTCACATCACGGATCTTAAAGCTTTTGAGCAACAAAAGAAGAAAACAAAGTAGGCGGCTAGCCCTTCTTCTTCCAAGCTAGCCAAGCAAGGGCTCTCAGTGAGGGATAAGATGAAGAAACCCTATTCTTTTCCAAGACAAAAAACTCAGATTCTGTTTGAATGGGCCAACAAATCTGGCAAGGTTGTCTTCCCAGAGCCCAAGAAGCTACATGATATCAGAAAGAAGAATGATCCCCAGTTCTGCCCTTATCATCAAAAGATGGGGCATTCCCTTGAAGACTGCTATGTGCTCAAAGACATTATCGAAAGCCTGATCAAGAAGGGTGAATTACAAATGGGTGAGTACAAGGTGGACCCACCATGCCCTCATCAAATGCCCATCTTCAAGACAACAGTCAACATGGCCTTGCTATACTAGCTGCTAAACAAAGATATAATGGAAGCTAGCATCTGGCATGCCTATGAAGCTTAAATTGTAACATCCCAGAGTTCAGGGTACCGATAACCCGATAATATCAAATTACTGCCACCAAGCAGCCCTCTTCCAGCACCATTCCCACTGCTGTCCCCACATCCCCATCACCCAAGGTCATCTACGGCGGTCCCGGAGCCCCCCGCCTTCGCCCCATTCACAAGTGCTAGCGGATTCATCCTCCTGCTCCCTGTCGATTTGAGCCAAATTCTAAGGCTCAACTTGCAGAGACTACACTGGCTTCCACGGTGAGAATCAGCATGAACCCCCTTCTTTGGGTTTGTTCATATCCGAGTCATCTTCGTTCCAGATGTGGTTTTGCGTTGTTTTGACTTCGGCACAATTTGTGGCGCCCGCTCTCGTGCAATTGCACAGAGCCCGCGTGAACCTGTCCGCCCAGGATGAACAACGGAATAGCAAAGCACTCCATGCCTCCTCCGGTGATCTTCTGGTAGAGCCTTTCTTCAGATGCATACCCATCAACGTCCTGAAACCAACCCCAGTGGTTTCATTGCGTTCTGACCTCCGTGCCAGGCATACCACCCCGAAAACCCTGCCCCTATCCGTCTGCTCACCCAGAAAATAGAGGCTCACAACAGAGGCGACTACGACCAGATCCGTACTCTGATGGACCTCAAATTTTGAGGGTAAGTAGATCTCCTAGCCCTCTATCCACCCACACTGGTCCCACTCCATTTTGAGGTCTACAGCAAGAGTTCTACTGTTGGCCCCACAACTGCACCAACTTGTCCGTGAGGCAGAACTGCACATTGTGACTTCTCGGGTATGCCCCGCCTTCCAGAGACCTCGGATCGACGCCAAACTTCACGGAGAGCTACTGCACTTCCATATCAACCATTTGGCGCAAGCGACACCTCGTTCGGAGTCCTGTGTGTAGCGTACCCAGAGATCCATTTCGGTTCAGTCTGAAAGGGCTGTGTGCAGGGCAGTGGGCCCCTCTTCCCTATCCCATGTCCCCCCCTCCTGCGTGAGGGTAGTTTTGTACTAGTCATCCCCTTCCCCTAGATTCCCCTCCTCCCTACGTGGAGTGGTACTTTTGGGATTGTACTAGCAGGTTCGTCTGGAAGCACCATCGACGTAGTGTGCTCATCGGGTGTGCACGCTCTTGTTGGCACTCAAAATATATTCGGTGGCGATCAAGTCTAAAAGACAAGAATGATATGGCCTACTGAAGCAAAGAAGCCGAAGGAAGCCAATACATCAATGACTTCTCGAGTTGTCAGAGCCTCAGGTCACCCGGTATGAACGCTAGGGACTTCACCTCAGGGGAATCGAGGAGAATTCACAACAAACCGGCAGTGTCAACAAGCCTGCCCAATGAACCGGCATCGACTCAGTCGTGCCGCATGAACAACATCCGTTGTCTGACCAAGGATAAGGGTATACCTAGTGGCCCGCCACCTGAATGAAGAATCCTCCTGAGGTGATAAAATGCCCTTGGCCCTTCAGGACAAGGGAACCAAAGGCTTCATCCTTAGAAGACCCCGATGACCCGGCATGGGCACGACTTCTCAGCAAATTGGGTCTGTTAGTGGCCAAATGATCACCCAGTCAAGGTGAAAGTATCCCGGGTGGTATTTCACTCCCGAGAAAGCTATGACCACAAGTCAAGCCGAGCCAGCAGCACGAATCACAGTGCCGAAGGCCGTGTCAGTAGAAAACCCACGTATCTGAGCTAAAGGTACATGGGGTTCCGAAAATGATCGTATGCCAACCCAAAGCTTTGTCAAGCCTTCTCACCAAGGTTTTGCCAGACCGTGTCAAGATAAAAATCACGGTGGCTCTCGGAACTAGTCTGGGACCCAATATCTGACCCACGTCAAATGAACGGGGCCTATCTGGCGCGCCCTTTCACTGGTGCGCCCCTCTTCCCGGCGCCCTATTAACCGACGCATCAAAATGATAAGGGAAGCCTTCTCCGGCATGAATTCTCCACACCATAATAGCCTCATCTATGTAAGTCTAAGTGGTTCGACCAATTCGAGAGGGGGGAACAAGAAGGAAGGAGAAAGAAGAGAAAGATGCGAGGGGCGGCCAATCGTTTGAGAGGGAAAAGGCTTGGGAAAGAAGAAAGGGATTAGGGGAAGGGGTGTGAGGCTCAGAGAGTGCCTTCCATCCTCGGTTCACATCTTCCGTCTGCCAAAGGAGCCCGTCACTGGAGAGGAAGACTCCCATATTCGATACTCTATTTTTCATAGTGAAGAATTAGGTGGGTTCCGGTGAACTCTCCCAATCATCACCTCCTATTTTCCCCCTAATTTCAATGTAATGTGAGTGAGGTGGGAGGGGCAATGATATGAGCCCATCTCCCCTTCATCATTCCCCAACCTCTTCCTCTTCTATAATAGGGTTTTATCCCGTCTGTGCAATCGGTGGCCGGCCTCTGAGCGATAATGTAATATCTCAGACCTTTCAGATCCCTCTTTCGGGTCCCGAATCTATTTTCTCAGAGTGTCTAGCTCTGTTGTATCTGAAATTGTGTTTCAAACCTACTTCGGCATTGGTTGAAACATCACCTAGTTGTTCGAAGGTTGTGACTTCAATGTCAATGACCCATCATTGGATTTCTATTCTCAAATTTTCTTTGTAGATTTGAACAGAGTCCCTGTAGCTCGGTGGATGTCTGCACCTTTCACCGAGATTCCTCCACCTTCTTATGTAGTCCATGACAGACTCGCCATACGTTTGTTTGGCTGCTTGTAATTCAGCCTCGATGACTTCTTCTTCGGCCGTCTTCATATTCATCGTTTGTTCCACCTTTGGCTTGTCTGACTGCATATGCAGCCTCATCGGCACCTTTGACGGAGATGCTTTAGTTGTCCCCTGACATGCTCAGGAGATTGTATGTTTGAGTAGTTGAGGGAGGATGCCCCCCATATGATCATGTACCATCCGGGGCATGGCTGGCTGTGGTGTAGCTTCAGGTGGGTTAACACTACGTTGTGTTGCCTTATGTAGATGTCCTACCAGTTGTGGCATAGGTGGACTTAGATTCATTTCATTCAGCTGCCTTTGTAGCATTTCAATTTCCTGCCGCTTCTGGTGTTGCAGTGCCATCACAGTGGGACCTTACCAAGAGGGACCGGGAGTGCTACCTTCTGCCTCCGGTTTGACTGGGGCAAGTGGCACCCCGTCATTGTTGCTGGACGCATCCAGTTCCTTTGAGATGAACTCCCTGGGTTTTATGTCTCTGAGCAGAGGAGGAACGTGGTATTGTCTCCCCTTGTTGGCTGGCGGGTGTCTCGATTTTCTCCCAGATCCGGCGACACAGTGGGAGGTAGAAATTTTAGACTGATTTGTTTCTTCCAGAACAAAACAGATTTCTTGATCTTCTTCATTAGTAGCTTCAGCCACACTGGTCGGTGTTGACAGCATGTTGCTGGAGAGAGCAGCATATTCTATTTTAGTCATTGTATTCTTCCCTTCCTTCCCCTTTATGACTGGCATCTGCCCCCACAGTGGGTCACTCAGTGCATTGAACACCCTTGCCTTTTATTTAATTCTTTTTGTTAGCCCGTGGGGCTTATTGTGTCCTTTAGGGGCATGCCGCACAGGCTGACTCTTGAGCTGCTCATGCTCGTGTAGCCTGTCTGTAATAGTTTGTAGTCATTCCACGACTGAGTTGATTTCTTCATGCACCTGTGCCGGGGCTTGTTTCTTTGTCTTCCACTAGCCTTCTGATAGTCGCAGGAGGGGCTATTTGATGCTGAGCAGGAACTATAGGGGGTGGAGCGGACCGGGCCATGGCTCCACTAACTTGGACTCTCGGAGTCGGAAGGGACGCTGATCTTATTCTTTTTTGTATTGACGATGCTTACCAATTTCTTTACTTTTCTTCAGGCGCTAGGGCACAGTCTTCATTGGTGTGCTGGCTACAAGCCTCTGGAACTTCTTCAGGCGACTGTTGGCATATAGATATCATGTTAATTGATACCTCCTGAGCTGGCACTTCATGAGGGTGTGGAGGATCAACTCTATCCTCCCCCATTTGTAGCTCTCCTCTTTTTATTAAGCCTTGGGTGATGCCTTTAAATATTTGGCAATCCTCGATAAGATGTCCCAAGATTTGATGGTAGGGACAGAAATAAGGATCATCTCTTCTTCTGATGTCATCAGGTCTCTTTGGCTTCGGAAGCCTAATTTTGCTATATTTGACAGCCCATTTGAACAATGCTCGAGTCTAGTCCCTGGGGAAGGCATAGAGCTTCTTTGCTTTGTTCTGCGAAGGATGACTCTCTCGACATTCAGCAGGTTCATTGAGAGGAGGATTGTGCACCTATTTGTGCCTTTTCGTTGTGAGTCTAATAGTATGGACCGCCTTCAGCATCGGCCGTTTATTGACCTGCTTGTCTTGGCAAGTTGGACTGACAGGAAAGGAGCGATATCTTCTGAAGAAATCTTTAACCTCCATGGCAATATCACTTAATCGGTCAAAAGACCGGATTTCTATTCCAATCATCTTTTCCAAAATCTCTTTCTTCAGATTTTACTTACATATTTGTATTGCGTCTTCTGGATGCGGAGGACGTCGACACCTCACGTTGAGATCCTCCCATCTCTTGATATATTCTGCAGCTGTTTCATCATCCTTTTGCTTGGTTGCCAGTAGCTCAGCCACGATCACCTCTGCCTTGATGACGTGAAATCTTTCACTGAATTTCTGCTGCATATCTGGCCAATCGTGGATAGATCCAGTCGGTAAGTTGGAATACCATTTAAAGGTAGGTCCTGTCAGTGAAGACCCAAAGAACTTTAGCAGGTACAACTCGTCTGCCGCTAAGTCGCCCATAACTGTCGTATAATGTGTGATATGCTCTTTCGGGGAGCCATTCCCATTGTATTTGTCAAACTTTGGGAGTTTATTAATGCCGGGCGATAATCTTTTGACAGCATGATAGGCTGGATATGGCAGTTCATATATGTCGAAGGGGGCGTAGCAACACCCTGTCACCTGAACCGACCTATCTAGAAACCACCAACACACAGACACCACCCTAGAACACAAACCTAAGACAGACGGACACACAGACAGACACAGCACAGGCCATCATGGCCAACAGACAACACACAGGGTTGAGCGGTCACCAGTGGGCTGCACAAGGGCATGGGCGGTCTGGGACAGGCCGCTCAAGGGATAGACCATGGGGGATGGCCGGTTAAGGGTTGGCCGCCCAAGGGGATGAGCGGTCAAGTCTTGGCTGCTCAAGCCCACGACCCAGTCTAGTTCCTGGTCAAAACGGCCTTGACCGGACTACTGAGTGAAACTGACTTACTACAGTGCCATTCAAAATGGTCTTGACCAAACCGCACAACACAATCGACACTCAGCTGTTGACCAAGGGTCAATTGGGATGGGTGGTCAGGACCTGGCCGCACATCCCAATGGAAAGACAGGCAGTTCAAGGATGGCCGCCCAAGAGGGGGTAGGCAGACCATATAGGGCCGCACATACCATGTGCGATCTATCGTGTGACCGCACAAGCCCCAAAACCAACGAGGATGAATAGTCCAAGGCTGGCCGCCCTTAGGCTTGAGCAGTCTCCAGTCCGACCGCCCAACCATCACGGTGAGCAAATCGTGGGGTCGGCCCAATCTTGGCCTTCCCACGCCCCATTCGTGTTGAAACGAAGGGGATACAACCATGGACATGCATACAATCACATGGACTCTAACCAGAGTCACAATGGTGCACGAATCGCAAGAAACGGGTGATTCTAATGAAATCACCCAAATGGGACAACCGGACTTCCCGGGCTCCCCACGGTCAAATGGGATAGCCCATCGAGACGAAATCGGTGACTATAGAACACTGACGTTCTAGGGAGTCCATTGACACTAACCGATCGCAGAACCGTCGCCATTTTTTGGTGAAGCCTACGAAACTTAGGAAACTCCAACGAGCCTAAACTCGCCCGTTCGAGCACCGTAAAGCGTAAAACTGTGAGAAAATGGCGTAGGGGAGTGGGTGATCCATATCCCTACCTCCATCGAAGAAATCACGCACCAAAGCAACTAAACCACGTCGAAAACCACCAGGAACACGAACGGTGTCTTCTCGGAATCCACCGAGGGAGCGCGCCCGCCACACTCCAACTACAGCTCTATCCCACGATCCGATCTCCCCAACACGTCCCCGCCTTGGCCAGCTCCGCAACAGTGCACGCCCCGTGCCGAGAGGACCAAAGACGAGAGAGAAATGAGGGAGAGAAGGGAGGGTGAGAAATGAGGGAGGAGGGAGGGTGTCAAGGGTTAAATAGAAGAAATTAGGAAGTTTTTCTAATTTTCAAAAATCTGATTTTCGTGTCAAAAATACACTAATTCAGAAAAATACACAAAATAGCCAAAACAATACTCCCGAAGAGTACATCGTAACTGTATCATCCACGAGTCGATGAATTGAGAAATAAACTCACCGTAGGGTTACGTAATTAGTACGAGAGAAAAACCCACACGGATTGTAAAACTCAACTCGGGAGCTACACAAGCGATCCGAAACTCTCCAAAAAGGATCTGAAAGACCTAATAATGATCCAATGAAGATCCAGGGCAATACAGAGGTGCTGCCTAATTTTTGCCAGGAGCATGAACAACAAGGACAACGAACGAAGGCTCACAGAACAAAATGCTTCCCTGAACAAATCACTGAACTAATCTCTGAAACCTTACATGAGAAAATCTCTTTGAATAAAACCTTCAAATCATTATGATAATTCACTCTAGCAGATGATTGCAAGTGATTAAATCTTTCCCCCATCGATGGAATGCATCAATTGGTCAAACAATCAAACTATTGAGTCAATCTGTGAACAAGCAAACAAAAAGTAAAGTTAAAAAGATGAAATGAAGCTCACAGAAGGTAACCCGATGTGAGGCTATTCCGGCGTTGGTTAATCCGGCGTGGTACCCCCCCCCATGCTAGTTTAACCCTAGACTCAAAAGCCCCTTATTTTTCCTGGCGAATACCCGGCGTGCCCCTTCTCTTGGATTACTTTGACCGGCGCACACCCCTTGTTTTCCACTGGCCGGCGTGCCCTTTCTCACCCTGTAATCGGCGTGCCCCATCATCTTGGCCATTACCCAGCGCGCCCTTGCTCACCTTGTAATCGGCACGCCCCATCATCTTGGCCATTACCCAGCACGCCCTTGCTCACCCTTATCCGGCGCGCGCCTAGCTTGCTCCTTTAATTGGCGTGCATTATAAATGATCAATTAGCCAAATAAAAATAAAAGGCTTGAGCTAATGAGTAAAATGAAAGAATGTTAACCACTCTTATGAGAATAAGCAACATCATTTAACAATTGGAATAGTGATAATAAAATGCCATAACCAAATAAAAGATAATATTGCCCCTGCTATAATCAAAATTTTCTTTCGGGAGCTCCGCGTGAGACTTTGCTAATCTGTCCATGTAGTTATGTTTCAACAATGCTCCCTATCATCTCAAGGGCATCACCCATTTAGATGTTCAATTGTCCTCTGCTAAAGAGGTTTCCAATACTTTAACCACTACTAATGCCATTTATTTGTGCCAAGTACACATCACCACCCCAACTCCAACAGTCCACCCACATGCACATATGGATTTTTCCACTATGGCTCAATCTGATTTAGTTGCCTTATTATTACAGTTTCACTCCGTCTTTGATATTCTTGTGGGACTTCTCCCGAGCAGGAGTCATGATCATTCTATTCACTTAATTGATAAGACAAAAATTGTTTCTTTGACACCATACCGTTATTCCCCACACCATAAAATCATTATTGAACAAAGCTTATCTGAGTCTTTGAAAAATGGCATTATAAGACCCAGTTGCAGTGACACGAACGGCAGCGTGAAAGCGATCATCGGCACTCTGGGAACACGAACAGGACGGTGGATAGCACGGGTAGAGGATAAGTACTATCTCGCACAGCTCGGCCTCTCGCCGGATGGTCTCTCACTGGGCAATCACTCGAAGCTCACAGAGATTTTGGAGAGAAGGGAGCAAGAAGAGGAAATTCTCATTCATTCAAAGATTTTCATTGAAGCAAATGATACAACTAGTCTCCCTTATATAGGGGTTTGGCAAAATACACTAGGACAAAAATACCCTTAGACAATTTAACTAATGACCTTCATATCCTTTGACTATTGGCCTAATAAGACAAAAGCCCACTAAAAGACTAATGAACTAATGGGCCTAAAAGACAAAGGCCTAATAAGCTAAATAGTAAATGGCCTAATACAACCACAATGGGCTTAAAGACACTAAATCACACATATAGCCCAATACACACTATACAATCAAATGGGCTGAAATAAAATACATAGAAAAATAAAAATGGGCCTCAAGATGTCGCGTCTCCTATCCACAAGCTCGGTGGTGTCGGGGCGATACGACGTCGGTTCCGTGTGACTGGTCCGGTGTCCCCACCAACCCTCCCGGGGCGGTTGGAACTTGACTCCGTCGAGTATGGTGGGACACTGCTCTGGTAGTATTATAGCAGGTCTTGATCGAGGCGCTGGAGATCTTCTCGGCTGATCCAGGAATCATCGAAAGGTGGGCGATCCCACCAGCGGACAAGGTAATGCTGGTAAACACGACTCTGTGTAGCTGTCACCTGTTCATCCAGTATCTTCTCAATTTGCTCACGTGGTGCTCTCGAGACTGGTGGACGCACAGGCATGGGCTCACTTTCAATGGGAGGAGAAGGCTCGAAAGGGTCACTAAGAATCGTTGTGGGTTCCTTATAGGCCACTAGATCTGCCACATTAAATGTAGAGCTAATCTCATATTCGGGAGGTAAGTCCACAACATATGCATTGGAGCCAATCTTCCGTAGTATTTGGAAGGGACCATCACTACGAGCTTGCAACTTTTTAACGGCTCCCGAGGGGAGGCGTTCGGGTCGAATCCGTACCATAACCAAGTCACCTTCGTGAAACTCATGGTGACGCCTATACAAATCAACCAAACGTTTGTAGGTCTCATTACTGATGTTTATTTGCTTGCTAATTGACTCATGCAGACTTTTGACATGTTGTGCAAACTCTTTCGCTGATTTGGAAGTTCTGGCCTCGAGGGGAAGGGGAATGAGATCCACAGGTTTCTTAGGTTTGTATCTATGCACCACCTCAAATGGGCTCATACCTATGGACCTATTGACAAAGCTATTATATGCAAATTCTGCTTTGGGTAAGAGAAGATCCCAATTGGCAGAATGATCTCCTACAAGACACCGCAAAAGGTTCCCTAAACTCCTATTGACGACCTCTGTTTGCCCATCAATTTGTGGGTGATAGCGGTGGAGAATTTGAGCTTAGTGCCAACTAGGTGCCAAAGTGTCTTCCAAAACTAGTGAACCGGACATCTCGATCAGACACTATGATTTGAGGGAGACTATGCAGACACACGACTTCATCAAAGAAAAGGTGGACTACTCTAAATGCATCAGATGTTTTGGAACATGCAATGAAATGGGTCATCTTAGAGAACCAATCAACCACAACAAAGATGGAATCATGCTTGTGAGCAGTACGAGGTAAACCAATGATAAAATTCATGCTCACATCAACCCAAAGTCTATCAGGAATAGGGAGGGGAGTGTAGAGACCAATGTTTTGCTTGACCTGTTTGGCCATGGTGCATGTCCGACACTGGGCCACAATCTTGGCCACATCTTTCTTCAGGCCATGCCAATAAAAGTGCTCCTCAACAGAATGGATGGCCTTGTTTCTTCCAAAATGACCAACAAGACCTCCGGCATGCATTTTCCAGATCAGAAAGTCCCGTACAGAAGTCTTCGGGATACAAAGTTGCTGTCCTCGAAAGAGAAAATCATCTTGGAGTAGGTTCCGGAGGAGGAGGATAGAAAAGGACATGATGCCCGAGGAGGAGAATGTCCAGAGGTTCCAGAGGAATGGAATAAGAAGGGATGTGATGCCCTAAGAAGGAAAGAGAATCCGGAGGTTCCGGACGAAGAAGATAGAAAAGGGCACGATGCCCTGGAGAGAAATTTGGTGGGTCCGGGAGTGGAGGTGAGGAGGGGCGCGATGCCCTAGAATAGAGATCTGGAGGTTCCGGAGGAATGGGACACCATGGGGAGCGATGCCCCAGGAAAATAAGAGAAACATCTGGGGACTCCGTAGGTAGGAGTTGGAAAGGGGCGCGATGCCCTAGAAGAAGATCGGAGGGGGCGCAATGCCCAGGAAGTGTAAGGGGACCCAGAGATCCCGAGGATGAAGATGAATAAGATGAAAAATGCGGAGGATCTGGAGGTTCTGGAAGGTGAGGGAGATACATGTCCGGAAACCCAGGGAAGAAGGAATGTGAATGCAATAGAATGGATGTGATGAATGTATGGAATGCATGTGATGCACAGAACATAAGGGGTGAGAGGATAAGATCCTCCTCCTCACCCGTGGAGTGGCCCACGAAGAATTGGTGATAGGCGGGAATATGGGTGGAGTTGAATAGAAGGTGGATAGGATAGCGAAAGACCCCTTAGGACCAAGACAACTGCCCCTCCATAGTAGTAAAAGCATATAGCCAATTGGCCCAATGGATAAAATCACAGCCCATTACAAAGCTTCAATAGTAAATAACAACCCCTTGAAGAGTGAAGAGCAATCATGTGGGGGAATTGACACATTAGAATGGGAAGCATCATATTGCCTAGGGATTGCGGCCTGTAAATAGTTTTGAACAAAATGGGAATTCGCCCCTTGTATGAAAGAATGAGTTCGAGATTGAAAGGTTGGACAAAGGGGTGCCCTGCCCGGCCCTCGGGAATAGACTTATACGTCATCAATGCTTGACATTCTCTTCTGGCGAGCAGCAGCGTGGACCTTGCCTCTTCAATGCTCGGCCCAAAAATGTGGATTGGTATCCGGCAAATAAAGTCCTGCATTTTGAACAGCATAGCCATGGACAAATCCTTCTTATCTGGCTCTTGATCATCTTTAGCACAAATCCTTGTAGAAAGACGCCCGTCCCGAGTGGTAAAGGAAGGTGAAGTGAAGGCAGAAGGCTCCATGGGTGGTGGTGTAATGGAAGATGTTGGAGAATGGGTGAGTGGAAGTGGAGGTTCAAACACGTCGAGCTTTCCCCTTTGCTCGGAGGCAGTCGGGGTTGGCTCGAGTGCAAAAAGAGATGGACCCTGCTCAGGATCTACCACGGGTTTGGATGAAGGGTTAAATGGTGGAGTAGGGGTAGCTAGGTTATGGGTTAAAGGTGTAATGGAGGGCCGAGGTGGCAGTAATGGGAGGTTAAATGAGGAAGGTTCAGTGGTGAGTTTGGTGGAAGCCGATGGAGTGGAGGCAATGGATGGAGGTTTAGTGGAACGTCTGGCGGGGATCGATGGTGTAGAGGTTGATGGCATAGCTAGTGGAGGTGTAAAAGTGGAAGGTTTGGAATGGAGGAAATGCCGAACGGGGCGAGTGGTGTTAGGGGTAGAAGGAGACTCATGATGCACCCGCGTGGGTGATTGGAATATCAACCCATCGTCATAACACCAAAGCGTCTCAAAAATAGGGGTTGGATTAGGGACGGTGGCTTCGTCCTGGGTAGGAGGTTCATCTAGTGGTAGCTGAGGGAGTGGGAAACAAAGGAAACTCGGAAGGGGTGCTTGCAGAGCTTCATCATGTGTCGCATTGGATTCTTCAGTCACCGGTTCTTCACTATCAAACTCAAGTGGACACCGTTGTGGAGGCGTATATGTGGGTGGTGGAAAGTAATGGTATTGCGTATGTGGAGGCGGAGGGCCATATGAATGAATGAGGCGAATGGATGGAGGATGGACGGTGTCCACTTGAGCATTGCAATCCGCCGGTTCTTGCTTGTCGAAGCTGCCGATGCCATAGTCTTCTCTCCTGTCCTTCCAATCTCTCTCCATCTTTGTAATGTCGTTTAGAGCGACATGGAGGGGATTGATTGGAGATGGAGAAGGAGGAGTGGGTCGCGGGCTTGTGACCCTCTTTAACTGTTCTTCCAATGAGACGACTTTATCAAGAAGAGTTTGTTAGAGGGGCGTAACTCGAGCGACAGAGGGTTGGCAGGGCCTTGAAGGAGGGGCTGCATAAGTTGGCTATGGAGGGTGTGCAGTGGGCTGACCCGAATAAGGACCTGGTCGGGCCGGGTTGCAAGGAATGATTGGGCCTTGGGGCCGTGAATAGGGAGGATTAGAAGGAGGCGGGTGATGGGCCACCCGAATAGAAGTATGTATGGAAGAAGGAGGTGGGTGATGGGCCACCCGAATGAGGGTAGAAGGAGGATGAGAAGAGTGAGGTACACCCTCAACAGACTGGCTCAACAGTTACCTTTTCGTCTCACCGCTTGAGGGTGTGGTGGATCCGAAGGGTGTTAGGGGCGTTTTGAACACCCGGTGTGGGGGACCGGGAGTCATGGTATGTCCGGCAAACTCTAGCCTCGGGCCTGCTCACGATTGGGCCACATGAGGAGGCAGCACGCGAGGTGAAGGAGCTAGGGGCAGTGGTGGCAGGTGGTGTCGCCATTCGTGTCCTGTCGTGGACCCTCAATAGAGGAACGTATGTGCACCCGAGGGAGTTCGGTGCCCATGTAAAGCTCACGGCCTTCCCATTGTGCTCTATAATGAGAAGGGGATTGCCTTCATCCTTCGCCGGCTAGGGGAGGTGGAGCCGGATAGTAGCGTTTTTGCTCCGACCAGTAACCTTTTGGCAGTGGAGGCCACAATGTGGATGGTTGCGCCGGCGGAGGTGCCACCGGTCATCTCCCTATCGGTCGGAGGGGCTAAGTTCGTCATCAGGGTTGTTTCCGTCCAGTGGAGCAGGGGCGGCGTCAGCCCATCCAGGGCAACCTAGGGCTTCACCAATCGATGACAGAGGTAGGAGACGATGGTGGGGCCTCCATTTCAAATCGCCCGCCCAAGGACATGGCGAGCGGGCTGCTAGGCCTCCCCGATTCTGTAGGCCGTTCTCCTGGGTTCACCCAAGGACCCGTTCACTCAGATCCGGCTGGGTTTACATGTGACTTACCCAACGGATCCGTGGAAACGGCTGCTATCAGTTTTCATAGACCCGTTACGGGTCGTCTTCCCCGCCCAACTGTGGCGACTGGTTCGCCCTTCCTTCCTATGGCCTCCAGCATTGGTCAGAAGTGTCCGCAGAAGGGCTTAGCTCCGGCGTTCAACGGCGGGCCACTGCGACGCTCGCCGGTGGCCTCACCTCCTCCACCTTGCCACAATAGTGTGCAGCTGCTCAGGCTCTCGGCAGTTGCTGCAAGGCAAATACTGCAGCTGGACCAGGAGCTCCCTACGGTGGTGGTCCCACTGCCGGCCGTTGTAGTCTCCCAGGGGTCACATTCGCTTGCAAGCCCTCTCACCTTGCCTTGGCAGGAAGGAGTGCTTGGTGGAGGCAGCCACCAGCAGGACCAGCGAGCTTCTACTAACGTGCGGGAAGGAAACTTCCCCTCGGTGGGGAAGGGAGAGTTTGGTGGGGATCACCGAGACACGAAGGTGGTTGATGGTGCTACAGATGGCGTAGGGGGGGGCCTCTAGCTGTAGTGCTGTCCCACGGCCACCCTCCCATCGAGTAGGAACCGGTTCCAGTTGCCAGTTGCAGGGAGCAAGTGTAGGTTGTAGGGTTGCCTCAAGACGGCCATCTAGATAGTCTGAGGATGTTGCTGGAGGAAGATGCAGGCACTGAGGGGGGTGAGATGCAACAGGAGAGAGTGGGCCACCATAGAAGAAGCAGGATGCGGACAAAGGAGGTGAGGGAGATGATCAGGGAGGTCGAAAGACTGACCATGGAGCATGCAGGGGGGATACTGTGGGTATATCCTTCGCAACTACTGAGAAGGATTAAGGGGTGTTTTTTCTAAAATCAACAAGAGATGGGGTGCGAGCATCTAAGGAGGGGAGCGCTCTTAGTCGAGGGGCTGTTGGGCTGATGAGGAGAGAGGGGTAGAGAGGGATACCTCCACTGCTCAATGAGGATTGTTTCGTGGAATGTGCGGGAGTTAGGTGGGGAGGAGAAGAGGAGGGTGGTGAGAGAGCTGATTAGGAGGCGCAAGCTTGACATTCTGTGTCTAGGAGATAAAGTGTGAGGGGGATGGTGAGGCACTCTTGAGGGAGATTGAAAGGACCCATCTGTCCAAGGGGGTCGCCTCCTCGGCAATAGGTAGGTCAGGAGGCATTATGATCTTCTGGAACTAGTATGAGGTGAAGGAAGTGTTGCAGGACAGGGTGATTAGTAGATGGGCCATCTCCTTTCATTTCAGAAACATCAGGGATGGATTCTCCTAGGACTCTAGCAGGGTGTATGGCCCCTAACCCAGGGAGGAGAAGTGACAGTTGTGGGATGATTTGATTCGACATCACCTTTCCTCGGGGCGACTGTGGTATGCAAGGGGTGACTTCAATGCGATGGCAGCCCCATGGGAGAGGACAGAAGATGACACCTTTAATGGAGACATGGAGGATTTCTCAGACTTCATCCAGGAGGCAACTCTAGTGGATATCAGCATAGTACACGGTTGCTTCACTTAGTCCAACTTGAGAGCAAATATTTCTTGCGCTAGGCTGGATAGGTTTCTGGTTTCTGTAGATTGAGAGGACCACTTTCCTCATGTGCATGTGATACCTCTTGCGAGATATGTTTCTGACCACAAGCTTATCCTATGGAAGATTAGCAGGATGTATGACAGGAGATACAGTTTCAAGTTTGAGCAGTTTTGGTTCAGAGAGGCGGACTTTATGGCAACTATCTCAAGTGTATGGTTTGCTCAAGCTATTGGTTTCTCTACTATGGGTACCTTGGTTAGAAGGTTGAAGCAAACGGCGCAGGCTCTTTAGGCTTGGGGAGTTGATAAATCCCTTCCGGGAAGGGCAGTGAAGGACAAGATTCTGCAACAACTAGAAGGTTTGGAGTGTTTGGAGAAGACATTCCTTATGGATGCTGAGGACATGGTATTTAGAGATACTTTGAGATAGCAGTTTGATGAGACATTATGTAGAGAGGAGATCTATTGGAGATAGAGATAGATAGATAGGTAGATTAAAGAGGGGGACAGGAAGACGGCCTACTTCCATCGTCTTGCTTCTAAAAGGAAGGTCAATGTCATCTCTTGCATCAAGGTGGGGGACCTCTCCTTCTCAGCAGAGGAGGACATTAGAGACCAGGCGAGACTTTTCTACTCTTCGTTGTTCACTGAGGATGAGCACTGCAAGCCGAGGATTGCAGATAATCTCCTCCCCCGTCTTTCTCACGAGGAGAGGGAGGATATCTCCCGACCCTTCTCAGAGGAGGAGGTCCACCAGACGATGTTTTCTCTTACAGGTGACACAGCTCCTGGGACGGATGGCTTCCCGTTGGCCTTTTTTCACAATGTTGGGAGATCATCAAGGGTGACCTTTTGGTAGCGGTGAGAGAGTTTCAGGAGGGGAGGGCCCACTTGGGGGATATTAATAAAATCCTCCTAGTGCCCATCTCTAAGAAAGTTGGTGCTCAAGAATTTCGGGATTTTAGGCCTATCATTTGCTGAATGGCATTTATAAAATCACCACTGAGGTGCTAGCAGGGAGGTTGGCCACAGTTATGGATATGCTGGTCAGTAACTTTCAGGGAGCTTTCATTAGAGGGAGACATATTTTGTACAACTTCTTGGTGGCGCACGAGTATACATTTGCTATGAAGAATCAAAGGAGAGTTGGGTGATACTTAAACTGAATTTTGAAAAAACATATGACAAAGTGTATTGGCAGTGTCTCATTGATGTGATAGAGAGGATGGGCTTTGGTGAGAGGAGGATTGGTTGGGTCAGGGCCTATATCTCTTCAACTACCTTCGCGGTCCTTATCAATAGGAAGCCATCTTCTTGGTTTCACGTGGTCGGGGGCTGCGCCAGGGGGACCCTATGTCCCCCTTTCAATTTGTGCTAGTGGCCAGTGTTCTAAGTAGGGTGTGGCAAAGGGTTGAGGCTAATGGTTTGATCAGAGGCTTCTAGGCGGGCAGAGGTGCTCCTTCTATTTCACACTTGCAGTATGGCTGAGGGTAAGCAATAGTACTACATGGCTAGACTCTTAATGAAGTTGTTGGAGGAGGTCACTGGCCTCAAAATTAACTCCTACAAAAGTCTTATTGTAGGAGTGAACTTCGAGAATAGGGATATTGCGAGGGCAGCTAACTTATTGAGATGTAAGATTGGGGAGTTCCAATTCTCCTACTTGGGTCTTCCACTTACCCCAGGTTCCCTTCGGTGTGCAGACTGGCTCCCCATCATTCAAAGGTATAAGTTCAAATTGGCGGGTTAAAAGGCTAGAGCTTTATCCTATGAGGGCAAATTGGTATTGTGCAGATCAGTATTGGATAGTCTCTCTACCTACTTCCTTTCCATGTTCCGGATCCCTAAGTCGGTAGCGAGGAAGATTGACTCCATTCAGTGTAGGTTCTTTTGGCATGGGAGTGGGGAGAGATGCAAAGGCTGGCATGACATAGCATGAGAAAGATTCGTAACTAGCAAGGAATAAGGAGGAATAGGGTCAAGAATGTCAGAGACTTCAACATGGCCCTCTTGTGCAAGTGGTTGTGGAGGTTGGGACATGGAGAGGAGAGGTTGTGGGCACAGTTGATCAGGCTGAGATACTTTGATAGGAGGAGAGTCTGAGACCTCGCTCCGACGCCTCTACATAGGACCTCTTCCCTTTGGAGGGATATCTTCTCTTGTAGGGACATTCTTGTTATTGGTGTCCGTGTTCATCTGGGAAAAGCGATATGAGTCTTTTCTGGAAGGGCAGGTGGTGCGGAGAGTCTTCTCTGGATGCTTTATTCCCTAGCCTC
This sequence comes from Amorphophallus titanum, assembly GCA_024336825.1. Taxonomy (NCBI): domain Eukaryota; kingdom Viridiplantae; phylum Streptophyta; class Magnoliopsida; order Alismatales; family Araceae; genus Amorphophallus; species Amorphophallus titanum. Next base: position 81,022,307 of record JANBPO010009603.1, on the reverse strand, counting down.
TTTGCGGTTGCTACAGACCCCTTGGGTTCAATCTCCCAAACTTTCGACCCTCCTGCCTGGAGGGGCATGGGCCCTCACTTTCAGGTGGGCTCTTAGGCAAGAGGAGATGTTTCAGCTGGACGAGCCTCTCTCTCTCCTTTTAACCCTTCATCCTCAGTCTCACTTAGAGGATGAATGACTCTGGAGGTGGGAGGACGGCGCCTACACTGTTAGATCTACCAATGGAGTCATCTCGGATGGAGGTGTCCGACACAACCTTCATGATCAGGTGTGGAGACCAAAGAGGCCGCTGAAGGTGAAACTTCTTATATGGAGGATCTCTCATGGGAGGTTACCGACTCGGGATAGACTGCATCATTTCTTTTCGGACATCCAGCTGACTTGTTGTCTTTGAGGAGAGGACGTCGAGACCCTAGACCACTTGTTTGCAGGTTGCTCCTACTCACAGGGGGTGTGGAGAGAGCTTGCTAGGAGGACCGGGTGCGTCTTTGTCCAGCACAGTGAGGTTCGTCACCTGCTTGAGCATTGGAACAAGCCTTGGTCCACTAAGAGTCACAAGACTGTGTGGTGGCTCATTTTTCATGCCACCCTGTGGACGTTGTGGGGGGAGCGGAATTGTCGGATCTTTAGGAGAGAGTCTCATGCTAAGAACACAGTTGTTTCTTTTGTTTGTGTCGGAGTAAAGGAATGGGCTGCTATTATTTGTCATGTGAATTCCCTTCTCATCTTTTTGGCTATTCCGGAGACTAGCTTGGTCCACACTCGACGTAAATATGCATCATATCGTGGAAGATAGCCATCATGGCCCTTTGGTAGGTGGCACCTGCGTTCTTTAAACCGAATGGCATGACCACATAGCAGTATGTGCCCCAGGACGTAGTGAAGGACATTTTCTCTTGATCTTCAGGAGCGAGACAGATTTGATTGTAACCTGAATAACCATCCATGAAGGATAATGCTTCGAACCCGATGGTATTATCCACCAAGATGTCTATGTGAGGGAGCGGGAAATCATCCTTGGGATATGCCTTGTTAAGATCTCTGAAATCAATGCAAATGCGCACTTTTCCATCCTTCTTGATGACATGGACAATGTTTGTCACCCACTGAGGATATAGAACAACTCTAACGAACCTGGCCTTGTACAACTTGTCAACTTCTTCCTTGATCTTTAAGGCCATGTGGGGGTAAAACCTTCTAGACTTCTGCTTGACGGGCATTGCCCCTGGTTTAAGTACTAGATGATGTTTGACCAAGGAGGGGTCAAGGCCCGGCATGTCCTCATAAGACCAGACGAAAGAATCGCTATACTCCTTTAAGACTTGGATTAGATCAGCTTCTACTCTTGAAGGGAGGTTAGCGACAATAATGATAGGCCTGGGATCTTCTTCGGTTTCGAAGTTAATTTCCTTTGTTGGTTCATCCACTGCCGATGATGGCTCATCGAACCTCTTCAAACCTTATGCATATAAGTCGGTGGTGTCATCTACATCGCTATCCTCAGAATCGATCGGGTCCTTTTCATCTATGACTTCATAGACACCTAATTTGTCATCGCTCCATACCCCGTCTAATTCCTCTTCATCTTCTTCAATTACGATCACCGTGGTGATAAATTTCAGACACTTCAAAAGAGCACTACATCGCTGAGCTAGGTCTCGCAAGAACCTATCAGGAACAGATCTAGAACAACACGTAAGCAAGCGCGACTCTGTCCTGGATGGGGTAGACGACCTGGAACAAGAGCCTACTTCTCTAGACCTAGACCCTACTTCCCTAGACTTGACAGACCTACATCTAACCTAAGAGAAATAAAACCTACTGGGAGGTAAGAAGTAGGGGTCTCGTGCCCCTAGGAAGCTGACGGATCGAAGATAGCGTAATCTTCCACAGAGATCTTCGTTTTAAAAATGGCATTTTTTTTGGAGCTCGGTGGAAATATTACAGCAAGATAAAGAAGAGGAAGGAGGAGGAAGCACCATGGGGCAGAGAGAGTAGAAGATGGCATTGAAGAACGGATCAGTGGATCGGAACCACATACCGGAAAGATCAGCGGGGGAGTCAGGGGACCACCCTAAAGTGAGATCAACCGGCGGGCAGCATCCGCATGGACAATTAACGATCAGGAATTCAATCGGCTGTTTATGGAGAAAGGGAGATTGGAATACCAAAGGATCAACCAAGAGACATGGTGATCGGGGAATGAAATTGAGTTGTTGGAGGAGGGTTCTTATTCGGGAAGGAGACCAAACAGAAAGATCAGGTGAGCTCACCCTTTCCCGAGGACGGTAAATCAGCTTCTTTGGCTTCCACTGCACAAGTCGAACCTCCTGACTCTTTTTCTGGCAAACCACAGGCTCTTTAAATAATGTGAAAAATGCTTGGCTGAGATCGATCATATCATCAACGGGCCCCTTTAGCACCCGGGGCAGACTGGCAACTGCATATGCTATATTTTTCTCTTTTGATTGAGCTGACTGTGACTATAATGTGCCTGGCCAGAGAGGGCCTCTAACAAAGTGCTGACGATAGTCCCATGTGAGTGGGCCTGAATCACCCATTATTGATAGTGTGGACTCTCGGTAGCCGAGACCTCGTCTATTCATCTTTCTACCCTTGGGTACCGACTTAGTTCGTCCTTGGAGTTGTGCTCTGAGGCCTCTCCCCGGTTGATAGCCTAACTTGAGAATAATACACCAGCCCTTAGAATCTCGGATCTTGGGCTTCTCCTTAATATTAATAGGTTCAGTGACGGGCTTGTGAGGTGCGTAAGCCTAAGGAAAGTCTAGATCCAATACTGAAATAACAGGCTGACTATTGGGCCATAGTGTGGGTAGAATTTTCTCTGAAACAGCGTAACTGACTGGGTTGTAGACAAGCTCTTGACCTTGACCACCCTATCTTGAAAGGGAAACTTAAGGCACAGATAAGCGGTGGAAGGTACGGCATTGAGATTATTGATCCACGGGTGACCCAGAATAGCTTTGAACATAGGGTCGATATCCAGTACATAGAATTCAATGGCCATGGTAAGAGGCCCAAGCTCGGCCTGAATGGTGACAACCCTATGACACGCCCTCCGTGAATTATCATATGCTATAATAGTGGTAGGGGTTGGCCGTAGAAGCTCCTTTGAGAGATTGCAGGCCCTGAGGGTGCTGAGTGGGCAAACATTAATGGATGCCCCTGTATCAACCAAGGCTGCGTCCAAGCATATACCCAATGCCAATGATTTACATTAGGGTTGGTACTTGACTTCTTGTCGGGGCTAACCACTAAAAGTCAACAGCTTAGACCTTCCGTCTAAGATAGGCTTAAAACACTTTCTTGCATTGGCATATACCCAATGTCAATGATTTACATTAGGGTTGGTGCTTGAATTCTTGTCGGGACTAACTGTAAAAACCCAATGGCTTAGACCTTACGTCTAGAGGTGGCTTAAATAATTTCCTCTCAACGTTGATGTTCGACTCTTTGTCGGGATCAGCTGTTGAAACCCAACGGCTTAGACCTTACGTCTAAAGCCAGCTTAAACAATTTCCTTTCAAGAATAATGCATGACTGCTCGTCAAGATCAGCCACTGAAGCCCAAAGGCTTAGACCTTACGTCTAAAGTCGACTTAATAATTTCCTTTCAAGGTTGGTGCTTGACTGCTTGTCAAGATCAGTAGCTAAAACCCAATGGCTTAGATCTAATGCCTAAAGCCGACTTAAACAATTTACTTCCAAGGTTGGTACTCTACTTCTGGTTGGGGCCAGCCGCTAAAACCCAACGGTCTGGATCTTTCATCTAAACCAGCTTAAACAATATACTTGCTAAAACCCATCAACCTACTTCGACGCACGTCTCTAGTCTCACTGGAAGTTATTTCAGAAAGACGCTGAAGAAATCTGCACCCATGTGCCCCGCACGCTCGTCCCTCGCCTGCACCGCCCATGGGTGAGGGGCATTTGTGGACGCTTAAAAATTGACGCGTGAAGGTCAAGAAGAATCAGCTGAGGAAGAGAAGAAAGAAAAAGCCTATGGATAATGGGTGCGTCGACGCAGCTCCCAGCCTACGTCAACGCACCTAAAGAAGGAGACAGAAAGAGACCTACTGGCTTACTGCCTACATCACCATGTTGTGAATGATGCGTCGATGCATCTGAAGAGAAAGTAGAAGTGAGAGCCCTTGGCAGCAGGCTGCGATGACGCGCAACAATAGTGGCGTCGAAGCCACTGAAGGCAGCAAGCAAGACATCGGCTCTTGGCTATAGAAGGTTGCATCGACGTAGCCTACAAGCGCGTTGACGCACCCTCAGAACGTGAATAAGCCCATATAGACACGTGGTTCAAACCGCGACACGTGCTCTCTCCAAGCTCAATTGCAGCACCTTCTGGAAGGTCATACGGCCATGTAGGACACATGGGGCAATGTTCTCCAATCATTAGAGAACATTCTTGTGATCCTTTGCCTTGGAAAAGAATAAAAGGGCTATTGCTCCTATAAAAGAGACCGAAGGCCCTGAAGAAGTGGCTCTCCATTTGCTCTGCATCCCCCCTAGCTGGTGTTGTTCGAAGGGTGTTCTTTTGAGCATCCTGTTGCTACTCCTGTGTGTGAAGAGAAAGAGAGGGAGAGTAGAGAGAAGGTGTGCTGCTTGGGGAGGGAGAGGAGTCAATGCTCCGCCCTTCCCTATCTTTCTTGTTCTTTCTCTACTGTACATTTTTTTTTTATGTTGATGGCTTCCTAGACGTGGGTTTTAGGATGATGTATTGGTTTCTATTTGATGATGAATGAAATGCCTTTTGTTGTGTTTAGGAATGAGTGTGCCATATCCCATAGTTCTTTCTATATTCCAATCCCCCAATCATGTTGTGTTTCACCGTCGATCCTTCCCTTTTCTTGTTTGATCGAAGAAGGGTGCTGCACCATGATCAAGCTCGGAGCCAGCCCATCAAACTCCAATGGATTGGGTGTGGGATTCCACTGCCCTCTGGTCCACCGAATGGATGTCTGCATTTGAATCCTGTTTCGCTGCCCAGTGAGGGACTAGCCTCAATGCATTGTCTTGATCCTCATGGCAGGCTTACGCCCCCTTTGGGCAACATTAATTCTTTAAGTCCCTTCCCCATTACCCCAGCCAGGGTGTAAGCTGTCCCCATGCGTCTGATATTTGTGTGCCCCGAGTTCATAAGGTGTATGTTATTTTCTGTCCCCTGTGATACCTCTGGACGAAAAGCCATGGGCCTTCTCACCCCCTCCCATGGGTTGTTGAGGCCTTGGTCTATTCCTAAAATCTGCTGGGAACTTATGCTTCTGCTATTTTCTCTCCACTCCATTCTTATTTATCAAGAAGCTACTGTCTAACATACTTGAATAACCATGGCTTCCATGCCAACTACACACACGGACCACATTGCTTGTGAGAATGCCTGGTAGAATGCTGCTCAAAGGGCTCCCACACTCGCACATCTACAACAAGTTCCCTCCCTGCTCCTTGCACTGTAGTGTATGTGAGTCTCCACCTGGGACACTGGCTTGCCACTCTCCCACGCATGGCCTGTGATCTCGCGCACTGGAGTAATAGCATTCATCCTCTGATTTCATGAAAGTTTTCTTTTCAAAAAACTGGGGACCTGTCACTGGGGAAGGGACACATTCTGATTTTACATCGATTAGTTTTGTCAATCATTTAATCTTCCATGCAAACATATGGTCATGCAAACATATGGTGACTCATAGTGTCTGCTATCAACAAAACCATTGGGGCACAACATCAGGAAGACCCCCAGCTGGCGTCCCAGGCTCGAACCGACCGTCGGAAGCTCACCCATGCATCCGTTAGGTAGCTTTAAGGAGCAAGGAACTCCAAGGGATAAGGGAGAGCAAAAGTCCTCATGCTGTAATGAGCCTATAATAAGAACGTAACCTCCCCTGAATCCCCTCTGCTCCCTGTGCTCCCTAGATTCTTACATTAAACAGATTGCTATATAAACCCTGGAACACCCTCTGGTAAGGTAAGCAACAGCCTTGAGTAAGAACCACCACACTTCTTGGTGGAGAGTAATCTCACGCCACTTTCTTCCTCCTGCCATCTCCCCTTACATCTGTGCTATACCTGATTTACTGACTTAAGCATCAGAGGATTTTCCCCAAGGATCCATCCCTGGGCAACCCTGATCCATTTTCTACCTTGTAGTTCATATAGACGTGGTGATCGTGATCAAGATTCTCTCAAGATCACATGGCCCAGCACCGACGCGAGATCACGCCTCACCGTTTGTGGGAAATGAGCGAAGAGCCATAATGGTGAGAAGAAATTTCAGTAGGAGGACTGCCGACTATGGGGGAAGTGCCGTGGGGGGAGGGGAAGGAGATCCTGTGCCTTCCTGCCCCACGGGAAGCCTCCCCTCTGAAGATAACCACCAATCCGACGAGGTACCTCCACCGGCTGCGGGGGTGCAGCCCCCCAACAGGAATCCTGACGCTCTCCAAACCCTCAATGCCAAACTGGATATCCTCATGGAATTAATGAGGACTCAGGCGGCCAGGGAGGAGAAGTCACGACTTCCCCAGGAAAGCCCCCTCTGTGGAGGAGCTTCCCAACAAACCGCCAGAGGCCGCTTCACCCTCTAGGGAAGACGGCTTGTGCGCAATAGGTCAGGAGGACAATTGCAAGCCCCTCCTCCAGAACAAGAAGTCTCCTCCACTCCGAGGAGAGAAAGGTCCAGGGCACGCTAGCAGCCCCTAGAGATCGACGCCCCCGAGGGGCGACGAGGCAGCCCGTAAGGGTGCCCTCATAGCCCCTCAGCTTAACGTCAACCAGAGTTGTCACTCCAACTGAGGGACTTCGAGTGACGTTTCACGGAGCAGTAGCACGCCCTCCGCGCCTTGCAGAAGACGTCCATGAAGGAGGACATGGAGCAATCCCCATTCTCCGACCAAATCTTGAAGGTCGAGATCTCCCCCAGAGTCTCGCTACCGACCTTCAAGTCATATGACGGCCAGGGAGACCCGACTGACCACTATGACCACTTCGACGCCCTGAGGACTCTACACGGGGCTTCGGAGGCCATCATGTGCCGAGCATTCATGACCACCTTGGTCTAGGGTGCTCAAGCCTAGTTCCGAGCCCTCGCCCCCGGCAACATCCACGACTTCCGACAGTTCGGGCGGATTTTCAAGGAGAGCTTCACTGGCAGCAGCCCCCCCAGGTTAGTTGCGGGGCTATTGGCACTAAAGAAGGCACAGGGGGAGAAGCTACAGGCTTATATCAACCGATTTAAATCGGAAGCCCTACACATCCCTCGCTTGGATGTTACCTCAACCATCACCACACTGACCGGAGGCACCCGCGATGAGAACCTCCGGCGAGAGCTGGTCCTTCATCCCCCCACCTCTCTAGCTGATTTGGTGACCCTAGCCCTACGCCATGCAGAGTTCGAAGAAGTCCTTAGCGCCTACCGCAGCGCGACAGGCTCAGGTCGAGAGGGAGATAGGAAGTGATAATCCGAGCAAGGCTCAGGCCAGGTGAAAAGGCCGCATCAAGATGGAGACCGCAGGGAGCCCCCTCGAAAATACGAGTGGTACATGCCCCTATCTGCCCCCGTTTGTGAGATATATGAAGACATTAAGGGCTCGAGCCTTCTCTATCAACCCGAGCCTATGAAGTCTGACCCTAAGCACCATAGCTGACGTAAGCACTGCTAGTTCCACAACGGCCATGGACACCATACTGGAGATTGTCATCAGCTCAAGGACGAGATTGAGCATCTCATCGGCCAGCGGCACTTATCCTGATACGTGTCCGAGCAGAGGGAAGATCGCGGCATCCCTCCAGAAGAAATTGACAATCAACCCGTGGAGTGCACATCAACGTCATCTCTGGCGGCCTGGCATCAGTAGGAGGTAGTAGCCGAGGAAGGAAGCATCATGCTGAACGGGCGAGCAGGGCCTCCTAACCCCCCCAAGCCCCATCGACAAATGAGCAGCAGGCCTTGGTGTTCTCTAACCAAGACCTGGAAGGGGTAATTACCCTGCACGATGACGCTCTTGTAATATCGGCTACGATAAACCATTGTAACGTAGATAGGATACTAGTTGACAATGGTAGTGCCCCTGATGTCCAACGGGAGGGGTTCCTAACAAGGGGTGATGCCAGCTCTTCCTAAACCCAACCACGATCCAATCCTATAGAGAGTGATCACACAATTCACAAACAAAATAACAATGAAAATAAGCTGTTACGGGGAGAACACAGGAAAAGAATAGAGGGCGGCTAAGTCACTAGCCGCTCAAAGGCCTGGGTGGCCAGGTCGAGGGCTGCTCAAAGGAGAAGGCAGCTAGATTTCTGGCCTCCTAGAAAGTGGGAGGACGCCCAGGTCATGGGCCACAGTGGGTGATGGGCGGCCAGACTCCTGGTCACCTAGGAGATGGCCTAGGCGGCCAGGGGGTTCGCCTCCTTCTATTTAACTTCAGAAAACATGAAAATAGAGCTACGTAGATTAATCTAATGTAAGCACATGCTTCACTTATCTTGGACTTCAAGCCTCAGGAACTCACAGTAGGCATTGGAGGGTCCCATCGTGATCGCCACTTCACTTGTAGGCTCCGGGATTTGGAGTGGGTTGATTTCGATAAGTGTCTTGGGTGGTTGTCTCCTCAACCTTCCTGGGCCTTGAGTACCTGCAGAGGAGCAAATCAAAGATTAAGTAATCGTGATCGCTAGAGCTGTTTACCTGAACCTCACAAGAATGATGATCGTGGGGAGATGTTAAAATAGGGAGAAGGTAGGGTCCCTCTTCCTCATCCTTGGCTGGCCAAGGGCAAGGAGCCCTGCGTAGTTCCTTGATGCTAAAGTCCTGTAAGTAGTGAAGCTCAAAGAAGAAGAAAGAAGAAGACCATTAGTAACGAGGAAGTGTAGTATCTACTCTAATGAAAATTAATGTAATGGGAATAGTGGCGGCGTGATTACCTGGGGGTGGTGGGAAGGAGGGATGGCCGAGACTTTCGACCACCCACCTTCCTATTTGTTTTGGGGGGAAACTTCTAAATGTAGGAGTAGGAAGATTATGATATGCAGAATGTACTTCCCAGGAAAGCCATGATGCAAGAAGTAGAGTATAAGGGTTCCGGAGTTCAAACCAGGATCGAGGACGATGGAAGAAGAAGACCAGTGCACCTCCCTTCTCACCGTCCGAGAGAACCTCCGCAAGCCAAACTCCCTCCCCTCTCTTGACTCCAAGAGTTCCCAAAATGCCAAAATCCCCCCTCTCCCTCTGGAGATTGGTGGTTTTATCATTGAGGTTGGAGTGCCTAAAATCGTGGGGAAAATCATGCAAAACAAGGGGGAAGAACGTGCTCACGAACTGAGCCACGTTCTCTGACCAAGTAAAAATCAAGGGACGGCTATCTACTTGGCCTCCTTGAAGGGGAGGGCGGCCAGACTGATGGCCACCTAGTAGAGGAGGGCAGCCATCAACCTGGCCGCCCAGGATCAAGGGCAGCCAACTCTCTGGCCGCCCAGACCATGGACTTTGGGCCCCCTAAATGGACGAGGCCCAATAGCTCTATTGCTATGGGCTGGGCTTTAAAGCTTGGAACATTGATAAACCAGGTACAATAATTATGCGTCATTCACACGAAGGTCCACTAGGGATCTACGGGATGTCCGAAATTAGGCGTCTACACCTGGTTGGCCGTAAGGAAGCTCGTGTAGGCTTGGTTATCGTGCTCGGATAGGTTCGCGTCGATCCTTAGTATCCTGCTCGGATCTTCTCCCACCTAGATGATGTATAGGTCCTCGGTCGGTGTGCTCGTGCTCGGGCCCAGACCTTGGGTCTTTGCCTTCTTCTCAAGCGATGCTTCTTCAGGACACCGATCACGCGTGGAGATGAGGTAGCATCTTTTGGACTCCCTTTGATTGCCTTGGACCTCCCCTACCCCTCGGGGGGTGGAAAATTTGAGTTTCTGATGATAACAGGAAGGGACACCCCGAAGCGTGTCGAGGATCCCACGACCGATGATGGCATTGTATCCTGTCATCGCACGGACTACGGTAAAGTCAGTGAGGAAGGTTACCTCTTTTGGCGTGGTCCCGAACATGATCGGGAGCGAGATGCATCCCTCCGGGCGGACGGTAGTGCCAGAGAATCCGTACAGTGGTGTATGCAACGATGCGAGTCGGGACATATCCATACCCATGAGTACAAGGCAGTCGTACGCAATAACATCGGGTCCGCTTCCATTATCTACTAGTATGCGATGCACGGTACATTGGTTGATGGTGGCTGAGACCACCGAAGCATCATCCTCCCGCCATCTTCTGCCGACCTCCCGTATGCGAAGGCAGCCGCATGCATTGACCCCGCGAAGCCATCCGAAGCTTCCCCGCCGTGATTCGCTCGCCTTGCCATTGCTGCTTTGGCTGCTTGGGAAGGAGCCATCGGAAGGTGAAGCTTGCATTCCCATTTGCTGAAGGAGCCCACTGCGTGAAGCTCATTCGCCTTTGAACGCTGCCAAGTGCTAAAGTCATTTATTTATTCTAAAGTCATTTATTTATTCTTGTTAGGTCCCGTCACCCAAGAATCCATTGTGTGTGATCCTCTAGGCCCATAGTCACTCTAGTTTAAGGCCCATTAACTTCTAATTTCTAATTAGAAGTAAATTAAACTTATTATTCACTTCTACTAGAGCCGAATAATAATTTAATTTATTCTGAACCTTTGATCACATTGGGTCAAGCAAATCCGCATGATCCTAGAGGACGCCAAGTTCAAACCACCATGTCTAGTACCTGTATGTCTACAGTTGTCGCATCTCTATAATCCCTCGCTCCTTCTATGAGTCTAGTTCGATCGAGGGTATGGTAACTGTCAAACCCCATGATCGTCCCCTGGGTCCCCAGCTCCGCCAGCACCTGACAGGGGTCTCCGGCCTCTGATTTCCAGTACAATGTCACCCTTGACCCAATCAAGCACCAAGTATTGGGTCCCCAGCGATGCTGATTCCCAACACGGACAACGAGATCTGGGTCCTTGGCACCTCAACACCTGATATGAGTACTAAACCCTGGGTCTTTGCCATGCCGACTTCAGTGCAAGCTTCTAGCCTCAGATACCAGGTGCAACACCGACAATGACTTGTGGGGGCATCATGCCCAAAGATTCGGGCACATCGGCACCTAACACAGACACTAAGTCCCAGGATGTGGCCACCTCAACACCCAAGATGGGCTTCCAGCCCTCGGTTCCAACTCCAGCAACACCCAAGAAGGGCTTCCAGCCCTTGGTCCCAGCTCTAGGAACACCCAAGATGGGCTTTCAGCCCTAGGTCTCAGCTCCAGCAACACCCAAGATGGGCACCTAGCCTCGGGAACCAAGTCCAGCAACATCTGTGATGGGCTCCCAGCCCTAGGTTCTAGCTTCATCAGCACCTGAGATGGGCTTCCAGCCCCAGGTCCTGACTCTATCAACACCTAAGGAGGGCTTCCGACCCTGGGTCTTGCCTACATCAACACCCGAGATGGGGGCTCCACCCTGGGTCCCAGTATTCCGGCATCACCAACACCCAAAATGGGCGTCCAACCCTGGGTTCCAGCTACATCAACACCCAGGACGGGCTGCCTGCCCTGGGATCCAGCTCCATCAACACCCAAAACAGGCGTCCCGTCCTGGGTCCTAGCTTTATCAACACCCGAGATAGGCAATCAGCATCGGGTCCCAATTTTATCAGCATCTGAGATGGGCTTCCAGCCTCGGGTTCCAATTTCATCAACGCCCAAGACCGACATCTATTCCTGGGCCCCAACATTGCCAGCATTAGAGACGGGCTTCTATCCCTGGGTCCCAGCTTTGACAGCACTGAATAGGGATTTCTAGCCCCAAATCCCTCCCTCATCAGCTCCCAATGTAGGCTTTCAACCATGGGTTCTGGTGACAACTCCAATAGCCTAAGTGAATGCCAAGCTCTAGGTCACCACTATGTCGGCCACCAGCTCGATCATTAAACTCTCGAGTTTCGGCTACATCGACACTCACTAAAAGTGCCATGCTCCAGACAACTCAAGACTGAGTTCGTTCGGTCCACCACATTGGTGCTGAGTCAACCACGACCCTGCAAAAAAAGGAGTGCCATAGAGGCTGCAAAAATGGGTGACCCACCATTGCCGTCCCTGCCTCCATAAGACAAGACGAGACTTAAAGAAGTTGACGCATCAGTAGCACACCGGAGGCAACCACCCTGGTCCAGTATGCAGCCTCCCCAGCCCAAGCAAAGGGGGGCAACTCCAAGTAGGAGCGTCGGTCCTCCCTTAGATGAATATGGGTCATTAGGAAAGAGACCCGACCCATTTGGAGGTCATGAGTCAAGAGATCCCTCCACTCACCAGAATGGCAACAAGCTCAAAAGCCAACAAAGTAGTTGTCGGCTAAGATCTTACTATCTAGTGAAGCATTCGTCAAGGTGGACTTCAGTTCTTAGTAGACTGGGGGCACTGGTCCACCCTTAGGGGCACCCTGAAGGGAAAGGAGTAATGTGAATCATTGACAACACTGTAAAGGTGTTCGCATGCTACCCCACCGACATCAACCAGTAACTCAGGAACTCACCCTGCCTATGTCAATCAATGGTTTCGGGTGAATCCCGTCGACACCTGCCCAATAGCTCCAAACAAACTCCACCTGTGTCAGCCAACGACTCGGTGGAATCCTCACCAGCGTCGACTAGTGACACTGGCAAAGCTCCGTTGGGTCCCCACCGGTGGCTACCAGCAAACCATGGTGGGAGGTCTATCCCTTCGGTATTTATCATGTCCCAAGGGGTAGCAACGCCCAGGTGGACACTCAGTCTAAGATCGGCATTGGCCATCATGTTCATTAAGGCTGAGCCACTCAGACCCCAGTCAAAGTTCCAACCATCTATAGCAAAGACCAGCCAATCTTTGTGTAATGTCCCAGATTTTTCAGATATTTTTCGGATCAGGAACCGTGGGTTTCGGATCGCTTTCGGTAGTCCCGGAGAGAGCACATTCCTGTCCAATAATTTTATCCAAAAAGTGCTGCGAGAGTCCACGTGTCTGGTGCAGACGAGAAGTAGATCCACGTGACAAGATGTTCAGTCTGGCCTCTTGCCTAGGATCACGTGCCAATTAGGGTCATTTACGACCCGCGTGACATTACTCAACCCTTTAGATATTGCAGTCTCAGTGTTTGAGTCTTTGCCTAAATCACTTCTGTTGTTCCCATTTGTGATCTTCCTGTTAAGACAGAAATAAAGATTCAATCATGTTGAATGTTTAGAGAAATTGATTTAAGCATATCATTAGCACAGAATGATCCATGTAAGTAGATGCACAAAATTCTGCATATATATCGATGCACAAACAAGATGCATCAACATGTATAGCTAACACATGTAGCCAGTAAGAACAATAGCATCGACCTTTAAGTAACACAGGTAGACCTTATTTTATCACTCGGGCTATGTCTGTAATGAAGGTGCATCGACCTGTGTATGCACCATGAACTATAACATCGACGTGCCACTTAGCCAACTTAGCCTATCCTAGTGATGTATAATGAAGATGCATAAAGCATCAACGCAAGTCCTTACTACACCGACCTGACTTCACAGCTGATACACAAGGTGCATCGACCTTGAGAATGATGACCTTTGTTCACCGACCTTATGCTACAATCCCTGGCTCAATAGCATTGACCAGTCTATGATGTGCACCAATCTGATGAACCATCATCTAGCATATAATGCCTAGCAACATCAACCTGAGTATAAGGTGCACCGACCTTATAGCACATACAGTGTACAACTGCATCGACCTTCTAGACCAGAAATGCATATGTGCATCGACCTCATAGACGCATGACTTCTATAGCTGCATCGACCTTCTAGACAAAATGCATATGTGCATTGACCTTCTAAACTAAAATGCATATGTGCATCGACCTTTTGGACTCAATGACATATATGCATCGACCTGTCTGTTCAAAGCAGTGGGAGATGCATCGACCTTCTAATGCAACACTTATGCATATGCACTGACCATCTAGACTCGGAGTGAATATATGCACCAACCTGACTTCTCAATGCATGAAGATGCATCGAACTTATAATGCAACAGTATGAACATGCATCGACCAGATAATGAATAGTATGAGTATGCATTGACCTGATAATTCTGACTCAAGTAAAGACTTCAAATCATCACAGTGTTGCCAGTATCAAAATTAAGGTCAATTACACTGTTGCCAGCATCAAAACTAAATATCAAACCCAGAGGAGACACTACATTTTCTGCATCTTTCTTTTGGATTGGAGGTGCAGTTTCTATCTTCCTCTCCACCCTTTAGTTAAGCAGTTGTTGAAATTCTACCAACTGGCACCCGTCAAGTTGGTTTCCAACTCCTATACCTTCATCTTCTCCTTCATCGCCCTTTGCTGCTTGTGTGGCCTCGCCACATCTTTAGACCTCTTTCACGCCCTTTTTAAGCTGAAGGAGCAAACCCATGCCAGGAAGGATTTCTTCTATCTTCAGGTGAGGAGGGGAAGGAGTTGTGTGACGCTCTCCCTCGGGATTCTTCACGCAAGGAGTGGAAAACCCTATTTTGCTTTGTAGGTTTTACCAAGGGTGCTACCAGCTGGAGTTTTCCCAACAGGCCAAACTTCCAGCCGATATTCCACCCAAAGCAACCACTGATCTCCTTAGAGCTGGAGGAGGAGATTAGAATTCTCTAGGAGAATCGTGGATCAACCGTTGAGCTGATGACTCCAGCCAACATTATGGATTATACCCGCCGCGCACTGCCTCCCAGAGGTAGGGATCTTAAGGGCTTCGCTTTTGCACTTTCTTATTCTGGTTGGTCGAGCCTCCACTGATGGCTTGTCTCCTGATAGGCAGAAACGAGGCGCGGTGATGACGAGGAGCGACCGTCAGAGTAGGAGTTCGTCAAGCTAGGGGGGGCGATTGCTCTGAGCGCAACTCAAACTTTCAAGGATCCTTCCTTTGCCAGGGGAAAGGGAAAATAGATTGCTCGGGAAGGTGACCCAGAGCGATGCAAGGACCCTGGGGAGCGGATGATGTTGTCCTCGATGAAGGCTCTGACCGTCGAGATGGGGCGACTGAAGGAGACAAAGACCCTCTGTAAGACCCGCGCTTTAGCGGATTCTTGGTGGTTCGGGTCTAAAATTTATTCACGAAAGTGCAAAATGGTCATGGTGCTCTCTTTTGTAACTCCACACCGTAAATAATACTTATCAAACTCAGCGATGTACTCAGTCACAGACCGGTTCCCTTGGGTGAGGTTCTGTCATTTGTCTATGAGACACTGGCGGTATGAGGTAGGAAGGTACTTCTGCCTCAATTTGGTTTTCATGTCATCCCAAGTACCGATCGGGGGTTGACGTCGTTGCACTAGTAGGCTCTCCACATTTATCCAATAAGTTTGTGCCTGCCCCTCGACCAAACATAGCATTATAGGCTAACATCCCTTTTATTACTACAAAGTTCGCCAGAAATGTGACGATTTTATGAGGGGTAGCAAGAGTAACTGGCAGGCTCAGGGCTCCTTCGGGATAAATTGCCTGGCCATTGAACCCATAGAGGGGGGTTCTAATCAGGCGAAGTCTGGATGGGTTTTCACCCATTTTCAAGAAGCATTCATACGCCAAAATATCTGGGGCTCTCCCATTGTCCACTAGTATCCTATCAGCATTACAATGGTTTATAGCAGTCGAGATTACAAGGGTGCCAGCATGTGGGGTGGCTACCCCTTCCAGGTCTTGGTCGGTGAAGACAAAGGCCTGCTGGTCGATTGCCGGTGAAGCCTTAAGGGGCTCGGAAGCCCAAGAGGCTCATTCGGCATGACGTTTTCTTCCTCAACTACTGTCCCCTCCTGAGGTGGATCCTCCCAAAATGACATTGATGTGGACCCCACAGGGGTAGTTGTCGATTTCTTCTAGTGGGACTCTGCAGTCTTCTTGTCGCTCGACCACGTACTGGGAAAGGTGACCTTGGCGGATAAGACTCTTGATCTCATCCTTGAGGTGTTGACAATCCTCAGTGTGGTGGCTGTGGTTGTTGTGGAACTGGCAGTGTTTACAGCGGCTATGGCATTGAGGGTCAGCTTTCATAGGCTCAGGTCGGCGAAGGAGGCCCGAGCCCTTGATTTCTTGGTAGATCTCGTAGATAGGAGTGGACAGAGGAGTATACCGCTCGAACTTCCATGGAGGTTCTTTGCGGTCCCCATCTTGATTTCTTCTTTTTCCCTAACTTGAGGCTTGCTCGGATGGTAACTTTTTATCTCCTTCTCTCCACGAGCTTGCAGGGCCTCGACAGGCATTGAGGACTTCTTCACACTCTACATGATGCAGAGCCAGGGCCACCAGATCGGTGAGAGAGGAGGGAGGGTGGAGCACCAACTCTTGCTAGAGGTTCTCATCTCGGGTGCATCTGGTCAGTGCGGTGATGGCCGAGGTGACGTCTAGGTAGGGGATACGCAGGGCTTCTGACATAAATCGATTGATGTAAGCCTGCAGCTTTTCCCCTTGTGCCTGTTTTAGCGCCAACAGCCCCGCGATCGACCTTGGAGGTCTACTACTGGTGAAGCTTTCCTTGAATAGTCTCCCGAACTCTCTGAAGTTGTAGATGCTGCCAGGGGCGAGTGCTTGGAACCAGGCTTGGGCTCCTTGGCCCAGGGTGGTCACGAACGTGCGGCACTTGACAGCATCAGATGATCCGTATAGCATCATCAGTGTGTCGAAACTATCAAAATGGTCAGTCGGGTTGCCCTGAGTGTCATAGGACTTGAAGGTTGGGAGTGAGACTCTCGGGGAGACTTTGACCTTCAAGATTTGATTAGAGAATGAGGATTTCTCCTCATCCTCCAGAGTGGAGTCCTTTTGTAGGGCGCAGAGGGCATGCTCTTGTTCGACAAAATGCCGTTCGAACTCCTACAGGCGGAGGGATAATTCTAGCTAACATGGAGCCGGGAAACTATGAGTACGTCCCCGGTAGTTGCCTCGCTGCTCCTCAGTGGGAGTGTCTGCTTCTGAGGGTTGTTGAGGCAGCCCTGGTTTCTTCCCTCTCAGACTGGAGGAGGCTTCCTACTCTGGAGGCGGGGCTTGTGAGGGCCCGCCTGGACCGTTATGAATGAGTCGCGCCTTGGAGGGTGAAGCGGCCTCCAACCGTTTGCCGAGAAGCTTCTGCGCGGGGGGGACTCACCTGAGGTAACCGCGACCTCTCATCCCTATCCACTTGGGTCCTCATCAGATTGACGAGAATATCTAGTTTGGCATTGAGGGTTTGGAGAGCATCGAGGGCCTCAAGGATGGGTTGTCCCCCCGCGGCCGGCGGAGGTAAGGCATTAGCTTGTTGGTTGGAGAGGGGGCCCGTGGAGGAGTGGGTGGGTGCATGCTCCCCCTATGTGGTCGCCGATGCCTTTCCCTTGTCGCCGGCATTTCTCCTACTAGAACTTCTTCGCACCAAGCTAGCTCTTCGTACATTTCCCACAGATGGTGCCCGATGAAGAGGGGTTATCTCGTGCTGGGTCTTGAGTCACACGATCCTGTTGTCGTCACCATGAACGAGAGATCTCCAAGGTAGGAAACGGATCAGAGGAGCCCAGGGTTGGAACCCCAGGTAAAACCCTCTGATGCTTAAGTCAACAAACTGATAGAGCGTAGGTGGAATGAGAGTAGAAGAAAGAGTGAGAGGCACAAGATCACTCTCCACCATTGAGTGTGATGTTGAGTACTCAGGATCACCTTACATTCTCAGAGGACTTTCTTGGAGTTTATATAGCTGCTCGCTCTCTTGGCTAGGGATAGGGTATCTGGAGGGACTAGGGGGCATTATATCTGAGAGGAGGACCCTTCTTCTTCCCTATCCCTTTCAATTTCCCTTAGAATAAATATTGCATGATTAAGGGGCTTATCTATCATTTTTTTACATATTCACAATCTTCACCAAAGTTTCACTTTTGTGAACAGTGCATCTTCTCCATGGGCTTCACGGTGAGTAGAGCATTGCCTGACTGGCCACCAGCAGTAGTGCTAGCTAGAGGAGGAGAAGATGACGGTGTCATCACCGCAAGCAGCCTAATCTCCACTACCCTCACCAGTCGCCACCGCCCTCTCTCCTTCTCTGTTACATCACCCACCACCGGCGGACCCCATGCATGTTCGCTAGATTTTATTCATGCGTGAGACAGAGGACATGGATATCATTAGCCCTGAGGATCTGGAGGGATGTCACAAGAGATGGAGGTCAGACGTCAAACCCGATGGGCCGATGGAGTTGCAGATGACCCACACACCGTAGTTCTTGGGGATGACGAATGCTAGCAACATATGGAAGGACACTTTGTGGGAAGTAAAGAGGCTCATCGGAGTGCTTGACACTAGCATCGATCCTTGCCACGTCTCCTTTGTCAGAATCAGCATATGTTGCCCTTCCTGCGCCAATGGATTAAGAATTGCGACTTCAACTGCAAACCATTTGAAACATGTATGTGTACAAGGAAGCTCCTCAGTGCTAGGCGATTCAATGAGAGTGGAATGCCCGCGTTGGCTGTCAGATAGAGATGCTAACCACGACACTACGATGTCCAACGTCACTACCGGTGATTTCATTAGCAACGTCGTCTGCAAGTGCTATGACCAGGCCATTAGAGATGTGGTCAAGTTGGGCTTCAAATTCATAGAGCTGGGTTTTAGATTCAGCGAGAAGGATGGTAGGCACAACCTCTGCCATGCCATGATGGTGCTTGACCTCCATTTTGCCGTCAACCAACAACTCTCAAATGCTAGGATCCACCTCTCCTCCTCAGCCCGACCGCCACCCCAACCACCGTCGACAGTGGCTCCTCCTCATCCCTTGCACTGTAACCCACATCCTACGACCACAAGCACCCCTTGCATGCCCCCTCTAATCTTCTCTCTCATCTCGTTCCCCCACCTGCATGGCCGTCTCCCCTTCACACTCAACTCATGCCAAGTCTCTGCCTACACCTTCACCCCGTCCATCTTCCCCCTCACCATGGCCGCATCCGCGGGCAACACCGTACCCCCTATCCCTCTGCCATGCACGTTCACCGTGCCTCTCCTCCCTTCACACACACACAAGATCCCCTCTCCTTGCCCTCTCTCATTGCATGCAGCCATCATCCCTCACCCCTCTGGTTTCTTCCTGCCCACACCGGCGTCTCCCTCTCCCAGCTAACCACCATTGCAGCCACCTCTGGCGTCTCCCATGCAAACCTCTGTCACCTGCACCCTCTCTTCGCAGAAGTCGCGAGCACTGTGGAGCCCCCTGCACCTTCTTCTCCTCCTACACTGCATCCATATTCCACCTCCCGTCGACCTATCCCTCTCCCTTCTAACCCTCTGTCGGTGTTGTTCTCTCCCACTCCCTCTCTACATACAACTCCTCCATTCGTCTCTCACCCTGTCCCCCTGCACACCACCCTGCCGTCCTCCCATCGTGAGCCTCCTCTCTCTCTCTCTTCACACTGGTGCATAGCCTTCACTCTCCTCGTCTCCCTCTCTCTCTCTTCTACACGCACTCTCACCCACACCACTGCGAAAACCCCATAGGTAACACTCTCCTACCCCTTATATCTTTAGTTAGTTTAGGCCCTTTCTTTATCCTTCACTCTCTATCTCTCTAACCGTCCCTCTCTATCCCTCTTGTAGTCACATAGGAACTTTCCCCTCCCTTTTTTTGTTGTTCTTCCCCCTAGATTTGTTGTAATTTATTGATGTGACACGGCCTAGGGATGGCAACCACTAGGCCAATACTCCTTGGACCTATGACCCGCAAGCATGCATCATTGACGGCGGACTCACTTGGGCGAGCTCACTCGCATAGCGTACACAATTGCTCATAGGCCAACCGGCGATAGTGGAGAGGGTCCGAAGTGGGACCTCGCTGTTTCGGGATTTGGCTAGCTTGAGATTGAACCCCTAAGGGTCTGGGATGCCCAAACCAATGGCGGCCAGTGTGCCGAGGGTGTGGGTTGTAATGACTCCCTCACGAATCACCCGCGGTAGTCACACAAATGTTAGCAATTCGGGATCGGGCACTCAACTCACCGTCCGATGGCACTAGCGATGATACTAAACCAGCAAAGGAAAGAACAGCAAGGGGGTAACCAAGGCTCACCTGATCGATGTGAAAACACAGATCTCGACTGGAGATGAGGGCGCGCCAGGAAGCGTGGGCATACACCCGCACGCCACGACGATGGCGCTTGACCTAAAAATAAGTGGGTTACAACACTACACCTCTCGTAGAAGGGGGAATCTCAGGGTGGGGGTTAAGATATTTACAACCAAATACTACCTCCACACAGAGAGCGCACCGCCCTCTGCACACCGACTGCGCAGACTATCCCTGCGAGGCAGATTCGCATAGGTCATCTTCCACGGCCTTCCCCGCCCTCTTGTGACCTCAGAACGATGCCAGACTTTCAGGAGTGCCTTTACACTTCTCAAGATTTGTCTGAGCGCAAGCAGCATCTAGTTCTGATCCTTGTGTGCTATGTACCGCTCGGATCAACTCGGTTCTGTACAGCAGGACAGATATAGGGCAGCAGGCCCATCTCCCCTTCCCCATGTTCCCCCCTCCTGTGTGAGGGTAGTTTTGTATTAATTATTCCCAATCCCATGATCCCCTTCCTGCGTGGAGCAAAGTGCCATACAGCTGTACTGACAGGGTCGCACCAGACGTCACTGTTGACTTTTCCATGCGCACACCCGTCCCTCATCATGCGCCTTTGGCGTATCCAGTGGCAAGTTTCTCGGTTTCATTGTTCGATACCGAGGAATCGAGGTGGACCCCAACAAGATCAAAGCGATTCAGGAGCTGCCACCACCCAGCAACCTCACTGAACTCAAGTCACTCCAGGGCAGACTGACCTACATTCGGAGGTTCATCTCCAACCTCTCTGGCCGATGCACGCCTTTCAGCAAGTTGATGAAGAAAGACAACCTCTTTCATATAGGATTCAGAATGTCAGACGACTTTTGAGCAGATCATGAAGTATCTTCTCACTCCTCCTATCCTGGGGATGCCTGTCAAGGGTAAACCCCTCATACTCTACATTACTGCCATGGATGCTTCGTTGGGGGCTCTGTTAGCGCAACTTAATGAAGAAGGTAAAGAGCAACCGCTCTACTACCTCAGTCGAAAATTAATCAGTGCCGAGTATCGCTACTCCCCCATGGAGAAAGTATGCTTGGCATTGGTATTTGCCATCAAGAAGTTGCAGCACTACCTCCTGTCTCATCGGGTTGAGCTCATATCCAAGTATGACCCCCTGAAGTTCCTTCTCAGACAACCCGTTCTCTGAGGACGACTGGGGAAATGGGCTCTCCTACTCATGGAGTACGACATCACCTACGTCCCTAGAAAAGCCATCAAGGGGCAGGGCATGGTTGAATTCTTAGCAGCCCATCCAGTACCAGGTGATTCTCCCTTTAATACAAAGCTCCCAAATGAGGAGTCTCTTACTCTTCAACAGCAACAATTGGCTAAACAGAGCGGAGATGTCTTGCATTATTGGCAACAAGATGCCCTCACAGCTAGCCTACCTTGCTGGGAGTTGTACTTCAATGGCACTTCTCGAGGTACTACCCGGAGCAACCTCAGCTCAGGCCTTACGACAGGTGCCAGAATTGTCTTCCTAACTCCGCAGGGCGGGGTTTTGTACGACTCCTGTGCCCTCATGAAGGCTTTGACCAATAATGAAGCCGAATACGAAGCCATGATCATCGGACACTAGATAGCTCTCGACATGGGTGTCAAATGTTTCAAAGCCTATGGAGATTCTCAACTGATAGTCCGACAGGTCCTTGGCATCTACGACGTGTGAAAATCAGAGCTAGTCCTGTACCATGCCACCGTCACTCGGCTAACCCAGAAGTTCTATTTCTTTGAAATAGACCACATTCCCAGAAGTGGAGGAAGAGATGGGAGGAAAAACTTAGAAGGAAAACTAAGGAAGCAAAGAACAAAGAGAAGGAATGTCCTTGGTTGAAGCTTTATCACTTGGAAACGTGGCAGCACTTTGTCGTAGCTCCAGAATTCGTCGTCCTCGAACCCAAGGCCCAAGGGGTCTATTTATAGGAGAGGAAAAACCCTAGCTCAGATTTAATAGATAAAGCCAAAAAATAAGAGTCCCAAGGGTGACATTCCATCCACAACTGGTTGGGGAAGGATTCCAAGATAGGTGTAGCCTATCCAGGTCGGAAACGCGAAGAGAAAACCCTAAACTTAGACTCTAGGGCAATCGCGACCAGAAGAGACGTGTTTTGGCCAGGCTGCATGCAGACCTGAGAACGCGGTCTATCGTATGACTGCGACCCAGTCTGAACACAGCTGCGTGATTGATCGTGTTCAAGCCAAGTGCGTTACAACATGGAATTTTGAAAAAAATGGAATTTTACGGCTTAATGGGTCAGATAACGGATAAAATGGGCTCATAATAGAGCGAAGACTAACCCAAAGGCTATAACCTATTTGGGACATCATTAATCTGAATAAGAGAAAGCCACAACTTGTAGGCCAAAAATAGGTGTCTACAGGTTTGCCAGGCTAAAAGAAATAGTAGAATGGGCTTTAACGACATTAGGTTGTTCAACCTAGCTCTTCTTGCCAGATGGTTATGGGAGCTTTGGATTGTAGAGAATGGCCTTTTGCTTCAACTTCTCAGAGGTAAATATTATCTGAGAGGCCGGGCTTGGGACATTATCCCTCCACAGGCTTATTTGTTATCCCGAGTCTGGAAAAGAGCCTTGTTCCAAGTACGGACGGAACACCCTATGCATCAAATCCATGAACGCTGCGGGGGCATTGGTGAGCCCAAACGGCATCACTAAGAACTCATAATGCCCATACCTCAATCGGAACGTCGTCTTCTCAACATCAGACTCTCGAATCCGCAGCTGATAATAGCCCGATCTCAAATCAATCCGCGAAAACACCCGGGCCGACTGAAGCTGTTCGAACAAGTCATCAATCCGAGGCAACAGATACTTGTTCTTAACAGTCACCTAGTTCAACTGCCGATAGTCGATGCACAGCCTCAAACTACCATCCTTCTTCTTCACGACCAACACTGACGCACCCCACGGGGAAAAGCTAGGACGAATGCACCCCTTGGCAAGCAACTCCTGCAACTACGCCTTCAACTCTCTCAGCTCCGCAGGCGCCATACGATAAGGGGCCTTTGACATAGGCGTCGTACTTGGTACCACCTTAATCACGAAATTGATCTCCTGCTGCAGTGGCAACCCTGGTATCTCCTCGAGAAAAATATCAGGAAACTCGCACACAACCGGAATGTCCTCCACATCAGGACACTGCCGATCGACCAAAATCACAGAAGCGAGAAAACCCTGACGACCGACATCAAGCAATCGACGAGCCCTCATGGCCGAAATAAGCAAGCGAGAAGAGGAAGGCCGGATACCTTGGAAATAGAAGGTGGGTCCATGGAGCTGCCGGAAGTAGACCTTTTTCGAGCCACAATCCACTAAGGCATGATGAGCCTCAAGCCGATCCATGCCCAAAATCACAACAAAGTCCTGGAGCGGTAATGCGTAGAGCCTGGCCGGCAAGTTCCGCCCTTCCACCCACACAGGCACCTTCTCAAAGTAATATGGGGTGATCATAAAGTCACCGGTAGGCAACTCTACCGCCAAATCACAGGACATCTTGGCCACCGGGTCCTCCACGCTCTGAGCGAAATCCTCCGAGATGAACGAATGAGAAGCACCCGAATCGAATAAAACACGAGCCGCACAACCCAAAATCGAAAGAGTACCTTCCACCAACTGCGGCGCCTCAGCCTCCACTCTGGTCATGTGAGTAACTCTGCCTCGGGATCTCTGCCTCCCTATAGTAGCTGACCGAGTCAACTGAGGAAACTGTCCCTGCTGCTGGTACTACTGCGGCTGTGATGACAATTGCTGGGGCTGAAACTGCTGTTGAAACTCGGGCGGCTGACGCGATCTCTGCGGACAGTCATGTGCCATGTGCCCTGGCTGGTCGCACTTGATGCAAATCACAGGCGCCAAACACGGCCTACCTGGATGAGAACCATCACACTTGGGACACCCGCCTCGAGAACCACTCACCAAACCCTGACGCTGAAAAGACACAGGCTGCTGAACACTACCCACCGACTGCTGCGTCAGCTCCTTATGACCCCGACGCTTCCTGCCAAAATCGGCTTCCTTGAGCAGCTTCTTGAGCTTTGAGCCAAGGGACGATGACTCTGACACTGAAGCCACAGACTGAGCTGCCCTTGAACCACCTACTGAGGGCTGGACGATACTCTACTGCTGCACGCCCATCGGTTGACTGACACCTGCCTGAACCTGACCTGCATTGTCGTGCCCTCAGACCTTCTATAAATCTCTCTCCAGTGCCGCTGCTGCCTTGCAAGTTGCATCCAGGTTAGCCAGACCTGATGCAAGAAGGGGATGCCTCAGCTCTGGCCTCAAACCTCCAACAAATTGTTCGGTCTTCACTTCCTCGTCCGTCATGATGTGAGACGCATAACGACCCAGCTCAATAAACCTAGATCGGTACTGCATCACAGTCATGTCACCTTGTGTCAACTCTAAGAATTCGCACAGCCTTTGTGACCTGATAAAAGACGGATAGAAAGTACGCTTGAAAATCACGACGAACTCTTGCCACGTGATCTGTCGAAGGGGACGAGACTGGAACACTGCTCCCCACTCTGACGTCCACCAAGACCAGGCTAATCCCTGCAATCGATGCGTAGCCAATACCACCTTCTCCTCCTCAGCACACTCCATCGCACTGAGGATCATCTCCAAATCGTCCAGCCACTCCTTAGCCACCTCTGGGTCTGGCTGCCCACTGAAAGGAGGTGGGTGAAACTGAAAGAACTCCTTCAGTACCCAACCATGACCTCCTCGAGTCGCAGAACCCTCGCCAGCTTCACCTCCCTGCTGCTGCTGAAGAACATACTAAAACATGCCTCAAAAGAAATCCTATGCTCCAGGAACCCGCGCCCCTCCTGCTGCATCAACCGGAATCGTAGCTCTGCTCTGCTCCTCCTGACCCCCACCAGACTCTCCCTGCTGGGAACGAGCCCTCCTCCTCGGCGCCATAACTCACCCCCTGGCATCAAGGAAAAGCAATCACAAATCAATAAAACACACGGGCCCTAAGCCAGTCGCCGACTGTACAGGACATTCATGGACCTTCTGGGCTATAAAGAGTCCAC
Organism: Amorphophallus titanum; assembly: GCA_024336825.1. Taxonomy (NCBI): domain Eukaryota; kingdom Viridiplantae; phylum Streptophyta; class Magnoliopsida; order Alismatales; family Araceae; genus Amorphophallus; species Amorphophallus titanum. The sequence goes on along the minus strand of JANBPO010009603.1, from coordinate 80,997,049 downwards.
GAAGAGGACGTAACCCCCCCTGAAACTCCTCGGCTCGCGGGGCTCCCACATTCAACGAGTCACTATATAAACCAAAGAAGCTCTCCTACAGAGGGTAAGGGCAACTAAGCAGCACCAACCCTGAGCAAGAACCACTTCACCACTTGGTGGAGAGGGATCTCGCGCCATCATCTCCTCCTACCCCTTCACTTTGCACCAAAGCTCTATCTGATTTGCTGACTTAATCATCGGAGGGTTTTCCGCGGGGAACAATCCCTAGGCACCTCTGATCTGTTTCCCTTCTTGCAGTTCTCACATTCGTGGTCATCATCCTCAGCTCAGGAATCGCGTGAGATCACCCCTCTTCATCTGGCGTCGTCTATGGGAAACGAACAAAGAGCCAGCATGGTGTGATGAAGCTCTGGTAGGAGAACTGCCGATGACAAGGGAAAGGCTGTGGTGACGGAGGAAGGCGCACCTTCCCATCCCATGGGGAATACCCCCTCTAACGCCAGTGACCAAGCTGGCGAGTTGCCCCCATCTGTGGTGGGGGGGCAACCCCCCAACGGGAGTGTAGATGCTCTCCAAACCCTCAACGCCAAACTGGATGTCCTCGTAGTTCTAATGAGGACACAGGCAGCTAGGGAAGAGAAGTCGCGACTCCCCCAGGAGAGCCCCCCCCATGGAGATGCCTCCCTACAAACCATCGGGGGCCATTTCACTCTCTGGGGGCGGCGGCTCATCCGCAACCGATTAGGAGGGCCATCGCACGCCCCTCCCCCTGAGCAAGAAGCCTCCTCCACCCCAAGGAGGGAGAAGTCCAGAGCACATCGACTGTTCCCAGATACCAATGCCCCCGAGGGATGTCGGGGCAGTCTGTAGGAGCGCCCCCACAACCCCTCTGCCCAACGACAACTGGTCTTGTCCCTCCGATTGTGAGATTTCGAGAGACATTTTGCATAAAAAGAGCGCGCCCTCCGCGCTCTACAGAAGACCTCTACTGTGGAGGATGAGGAACAATCCCCGTTCTCCGACCATGTCTTGAAGGCCGAGATCTCCCCCAGGATCTCACTTCCAACCTTCAAGTCATACGACAGCCAGGGAGACCCGGCCGACCACTACGACAGCTTCGACGTCCTAATGACCCTACATGGGGCGTCCGGTGGCATTTAGTGCCGAGCGTTCGTGACCACCCTGGTCCAGGGCGCTCAAGCTTGGTTCTGGGCCCTCGCCCCTGGTAGCATTCGTGACTTCCGGCAGTTTGGGCGAGTGTTCAAGGAAAGCTTCATCGGCAACGGTCCTCCCCGATCAGTAGCGGGACTATTGGCCCTTAAACAGGAACAGGGGGAGAAACTCTGGGCCTACATCAACCGATTTAAATCGGAAGCCCTGTGTATCCCCTGCCTGGATGTTGCCTCGGCCATCACCACGCTGACCGGGGGCACCCGCGACGAGAACCTCCGGCGCGAGCTGGTCCTTCATCCCCCTACCTCCCTCACCGAGTTAGTGACCCTAGCCCTACGTCACGTAGAGTGCGAGGAAGTCCTCAATGCTTGCCGCAGCACGATGAGCTCGGGACGGGAGGGGGACAAGAGGCGACCGTCTGAGCAAGGCTCTGGCTCTGGCCAAGGAAAGTGGTGGAACCAAGACAGAGACCACAATGAGCCCTCTTGGAAATACAAGTGGTTCACTCCCCTAACCACCCCCGTCTATGAGATTTATGAAGATATCAAGGGCTCGGGCCTCCTCCGCCAACCCGAGCCTATGAAGGCAAAGCACCGCAATCGCCACAAGCATTGCCTATTTCATAGTGACCATGGGCACCACACCGGCGATTGTCATCAGCTCCAGGACGAGGTCGAGCGTGTCGTCCGCCAGGGGCATTTATCCCGATACGTGTTCGAGCAAAAGAAGGACATTGCCGCCCCCGAGGAAATCGACAATCTCCCCTGCGGAATCCACATCAACGTCATTATTGGCGGCGCGACATCAGGTGGAGACAGCAGCCGAGGAAGGAAGCGTCACACCGAGCAGGCGAGCCAGGCCTCTGAGCCCCCCAAAGCCCCGCAGGTGAGCGAACAACAGGCCCTGGTGTTCTCCGACCAAGAACTTGAAGGGTTAACTACCCCACACGATGACGCTCTTGTTCTATCAGCTACAATAAACCATTGTTACGTAGATAGGATCTTAGTTGAGAATGGTAGAGCCCCTGATGTACTTTCATATGAATGTTTCCTCAAGATGGGTGAAAATCCATCTAGACTCCGCCCGATTCTAACCCCCCTTTGTGGGTTCAATGGCCAGGCAACCTATCCCAAGGGAGCCCTGAGCCTGCCAATCACCATCGGCACCCCGCCCAAAACTGTCACGGTTATGGTAGACTTTATTGTGATTAAGGGAATGACGGCTTATAATGCCATCTTCGGTCGAGGCATCCTCAGTCGAACAAAGGTGGTGCCCTCTACCTATCACCAAAAGATGAAGTTCCCCATCAAAAATGGTGTAGGGGAAGTCCGAGGTAACCAAGCAATGTCTAGAAGGTGCTATAAAATCTTGGTTGAAGCCATAAGGCCAGAAGGGAAAAATAAAGGGATTAGGGGAACCGAAGAGGGACCAACAACATCCGAGCCTGGCGACGAATTACTAACGGTCTTCCTCAAAGGCGATCCGACCCTAGGATTCAAGATTGGAGCCGACCAACCATCTGATGTTCAAGAATAATATAAAGAGTTCCTTGCCGAGTATATCCAAGCCTTCGCATGGTCTGATGATCAACTTCCCGGGATCGCTAGGGAGATAGTGATGCACAAGCTTAACCTCGATTCGACAGTGAAGCCTGTCCAGCAGTGTAGGAGAAAACACGCACCAGAGAAGTAGACGATCATCAAAGAGCAAATCATCAAGGGGAGAGAGACCGGCCTTTTCTATCTGATCCTTTACCCGACATGGCTCGCCAATGTCATCCTAGTGCCGAAATCTTTGGGGAAATGGCGAATGTGCGTGGACTTCACCGAGCTTAACAAGGCCACTCCAAAGGACTGCTACCCATGATCGAGCATCGACCAGCTTGTTGACTTGACTTCTGGCAACGAGTTACTTAGTTTCCTAGATGCCAACTCTGGCTACCACCAGATCAGGATGGACCTAGAGAATGTTAAGAAGACCGCCTTCATCACCGACTTCGGCTTACACTACTACACCCGAATGCCCTTCGGGTTGAAGAATGCTGGGGCAACATATCAAAGGCTGATCAACCACATCTTCGAGGGACAGCTCGGTTAGAACATCGAGTCCTACATCGACGACATGCTCGTCAAGATGCCAAAGGTCGAGGATCACTTCGTCGACCTAGCTGAGACCTTCAACACTCTCTTGAAATACAACATGAAGCTCAACCCTGCCAAATGTGCCTTCGGAGTCAGGTCTGAGAAATTCCTAGGTTTCCTGGTAACTCAGCGTAGGATCGAGGCCAACCCCAATAAGGTTCAGGCCATCCTGAACATGCGACCACCCACCTGCATCAAGGATGTCCAGCGCCTTACAGGGCGCATCGCTGCGCTAAATCATTTCCTGTCCCAGGCAGCTGAACGATGCTTGCCCTTCTTCAAATTGTTAAGAGGGCCTAAAATGGCATCTGCTACGTTCGACTGGGATAAGGAATGTCAAAAGACATTTGAAGAACTCAAAGGATTCCTGGCCTCGCCCCCAGTATTATCCAAGTCGATCCTGGGTGAAGCGCTACACATTTACCTCTCAGCGAACCCTTCCACAGTAAGCTCGGTCCTAGCCCGAGATGACTCGAGAGTCGAGAGACTGATCTACAATACCAGTAAAGTGCTCAACGAGGCCAAAAGAAGGTACCCTGCAACCGAGAAATTCGTGCTAGCATTGGTAACCTCTGCCAAGTGCCTCTGGCCCTATTTCCAAGGGCACTCTATCGTCGTGTTAACCGACGAACCCCTGAAGAAGATCCTCTCTCACCCTTAAGCCTCGGCACGCCTCATTAAGTAGGCCAACATGCTCTGGGCCTACGATATCTCCTACCGCCCCCGCTCAGCCATCAAGGGACAAGCCCTCGCAAACTTTATCGTAGATAGCACCGTCCTGATTGAGGAAACACTTTCGTGCATGCACGGACCCACTTGGGACCTGTTCGTCGACGGGTCTTCCAACTCAGCCAGAAGTGGCGCTGGTGTCCTCCTTAAATCCCCCGAAGGGGTGGAGCTACAGTACGCTTTATAGTTCAATTTCCCATCATCCAATAATGCCTCCGAGTACGAGGCCCTCATTTCGGGAGCCAGGATGGCACGTTGACTGGGGGCCGAGCGAGTCAGAATCCACACCGACTCCCAAATGGTCGCTAGTCAGGTCAACGGTGACTACGAGGCTCGGGAAGCGCCAATGATCAAGTACCTCCAAATGGTCAAAGGGTTGGCCCAACTATTCGAGAGTTTTGAGGTAGTCTGGATAGCTCAGGAGGAAAACTCCCGGGCAGATGCCCTCTCTCGTCTGGCCTCCTCTCTCGGCCCCGAAGGTACTCGGTCAGTCCTCCTCGAGGAGCCAGAACAACCGAGCATCAAATCTGAACTCATGACCATTGACCCGGCACCCTCGAGCCACAAGCGGACCCCTAACGTATCCTGGCTTCGGGACTCTCAAGAGCCCCCCGACCCTCGGGAAGCTTGGAGATTGAAGTACCAAGCCCGGTGCTTCGTTATCCTGGATGACACCCTGTATCGTAGGTCTTACTCTGGCCCCCTCCTCAAGTGCCTCGGCGCCGACGAAGCCAGCCAAGCAATTCAAGAAGTTCACAAAGGCATCTACGGCGCGCATCAAGGAGGAAGATCACTCGTCAGGATCTTGCTCTAACAGGGTTACTAGTGGCCCACCCTCCAACTTGACTACTCGACCTACGTGTAAAGATGCGACTGATGCCAGCATTTCGACCATCTGGTCCACCAGCCTGCCTCGGAGCTCGTCACCCTTACCGAGCCATATCCCTTCGCTCGGTGTGGAATCGACATCTTGGGCTCATTCCCTATGGATCAGGCCCAGAAGAAGTTCATCATTGTCGCCATCGACTACTTCACGAAGTGGATTAAAGCTGAAGCCACTGCCAGGATTACCGAGTCGATCGTATGGAGCTTCATTTGAAAGTTGATCATTTGTCATTGGTATCCCCCGGGTGATTGTGAGCGACAATGGTTGGCAATTTGATGCTCACTACTTTAGAGACGATGTGCCGACCTAAATAATTGTAACCACTTCACCTCGGTAGCCCATCTTCACCAAGACTGCAAGGGAAACGGTAGTCCTCAGCTAACACTCCAGTGAATGAGGCTGTGGAGGAATGATATTCGCTTTCCCTTGCGAGCTTCTTAGCTGGAGGAAGAAGATCTTCCATCTTGCTCAGTCTCCAGCAGCACCGGGAAGGAGATTTCTTACTCAACAAGCTTGACGGTTCATCTCCTCCTTGCATATCATGCTAACTGTTGCTCTTCCCATATATATAAAATGTATGAATAGAAAGTTGAAGCATCTCTTATGTTGTCCACTGTGAAGACGAGAACCAGAATGTCACGTCCACATTGTTTTGATTAGGCTTCTTGTCAAAGGTTGACTTCTACCTACCGCTCCAGCTGGCTTGTGGGTAAGTAGGGAGCACAATCTACCACAGTTTCAGCAAAGCAGAGGGAACTCTGCCAGACATTTATCCCCCTGACAAAAGAGTCCTTCCGGTGGCTCTTTTAAGTTAAATGGATTCTCCAAATCGGTTTGCGGATGTAGGAGAACTGGCGCTTGTGGCTCTAGATCCATTCTGGGAGAACCTGAATGTGTCGACACTTTACAAGCAGGGTGTCGACACGCCGCATGAGCTTGCATGGACCTTATCAAGCTATGCACGGACTAGCACCGACCTTGCTGGGGAGACTTGCACTGAGTCAGGACATTGCACTAACCTCATGGCAGGCGTGCACGGACTTTGTCTTGCGCTGGCTCGGGTGTTCACGGACCTCATAGCATATGTGCACGGACCTTGTCTTGCGTTGGCTCGAGTGTGCACGGACCTTCTAGTGGACATGCACAGACCTTGCTAGGACGGCTCTATCCATTCGCGTGCAGCTTGGGCCGAGGTGTCAAGACTTGAGCTCGATGTGTCGGGACATTCACTCCAGTAGAAGGAAGGCTTGATTCCTTGAGCCGAGGTGTCGACGTTTTTGAGATAGGGTGTTGGCACCTTGTAGATCCAGAGCCCGGATGAAGACAGCTTCGTTTGGGATTTCTTCATGGGGTGTCGACACGTTGAGGGGAGGTGTCGACACACTTTGAGTGTTTGTTCTGAAAAATGTTAAGCCAAACTTGTTAGTTATTTGTCAAGGATCTAATAATAATTTATGGTTAGTTATCATCAAAACTAGGGGACACAACACTACTTGAGTGCTGGATGGGGGTTAGGCTGAAGTTCACACTCAGGGAGGACATCTCTTCTGCTAGCCGCATCTTTGGGAGCCATTCACTCTTCTTCATTGGTGGCGCCTTCAGGTTCCCTCAGCAGGTTGAGTGCCAAATAGCAGATAAGAAAACCAAGGATGAGTGGCATCTCTACATCAACACTCTGCCATTGGACCGGTTCGTGATGCACCCATCCTTCCTCCACGGCACCATCCTTAGGCTTCCTAGGAGGCTTCGGCATGACTTGAGGCTTGTGGGGAACACCACCTTGGCAATGTACAGCCCCCACAGGTGCTTTCTACAGGTTGGACTTCCTCACACCATGGTTACAGCGCTACCCCATCTACCTACACTACGGGCGAGGAGACTCGGGACAAAGGAAGATGAGCAAGTAGTCAGGAGTGCCTTGATCATGTGGGAGGTCAGTAGGGTGCGTACCCTACTAGTAGAGGTGACAGAGACTCGTGAGGAGTACCAGGCCTACTTGAGAGAGTTGCGTGAGATTCGTCCTTATGGGGATGCCCGATTGAGGATTGAGTGATATTGCCATGATGTATAGGTATCCATAGATTGTATTTGATGTACTTGATTTTTAAATAAATGAATGAACTACTTTGATTGAATAAAATTTGGATTTGGCTTTCTTTTTTGTGCATTCGTGTGGATTAAGGTGGTTCTCGGGAAAAGAAGCAGCCTAAGAAAAGACCGCTAGATGGATAAGACGATCAATCATTGACTACATAAATGAGTAAAACGGCCTCAACTAGACCGCGAAATAGGAAGGCATTAGAAGCTCAGAGTTAAGGGCGCTCGGATAGAAAGACGGTCTATCGAGGGACCGTTAGGAGTTAGAACGGTCAGAGCAAGACCGCTAAAAGAATACACAGTCTTCGGTGGACCGCAGGACTATAAGCGCCAAGAAGAGCCAGTAAGCTCATGAGTAATAACTCTAGGAAAGGAAGGCGGCCGTGTAGAGACCGTCGAAATGAATAAGACCATCATCCCATGACCGTTTAACAAATGAAAATGGCTATCGAGAAACTGCCGCTATGTAGATGCCATAGACCTATCTCTGCACACATACTTAAACAACAAAAATAGGTTAGATTTATTTTAGGCTTAACCCCTTGCCTTGGGCAAGCCCGGTATGAGACTAATCCTTAAAATTTGGTAAAGAGGTTAAGCCTTATTAAATAGGCAAAATGAACATAAGAAAAAGAATGCAATGCATGCTATGAAATGCAAGTCATGATGATGATTTTTTTTATTTTTTGGGGAGAATATTTACCGACTTAGGCGGAAAGTCATGACCCCGGACAAGAATATTTAATGGCTTAGATGTAAAGTCATGACACCGTGCAACTTGGTTTAGGTGAAAGGCCATGATGCCAAGGTAGGATATTTACTGGCTTAGGCAGAAAGCCATGACGCTGGGCCATAATATTTAACGGCTTAGACGTAAAGTCATGACGCTGTACAACTTGGCTTAGGCGAAAGGCCATGACACTAAGACAGAATGTTTACCGGCTTAGGCGGAAAGTCCTGACGTTGGACAAGTATATTTAATGGCTTAGACGTAAAGTCATGACGCCGTACAACTTGGCTTAGGCGGAAGGCCATGACGCTAAGGCAGAATATTTACCAGCTTAGGCAGAAAGTCATGACACCAGACAAGAATATTTAACGGCTTAGACATTAAGTCATGACACCGTAGAACTTGGCTTAGGCGGAAGGTCATGACATCAAGGCAGAATATTTACTAGCTTAGGTAAAAAGTCATGACGCCGAACAAGAATATTTAACGACTTAGACGTAAAGTCATGACACCGTACAACTTGGCTTAGCCTGAAGGTCATGATGCCAAGGAAGAATATTTACCGACTTAGACGGAAAGCCATGACGACAGACAAGAATATTTAACGGCTTAGACGTAAAGCCATGATGCCATACAACTTGACTTAGGCGAAAGGCTATGACGTCAAGGCAGAATATTTACCGACTTAGGTGGAAAGTCATGACGCTGGAGAAGAATTTTTAACGGCTTAGACGTAAAGTCATGACGCTGTCGATAGAGGGAGTCTTTTTATTTTTTTAGCTGGATGGAAGGGCAGAGCCATAGGTACGATCTTTTTGTTTCCTGGTCAGACAAAAGGCCCGAGCCGAAGGTGAATGGGTCTTTTGGTTCTCTGGCCAGACGAAAGGTCATGAGCCAAAGGCTAAAAAAAGGGGTTTTTTGTTCTCTTGTCAGACGGAAGGTCCAAGCCGATGATGAAGGAATATTTTTATTCTTTGGTCGAACGGAAGGTCTGAGCCAAAGGTAGAAGGGTCTTTTGGTTCTCTGGCTAGACGAAAGGTCATGAGCCAAAGGCAAAAAAAAGGATTTTTTATTCTCTAGTCGGATGAAAGGTCCAAGCCGAAGGTGAAGGGATCTTTTTATTCTTTGGTTGGATGGAAGGTCCGAGCCAAAGGTAAAAGGGTCTTTTGGTTCTCTGGCCAGATGAAAGGTCAAAGTCAAAGGTAAAAAGAGTCTTTTTGTTACCTGGCTAGATGAAAGATCTGAGCGAAAAATGAGAGGGTCTTTTTGTTCTCTGACCGGATAGAAGGTCCATACCAAAGATGAAATATTGATGTCGACCCAACGGGATGTCAGAGTCAACAAACCTTGCTTAGACGGTATGTCCAGAATAAGGGCAAAAATAAACGCCGTTGTCGTCTCGACACCATGTCAAAACCAGCTAACCTGGGAGAGACATAGGGTCTGGGCCAGGGTAGAATATGGTTGTTGACTTGACAGATAGTCGAAGTCAGTCAACTTGGCTAAGACGTGGGGCCTAAGTCAAGGGAGGAATATAGGATATGTGTCGACCCGACGTTATGTCGAAGCCAACAAACTTGGCAAAGACGTGACGTTTAAGCCAAGGAAAGAATATAGGATTTGTGTTGACTTGACATTATGTCAAGGTCAATGAACTTGGCAGAGGCGTGAGGCCTAAGCCAAGGGCGAAACATGAAAAAAGTGTTGACTCGATATCATGTCAGAGCCAACGAACTTGACAGAGACGTGAGACCCAAATCAAGGATAAAATATGAGATAAGTGTCGACTCGACATCATGTCGAGGCCAACGAACTTGACAAATGCATGAGGCTTGAGCCAAAGGTAGAATATGGGATAAGTGTTGACTCGACGTCATATCCGAGCCAACGAACTTGGCAAAGGCATGGGGCCTGAGCCAAGGAAAGAATATAGGATATATGTTGACCTGACATCATGTCAAGGTCAACGAACTTGGTAAAGACATGAGGCCTAAGCCAAGGGCAAAATATGGGATAAGTGTTGACTCGACGTCATGTCGAAGCCAATGAATTTGACAAAGGCATGAGGCCTTGGCCAAGGAAAGAATATAGGATATGTGTTGACCTGACATCATGTCAAAGTCAACGAACTTGGCAGAGATGTGAGGCCTAAGCCAAGGGTGAAATATGGGATAAGTGTTGACTCGACGTCATGTCGGAGCCAACGAACTTGGAAGAGACATTAAGTCTGAGCCAAGGGTAGAATATGAGATAAGTATTGACTCGACGTCATGTCGAACTCAACAAACTTGGCAAAGGCGTGAGACCCAAACCAAGAGAAGCACATAAGATAGTGTTGACACCCGTTTTAGCCCATAAGTCGTGTTATTTCTCTTATTTATCTCCGTGATGTCCTAAATTAACCATTATTCGTTCAGTTATACATAGTCAACCTATACCTCAGGGAAATAGTGACCTTCTGCAAGGGCTTTATTTAAATAGCGCCTATATCACGGTCGCACTATTCAGGAAAAATAGAAAAACCTTCTTATTAAGCCAGTAATGAAGTCCACTTTAGGGCATTACGTTGTGGCATGAAATTTACTCAACATAGCTTTGATTTTGGCGTGTCTACAGAGGTAACACCCAAAATACCTATCTATGCCAGTTTCCCAAGTTAGGTAGTCATTCGGGACCTTGGAACCATCAAAGGTAGGGGCTTCGGACCTAAGGAATGAGAGGGGGTGGTTCCCAAGCCCATGGGTGTATCTCTCCTCCCTACTACGTAGACAGTCATATCGCCTGGGGGACTGGAAATCCATGGGAAGACTCAGAGGATGGGACTAGACACCACTCAAATGGCAATGCAAAAGATGGAATGCAGACTCGAATGCACCCTAGACAAACCTAATGCTCTGATACTAATTTGATGCGGGATGCTATGCGAACTAGGACTCTACGTGATGAGACGACTAAATGGACAACTAAACCAGCAACGACACAATAGTTCCAATAGAGTAAGCTCGACACCTAAGATCCTCCCAAGAGAGGGATCACGCCTAAAACAAGCAACGCAAGCTCGCGAACATCCCCAAGAGGCGAAAGCGTGTCGATCCATACGGTTGAGGAACCGGTAGAGTCTAGGGTAGGTAATTTCACACTCGTGCTCGGATCGAAGCATGAGATGGTCACACTCTCTCATCATGACAGTGATATATATATGATGAGCTAGGGACCAAAATCACACACACTAACAGTGGCTCAAGAGCGTATACGAGACGAGCAAAATAAACCAAGAAAGGAAGTGTATGTGTACCTCCACGCTCGGGGCGTAGGGAAGACTCCGGGCCAAATCATACGATCCCCTGTACAAAAGCTAAATAAGTACAATCCAAACACTGCCTACTCCTCATATGGAGGTAAAAGGCTACACAGTGAATCCGGGGTTGTGAGAAGTGGGGTGACCGGCTACAAGTGGACGAAGTACTACAATTCCAACGCACCGCAAATCGGTACGACCTGAGGTCCAATAGCAAGGATGGCACGTCCCGGAGGCTGAGGATGGTGCAAACATCCTTGACGGTGTGCTATAGTGGATGATGATCCTCCTAGAAGAAGACAGAAGCTAATGGCGCTGGCTAGAACCTCTGGTGTAGTCACGAACAGGTGGGTAGACTGCAGGTTGGTCTGCGCCAGTGCAGGCAACCAGCGGGCAAGGAGGCCTGGAACGTGGCCTTTTGGATGTCCTCTAAACACAAAGCTTGATGGGGACGTAGGTGGGGATGTCCCTGAGACACCAATGGAAGGAGGGTTGCAGAAGACGACTGTGGTAGCTGGGGCGATGCCGAAAGCAAGCACCTGTGCAATCTGGCCTGTCTGCAAGCAGCAGGACAGACAGGGAAAGAACAATGCGGAAACGGGGCTTCCATGTGGATTCTAGGGCTGGGTTTTCACTAGAGGATGGGGAATGAATGTGGGAATATGGAGGTTGAGTGGCAGAGTCACACGTAGTGGAGGTTTTAGGCGTGGGGAGCGGTGCATAGTGAGACTCAGATCCACAGGACTGTGTAGATAGACTGGGTAGCAGAGATGGTGGATGAAATGAGGCAGGGCAAACGGGCTCAGAATGGCGTAAAAATTTTGTGGTGGATGGTTTATGATGTGGGGAAGGTGCGTACCAAATTTTAGGGTGTTTGGAGAAGTTTTGAGGGGCAGGAAGGCCTCCATGGATGGGTTCTGTCCCCGTAGGCCTGCATCAGTGCAGTCTGTGCAGAAAAATAGGCTCTAAAGGGAACTTTGGACACAAAGGTAATTTGGATTTGACATTTGATTTGGGATAAGGAGAGACGTGGGGGAAGACACAGTAAAAATTTCAGGGCAAACGGAGATGGGAAATGGGGTAGACCAACCTACATGCCACATTTCTATCCTGGAGGCAGACACACAGGGCGCACCAGGGACAGCAAGGTACCAAGAAGCTTCCATGCTGGAGCACGACCACAATAGTGAACTCCGGGCTCTGCTGGACGTCGAGGAGGTTGCCTCCTAGAAGCACAAGCAGTAGAAGATCCAGGGGAAAGGGCTTGGGTGTCACACTCAAGAAGAAGAAGAAGAGAGGACGTGGGAGTCACACCCACAAGGGAGAGAGGAAGAGGGAGGGTGCAACCTTCTCTTTGCAATTTCAAAATTTTCTTCATTAATTCTTTCCCAAAAGAATACCAAGAGTATATATATGGGGAGGGGAAAAACCCTAATTCCTAAGTAAAAATAGAAAAGGGATAATTCTATTCCTAAAAGATAGGGAGAAAAAAGTCCAAATAGGCTAGATAAGAGCTCTAGAGTCCAATCCCAAGAGTAGATAAGCCCCCCCCCCTTTTCCTAGATTTTTACAAATTAAAATGCCCTCTCAAAATCCCTTTTTTCTCAGTTTTTGGAATTTGGACAGACTCCACAGCTGCATCGACTTTACCTAGGACCTGCCTAGACTTGTCAAAGGCTACAAAACATGTGCGTCGACCTTACCTTGGACCTACTCAGACTTGTCCAAAAGGCTACAAAACATGTGCGTCGACCTTACCTTACCTTGGACCTGCTCGGACTTGTCCAAAATGCTACCAAACATGTGCGTCGACCTTACCTTGGACCTGCTCAAACTTTTTCGAAGGCTACAACACATGTGCATCGACCTTACCTTGGACCTACTCAAACTTGTCCAAAAGTCTACAAAACATGTGCGTCGACCTTACCTTGGATAGCACCAGATGTGCTCGGACCTTACTATGGCCAACCCAAAATGTGCTCAAACCTTACTCTGGACAATACTAAAGGTGCTCAGACCTTACTCTGGACAACACCAAATGTGCTCAGACCTTACTATGGCCAACCCAAAATGTGCTTAGACCTTACTCTGGATAATACTAAAGGTGCTCGGACCTTACTCTGGGCTACACCAAATGTGCTCAGACCTTACATGGGACTTTAGCATATGTGCACAGACCTTACTATGGATAATGCCAAATGTGCTCAGACCTTACATGGACAATATCAAATGTGCTCGGACCTTACTTGAGACTTTAGCGTATGTGCACGACCTTACTATGGACAATGCCAAATGTGCTCAGACCTTACTTGGGCAATATCAAATGTGCTCTGACCTTACTTGGGACTTTAGCATATGTGCACAGACCTTACTAAGAACAATGCCAAATGTGCTCAGACCTTACTTGGACAATATCAAATGTGCTCGGACCTTACTTGGGACTTTAGCATATGTGCACAGACCTTACTATGGACAATGCCAAATGTCCTCAGACCTTACTTGGACAATATCAAATGTGCTCGGACCTTACTTGGGACTTTAGCATATGTGCACAGACCATACTATGGACAATGCCAAATGTCCTCAGACCTTACTTGGACAATATCAAATGTGCTCAGACCTTACTTGGGACTTTAGCATATGTGCACAGACCTTACTATGGACAATGCCAAATGTGCTCAGACCTTACTTGGACAATATCAAATGTGCTCAGACCTTTCTTGAGACTTTAGCATATGTGCACAGACCTTACTATGGCCAACCCAAAAATGTGCTCAGACCTTACTCTGGACAATGCCAAATGTGCTCAGACCTTAGTCTGGACAATGCAAAAGGTGCTCAGACCTTACTATGGCCAACCCAAATGTGCTCAGACCTTACTCTGGACAATACAAAAGGTGCTCAGACCTTACTATGGCCAACCCAAATGTGCTCAGATCTTACTATGGCCAACCCAAAATGTGCTCAGATCTTACTATGGCCAACCCAAAATGTGCTCAGACCTTACTCTGGACAATACAAAAGGTGCTCAGACCTTACTATGGCCAACCCATAATGTGCTTAGACCTTACTAGGGACTTTAGCATATGTGAACAGACCTGCCCAAGGACTAAACTGACCCTTAGAGACTCAGAGGAAACTCATGGAAGTCCAAAACTTGATGAAAGCAGAGAAACCAAAAATGAACATGGTGGTGGTCCCCACGGGCCCTTAGTCCCTCTTTAAGGCCTAGAAAATATGTTTAAAATTGTTCTAATGCATCATTGACCCCTAGATCTGAGATTAGGTCCGTACCTTTGAGATGGTAAACCGATGATCCGGGGATGAAATTCACACCCCAGATCCCCTCCAAAGCTTTCCCTTTTGATCTGGGGATGAGATCCACACCCCAGATCCCCATAGGACTTCGCTGCAGGTTTACCCTCAACGCATGGCCAAGGTCCCTCACCTCTCTTTTTTACACAAGAGGAATCGTAGGTGGCAGAAATTGAAGATGAGTGTTGCTAAAAGTTGACCACCCATGAAGCCCATCTCTTTATATAGATTTCAGGCCTCCTAAGGTCCTATCCACGCTCCACAAGGCTCCAGCCCTCTCTCCAAGGTCATTGGTTTAAAGTGGGGGTTAATGCTAAGCACCCCTTCGGTTTGAACAGGTGTGACTCTTCAACTGCTGGTTATAAGTGCTAGTGGATGTAATTTTCTGTTGAGAATTAGGTTGAGACAACTTCCTATGAAATGAAGAGGACTTCGAGATCTAACTCTGGGCCATAGTTTCATCGAATTTCATCAACGCTATCATGAGTTATGATTTTCGCAATATTAATGTTATTTCTCCTCTATTCCAGTTGTGACCCTTCATCTACCTAGTCATAAATGCCTGTGGGTGTGCTCTTCTGTTGGAATTTGGATTGAGGTGTCTTCAGATGATATCAAGAAAACTCCAATATCTAACTTTGGGTCATGGTTTCATTGCACTTTAGCACCTCTAGCATAAGTTATGATTTTTTCATTTTTTGATATTTTTTAATTTTTTAGATTTTTCTATAAATACGCAACCCTTTTTCTTTTTCTTTTCACCTTTTCTTCTTCTTCTTCATCCTTCTTCCAACCGTTGGAGAGCGCCCTCCCCACCATGCCATTCTTCTTCCCCGGGCAACCGAGACACGGCCTCCTTCACTCCGGCAACGGTGTGGCGGTGGCGGCAGTGGCGAGGCGATCTGGGGCGCGTTCTTTTCGCGGCGGGAGGCGGGGCGAGCGGTGTGCAAAAGTTTCTTCTTTGATTTTGACGTCGATTTGGCGGAGCATTCGCTCCATTGAGGTAGGAGGATGAATCCCTATGCTCATCCTGTCATCCCCCGTGATTTGTAGGCCGAATGGGAGCCGAGAGGGGTGTTTTTGAGCAGGTTAGGGTGAAATCTCCACGTTTAGGGTTGTGAGTCGATCCACCATTTTACCATGTTTTTGGCCGATTCGAGGCCATAGATGCATGCTAGGAGTGGTTTGGGGGCTTCTCCCTTGATTTCCCCCTCGCCCATGGAGGTATGGGGGCGTGGCAGTAATTTTTGTGTTGAGTTCACCGTTTCACCGTCGGGACGCTGTGACGGTCATTCCAGTGACCGCCACAATGTGTAACGTGCCTAGGCAGGTGCGTTACACTACCTTTGTTTGAGCATTGGCGTTCATGGGCCTAACGGTCCCACGATAGACCGCCACGTTACTGTGACGCCCCTGGGTTGGTCTTTTACAGTGATCCGACCATTGATTTTTGACCGTTGGGGTCACATGTGTTGTGACGCACATAGGGTGACGCGTTACAACATTATGACACCCCTCTTGGGGTGCGTCAGAAGTTGACGTAGCCTGTCACCTAATGCACCAGGATTGGTCCATTACGCACTGTGACGCACTAAGGTTGGTGCGTCAGAGCCCGTTTCATGATTGGCTTGTGACGCCCCAGTGTGGGTGCGTCAGAGCCTTGTGACATGCCTGTGGGGGAGCATCAGAGCTCCCCAACTTCTAACGTGCCTGGGTAAGACCGTTAGAGATTGTGATGCCCCGGGTGGTGTGCATCATAGCCTGTTTCATTCCGTCTTCTGACGCACCAGAGGTGGTCCGTCAGAGACTATGATGCACCAGGATTGGCGCATCACAGTCGGTTTAGCACCGAGTATTTGACGCACCTGAGTTGGGCCGTCAGACCACTATGAGGGCCCAGGGTGGGCATGTCAGAGCCTGTGACAGCCCAAGGTTGGACCGTCAGGCTCTGTGCTACACCGAGAGTGCGCCGTCTCGTTTCTTCGACGATGGTTTCCGTGAGTCAGTTCTTCCTTCAGGTGGCACGTCCACTAGTCATAGCCTTCTTACGGTATGCGCGTGCTGACCCACCGGGGAGTGGTGGAGCGGCTGACCCGAGAGAGGCGGTGAGTAGGCTGGTTACCGCAGGACTCTCACGTATAGCTTAGCCTGGGCTTAGGGGGAAATACCAGCTAGAGGACAGGCCTAGGGCGTATGGTCTGAGTGTGCACACGGGGCTGAGGGTTCGGACCCGCGCTGACGAGCGTGACCTCAGCTAGTCCTTGTTCGTGGTACTTCTGGTTACTGAGTGTGCCTTGTCTCCACTTGGGGCGTTGTAGTTAGACACTTATGACGCGATGTAAGACGTCAGGTGACGCATCCGGTCGTTCTTCTAGTAGGTGGTTCTCCTATCTACCGGTAGGTGTGGACTCGAGTTTTGGACAAATTGAGGTTCAGTAGTAAGGTACTGTTAGAATAGACAATTTTCCCATTTATTTATTCCTACTTGTTGGTTCTCCCGTAGTCTTACTAGGTAGTGTACCTTCCTGTTGTTCGCTTCCTACTTGGTTTTTCGTGCGAGGTAGGGGTTCGAGGGATCCCTACTGAGCCTATGAAATGAGACTCATCCCCTGCGTGTTTTCACCATGTTTCAGGTGAGGCCGGGCCTTCAGGAGGCGTGACAGGTGTTCAGCGTGGTTCGTGTAGCCGAGGTTAGTGCCAGTTGCTAGATCCGGGATATGCCCCGTGTACTTGTACTTTTCCTTCAGTTGACTATACTTTTATTTGGACATGAGATGTAATGGACCTTGTAGCAGTTTAATTATTTATTTAATATCTGTATTATTTAGTCATTTATTGTGCTATCTCTGTAGTTACCTTAGCTTCTTACACACCTTAACACCATCTCTTTTTCCCTTCCGAGTCTTCAGGCTCGTGGGAGGCGGGCCGAGATTCGAGTCGTGCCGGTTCCTTTCCACTACTCGGATCCTAGGTCGCCACAGCTGGTATCAGAGCCAGGTTGTAAAGGTGCATAAGAATCTGAAATGACTGCAGTGGTCCAGAAGGTCCATGAATGTCTTGTACAGTCGGCGACTGGATTAGGGTCTGTGTGTTCTATTGATTTGGGATTATTTTCTTGATGTTAGGTGTGTTATGGCGCATGTAAAATTACATTTTCAATTAATAATCTAACTATAGAGTTCAGTCCAACAAAGTACAGTCTATAGGGAAAGAAACGTACTCTAACGTCGGGTGCACCCCTGACTCTGGCGAGCTAACAACTACGAACCTCCGCGATGCACCTCCGAACCTCGAGGAGGAACCGCTACACTTGAAAAGATAGGGGTGAGCCTCGTCTCATTGACTCAGTAGGGGTCTCGCGGATCCCCACTAGAAAACAATGGCGGTAAACAACAACGATAACAATAATAACAACAATGGAAGCAATAGTCATAGTAGGAATAGAGCGACAATAGCCGATGGAGCCATGGCCTTCTAAACTCCTACGGTGCGAAAATCAAATCTCGATCTCATAGTCGGGGGACTACCAAACTAACGGAAAATCTTGCTACACCGCCAGATGAAATAACACGGCACCTCTATCGTGGAGGCCCGTCCTCACAGACAAAGGCGCAACCCAAGACCACACGGTCCGGGGGTACAGTCACGACCTCGCTGTCGTGAACCCTATACTTTCTATGGGAAAAATCTCAGTAACCCTCCTGGAAATCCTAGACCACTACGTTGGGAAAGCACGCAGAAGCTACCCGAAAAGTCACGTCTCGCAGACGAAAAAACTAAAGCTCGAGTCACGAGAGTCACATGTCGCGTGACGGGAGTACTTGCCCACTAGAAGTAAGGCCGGATGCGTCCACTGACGTCTTAGTCCGCGACCCGGGTCTCTCCCTACTCCCCCCAGGTGGAAACTGAGACACCGTACAAAGTAACCGAAGAACAAGGGTCTAGTCAGGGTCGTGCTCGTCAGCACCCGTCCGAAGTTTCCGACCACGTGTGCACACATTGACTAACTGTGCTTTGTTAGGCCCTCTAGCTAGTTTTCCTCCCGGCCCGGACTCGAGCCACCATAGTGGGAGGCCCTACGGCAACCAGCTCAAAATTGTCTCTTACGGGTTTAGCTCTCCACCTACTCCCTGATGGATCGGCACACGTGTACCCAGGCAAGTTATGACTAGTGGGGGGTCACTGAACGTGGACACTCTCTGTAGAGAGGAAACACCAAAGTACTGAAGGTCACGCACGCACCCATCGCAAGTATCACGAAGTATCGGGTGGCTCGGTGCCACTAGACTCTGGACGGCTAGCTAGACCTACTAATCCAACGGTCCTTGAGTCACGCGACTCAGGTCAAGACCGTTGTACGATACAACTTCATGCCGTCAAGTCATCCTAATCCGAGGGTCAGAAACCACGATCAAAAGAATCCTTAAGGCGGCTCATAACCGTCGAGTCCACTCCCTTGCAAGGGAGGCCAAGAAGCCCCAACCCCAGGTTGGGTCACAGAACACTCGGTCATTGGCCATACGCATGGCCCATACGGAAACCGCTTTCCGAAGAAGCTAACGTTGTGCGGGGACAGCTCTCCACACTTACATGGGTACACGGTGATTCGATCTAGCACAACAAGAAAGCCCGGAACACATGGGGTCACCCGGACCCTCTAAACTACACGGACATGCTAATCGAGATACAATGATTCCTTCAGACATCCAAAAACACGGTCTCGATCCCCACGGGGTGTCTGGGACATCTAAGGGGCCAAAGGTCAACAAAAGGGTCTCTATCAGGTCGACTGGAGGCCAAGACGGGCGAAGAGAATGTGTTTAGGTCGACCAGCCCACTGGGTCGGTTGACCAACACAGGGGGTCGGTCGACTGGCCCATTGAGTTGGTCGATCGGACCACCACCAGCCCAGTTGTCGGTCGATTGAAATCCCAGGTTGGTCGACCGAACTCTGCCAACCTGCCCTGTCTCCGTGGGGAACGTGCCACCGGTTGACCGAATTGCCCATTCGGTCGATCGATTCCGACGACGCACTTGCGGGAGCTCCGCCGTGGGAGCTTAAACCACGCCCCACTTAACCCATTTGGGGAGAAAAGAAGGGGGAACTCTTCCCCAGCCTTGTTAGCATCGGGAGGTCCCATTTAAACCACAACGACCCCGTCGAATCGATGAAACCGTCGCTCACCCCGAAAACATGCATTTTAACCCCGGTATGAAGAGAAACCCACTCTCGACCTCACCTCGGCTTATAAACTGCCGGAAAAGGAAATGCATGGGCTAGGGATCCGTCCCCTTACCTCCACTGACGATTTCCCGCCCCGAGGACGCCGATTCCACGCCAAAACGGCACTTGAACTGGTACCGACGTCTCGAATCCGCGAATGGGTTTCACCGCGCCACCGCCTCATTTCACGCTCCATCCTCGTCACTCGCCACCCTACGTGCGTCGCCGCCTCACTCACACCGTCCTCCGTCGACCGCTCGGAGGAGAGAGGGAGAGAAGGAGAGAAACGAGAGGAGAGAGGGAGAGAAGGAGAGAATGAGAAGAGAGGGGTGGGGGTTTGGTTTAAATAAACAATGATTTAGGATGCTTTATTTCCTATTTCTTTGTACCTCCACACTCCTTTTTAGCCCTTTCGAGCCCTCCGGCTCGTGGGCTGTGGGCCAGGATTCGAAGCTCCTCCTGGTATCCTGATCTTGGGTCGTTACAGTTGGTATCAGAGCATGGTTGTGGACGTACATATGAATTCGAGATATTGCAGTGACCAGAGTCCATAAGGTCCAGTGCAGTCGGCAGCTGGCTTAGGATTTTGTGTTTGTTTTCCACTTGATTTCTCACTTGAGAGCTTGAGTGCACTGCATGGTGCTGTGAAGGTGGTTGATGTTCGCGACTTTCGTGCCAGTGTGGGGGCCCAAGGGGCGTGATAGAGAGATTTCTTCCCAATGGGTCGTGGCCCCAGTTGTGCTGTGTTGGGTAGAGTTTGCCGATAGGTGCATTACCATGGTGCTGTGTTCGAGGAATTTTCTGCAAGGTCAGGTGGCTGGTGAGGATTACTCATAGTTATGTGGCCGTAAGCGTGCTCTGAGGGAGCTATTGTTGGTTTTGGCCACCCTAGTCTATAGTTGTCCAGCTCCTGAGGTGTTAAGGTCGTGGTATAAGGTGTCAGAGCTGGTGCTCTGATCGAGAGGTACGCTCAAGTGAGCGGACGATCTTCTGTTAAGTTGCTGATTATCGAGCCTGATGTTCTCATCGTGCTCTGTGGCGTTAGACATGACGTGTCAGTCCCGACTATTTTTACAGATTTTGAGGTAGGATTGGGCGGAGTTGACCCAGTAAGTCCTTGCTCCTGCGCTTCTACGTGTGTGTGGGTTGTGTTCGCCCTGGAATTGACTTGAGATGTGAAGGCTACATGGCGAGTGCGGGACTCGGGGATGAGCATTGGTTGGTGCCTATTATGGCTCATGCTGTGGCTCTTGGAATGGTGTATTACAGTTAGAGGAATTACAGTGGTGGTGCATCGAGGGATGCTGTGATCGTGGCCCGTCGTGACACTTGTCGAGTGTGTCAGGGGCACTGACCTGATGGAAGTGACGATTTTCTCAGTGCTAGAAGGTGCTATTCCCAGCATGCACAAGGTTTAAGGCTAGGTCGAGTGTGGAGATTTTTCATTGGTCAGAGGTGTGTTAGTTTCTCCTTTGGTTGGAGAGATTACGTTCGGCCAAGGTTTGTCATCTTGTATTGTGCATCTGGATTGGTTGGCCTTGGTGTGCCAAGGAAGTCAGTGCGAGACATGTTCCTTATCTTGGCAAGGTGGTTGCCTATGAGAAGTTGTGCCCGTTCCCTTGTTGTGTAAGGGTGTGTTGGCACTATTCCAGAAGGACGAGTGCTGGTTGGGCGGTGTTTGTGAGCATTTGTGGCTGGTGTTATGATCCTCGATGTCTCGAGGATCGGAGCCTGCGGAGTGTAGAGGATTGTCTGGATGGAGGATCCTGCGTTGACACTATGATGGCTGTGCCCATGGATCAGAGTGCGCAGCGGAAGCATGGTGGGCCCATAACGCACAGGTCGAAGATCAGCGTTGGCTACTACGGGTGGATTTTTGAGGATGAGAAGAGCATGAGTGGATTCCCTACAAGTCTGAGCCGAGTGGCGTGAGGACCGGTTAAGGTTTTTTGTTGATCAGTGTCTAGCAACCAGTGGGTGGTCTTTCACAAACAGATGCTGCTGCTTGTGTTTGTAATTCGAGAATGGCCAGAGTCGTGCATTGGTGAGGCCTAGGTGGTCATCTTCATGATTTGCCTTCGAGATGAGTGCTGGGCTTTGTCAAACTTTTTCTTCTGGCAGAGTTGGCATAGTGATATATCTGGCTATCAGCTTGCCATGTGTAAGGTAATTCTTGGTGCTGAGCTGATGATCTGGTTGCGGTCTGTTGAGATGGCTGTGTGAGCTGATGGAGGCTCTGTATTGATTGTTCCCTTGAGTCGGGCGTGAAACCAGTCAGCTGGTTATGAAGCTGATGTGTGATTGTCCGCCGACCATTGTATGGATTGGTAGCTATTTCTCGTGACAAGGACTGTGCCTCCTCGCTGAGGGAGATGGCGACAGCGGTGCCATGATTGGTGTCATTGTGACTGAGGTGACGTCGAACTGTGTCCTTTGGTGTATGCCTACTCTGATGGCCGGTGTGTATGGCGTGGGGAGCAAGGTGTCGTTCGTGATTGTAGTCTGGCTGTGTCCCTCAGGTTAGGAGCTTTCGTGAGAATAGAGGTTTTCAGTGCTGGGACTCTGACGGTGTTGTCAATAGGATAAGGCTTTCTTCCCCTGTGTTCATGTGTTTGTCCTAAATTTTGAGGATGAAATTTCATTAATGGGGGAGGGCTGTAATGCCCCAGATTTTTTTCGGATAATTATCGGGTCAGGATCCGTGGGTTTTAGATCACTTTTGTGGGTGTCGGACCTAGTTTAGCAATTTACACTTGTTTTTGTCTGTCGGACCTTCGGAACCCCGTGTAGGGCGAACCACTGCATTCTCTGACGTTCACCTGGTTAGTTGAGGTTTATTCTTTTGGTAGATTTAGTTCCTGTCGCTAATAAATTATATTTAATTGGCATATAGTTAGTTGTCTAAACTACGTAGATAGGTTTTACAGCTTCACTATCCATATGTTTAAATGGTGCCAATGCATGTTTATTACATAAATGCATGCTCTAATTGCTTTATATTTGCATTACTGCTTGTTTAGAGCGTGGTAGGGATCCACGTGACCCCAACTGAGTCTGGCTGTAACTCACTCTTCTCTCTTTCAGGTGAGCAGATGCAGCTGACCACCGGTGGTTCACGAGGTTTAGGTGACCGGGTGTAGCGTTGCCAGCTTAGTCAGTGTGTCCTTTATATGTACTTTTGATCGGGGTATGTCCCGTGTAGTTGTATAGTTGGACTTGTATTTTTGTAGCTCTGGACTACTGTATAAGGTTTACCACTCTGATATATTTTAATTACTTCCGCATTCCAGTTTAAATTACTGTTCTAATTTATATTGCGCTCAATATAATTCCAATTCGTTATGCAACCCTCGACAAACCTCCCTAACCCTTACGGGGCCTCATCAGCCTCTTGGGTGGTATCCCCAGTTCCTGGTGTCGGTATATCGATGTTATCGGTATATCGGTATCTGGAGCCCTGGGTCGTTACATCCTGCCACCACTGTTGGCCCAAGGGTCGGTGGTTGCGGGTTCTACGTCGATTCCTGCGACACAGGGTCAAGACAAGGGCAAGGCCTTGGTGGTGGAGGGCACCTATGCCCCTTCTCCACTGGCGTCTCCTCAGCATAGCCCCACTTTTCCTCCTAGGGACTTGGGCTCTTGGTTGGTTGGGATCGCATCGATCATCGATCTCATGGGCCGGAATGGACACTGACTCGAACTCTCCACTTCGACTGGCCCTGGTGCCGAGAAGGAGCTGACTGCGGCAACTGCCAGGAGTGCGCACCTCGTCATTAGTACCTTCGGCGCGTGGAGGCATTACTTCCAGAAGCTTGCCCAGACATTGGAGTCTAGCTAGGCCGCTCAGGTGGAGCTTGAGGGGCGCCTGGAGGACTTCGAGGTGGCTCGTGCTGAGGACCAGCAATAGTCGGTCCAGCAGGGGCTGGCTCTTGCTGGTATGCAGCACGACCGGGACCACCTCCGGGCAAGGGCTAACACCGCAGAGGAGCGGGTTGCCAAGCTAGTGGTGGAATTCTGGGCCATGAAGATCCGTGCTCAGGAGGTTGAAGCAAAGATCGCCACCCTGCGTTCCTCGATGTCGGTGGCAGGCGAGGAGGTAGTGGAATGGTTTCGCTCTTATTCGGCCTACCGAGACGAGCTAACAGAGGTGGCCTTGGAGTTCTACGGGCCAGCACGTGTCGTGGCTTCTGAGAGGGATGGAGTGCCGCCATGAAGGCCACTGCGGATAGCCTTGGTCACGCACCCCCCTCGCTCCCTCCCCCTTCGTGTCCTTATGGCCAGGAGGCTGACGATGGTGAGGGGGAACTTGAGGATGCTGGAGCTGAGGGGCCGGTGCCGGTGCCGAGCATTGAAGACTGAGCACTTATGGATGCCTCAGAGGCAGGGGGCCAGGTGGTGAACCTGGACGAGGACTCGCCTCCCACTGGGGCTGCTAATGTACGTGAGCCTGATGAGACTAGGGCACGTGGCGATGTACTTGGGGTGAACCCTTAGAAGTGTGCCCCTACTTACTCATTTTTATGTTTTCCCCGGTTTCTACCTAGGTGGCAGTTTCCTTTATGTAGACTTTTTTGCTCTCGAATGGAAATCGTGCCTTTATTTCACAAATCTCAAAATCTCTTCTGTGTACCTCCCTCCTTTTCGAACGACTGCGAGATCCTGTGGAGATACGAAATGGTGCTTCTAAGGGAACTTTGAAAGGGCGCGACTTTCAGGGACCCATCGCTTCGATTTCTACAGATTTGCTTGGGGCAGTAGGAGTTCTCATGCCTTCGGGAAATCCACTTCCCTATAAATAGTGGCCCTCGGGGTTTCGTTCAGACCATCGTCGAAGTAGTGAGCTTTGAGGAGAGCATTGTAGTGGGATGTCATCGGGCGAGTCTAGCACTACATCAGACGACGAATCCCAGTAGGCTCGTCGCCAACTCTTGATCCTCAGGAGGGACCCTCCACCAGCTCCTTGGCGGCTGTGGCCGAAATTGGGGGCGCATGATCCCATTTTCGAGCAATACCGAAACGGGTACTTGGAAGGCTGGCATGAGGCCTTGGAGAAGGTCAACTGCCTGTACGCCGGCTGAGGAGTCTTACTCCTTGAGCCGGACAGGTTTTGTCCTTGAGAGGACAATAGATGGCCTTGTATTCCCTTCTCCTTCACTTGTTTTCTTCTGTTGTCTTATTGTTGTGTAGTAGTAACCGTCCCTTTTGCACTTGCAGGTACGTGATGAGGCACTTCCCCGAGTTGAGGGATGTGTTTTACCACCCATTGCCCTGGTGCTATTGCCCCAAGTCATGAGAATGATCCGGCTAATGAGCCACAGGCTCAAGAGGAAATAAACCCCACTGACTTTGAAGCCTTTGAGCAATAACATAAAAGATCGAGAGAGTCAGCTAGCTCTTTCTCTGCTAAGCCCCTCGAGCGGCGATTCTCGCTAAGGGGTAAAATGATGAAGCCATACTCCTTTCTAAAAGATAAGACTCGGATCCCCTTTGAATGGGCCCAAGAATATGGCAAGGTGGTGCTCCCGAAGCCCAAAAGACCAAATGAGGTCGAGAGAGAAGACGATCCCCAGTTTTGCCTTTACCATCAAGGCTTGGGGCACTCTATTGAAGATTGCTACATATTCAAAGACATCATGGAAAGCCTGATCAACAAAGGTGAATTACAAATGGGTGAGTATAAGGTGGAACCACCGCACCCTCATCAAATACCGGTCTTGAAGATGGCGACCAACAAGGCCTCTCTGTATCAGCTGGAGTAATATAGGCATTGAAGGGCGTTTCTAGCTACTCGAGCTATCACAACAAGCCGGACAAGTTAATGAATGGTGCCCTATCCTGGGGACAAATACCAGAAATGAAGAAAAGAGCTACCGCTCAGCTACTTGATACACTGTCGGCTTCGCCTAAGCTAGTCAATTAACGAATGGGGTCAGCCAATCTCGGGACTAACAACTAAATAATGAAACAGTGAAGGAGAGCCTGTGACATACACCTTCTCCAAATGAAAGAGACCAACGAAGCGCAACAACTATTGTACATGCCCCAGCATGTGGTGGAGGATACCCATAGCTCGCCTCAATCGAGATATGCTCCTACTTTCCTCAAACCCATCACAGGTTATAAGAGGGGGTAACAAGGGTCATTCAATGTGCACCCATCCTGGGGCTGCCACTATAAGAAAACACAAAAGTTGCCACCGTACCATTGGTTCCTGATGCGGGATGGACACGCGCCCTAGGACTCTAGCTCGTGGGCGTCCCTAGCGAGGGATGCGTGGGACCGTGAACGGTTGAGAAACCGACAGTGAGTCGGGTAGTCAGCTCTTCCGCGCTCGGATCGAGTCACGGGACGGGTCACTACTCTCGCAACGGTGATAAAAAAATATACGAGCTAGATTAACCTATCACATGCAGCGGCATAAGAAAGTATACGAGTAAAGCAAAGTGCCTACGAGGAGGGTGGCAAGTTTACCTCCATGCTCCGGGCGTGGGGACGACGATCCCGACCAGTTACGGTAACTCCCGGTACAACGGTAAAAGTTAATTTACAACAGTAAATTTTATTGCCCACTCCACACAGGGAGGTAATAGGCTACAAGTGGGGCCCGAGAGGACTGACCCTGGGTTGACGGGCACAATCTGGAGGTGCGTACAGGGCGAACTCGGCCTGTTGGTCCGACTCGGTCCTGCGCCGACTCGGTGCTGTGCCGACTCGGCCCTGACTCACTGGATAGCAAGCTGCGGTTTCCAAAGGGACGTCACCTTCCTGAGCTCTTCTGGAGGCGCCGCTTGGCTGGATTGTCGGCGGGATGTCCCTGGTCGACTCCTGGGAGGGGCGTTCGCTGAAGTTGGCCTTTGGTATTTAATTGTGAATTTTTCCCAGACTGTAATTTCAGACTTGCACAGGGAACAGATCTACGCGCCTCGACGGCACGAATTAAATCTCATAGATCCGAAATCAGATTGAGACGAGACTAGTACCGTTGGAAATAGGACTTGAAGGGATACACCATATATTTATTTTAGTTCCATCCGATAAGTGGATTGGAAACGAAGAACTCTGTGGATCGCGATTTTTTCTTGAACTGGTTACAGAATGATCAGAACAGAAATAGATCTGCCTGAGAATGAATTTTGACCAAGGGTGGAATGATTTTTCTGGGATCTAGAAAAATTATGGGTGGAAGGTAAGGATGTAAGAAACTTGTGAGATTTTGTAAGTTTTCTGGGAGGTGATTAAGGGGGTTGGGAAAATAGCGAAGCTAGGGACTGTCACGCAGGTCTACTGATAGGCAGATTGCGCAGGGTTAGGATAAAATGCGGGAAAAATAGAAAATGATGGCCAAATGTGACAAATGATATATGGTTGAAAATCTAACACGAAGGGGATCAATCCCTCAAAATTTCAGATCGATCAGATCTGAGGACTGGGAGAACCGACCTGATCTTTAGGCTACTGATTGGGATTTCGTGGCTCAGGACAGCAAAGGGGAGGATGGCTTGTGGCGACTCGTTGGCGGCATGAACGGCGGCGGCGGTGGAGATGGATGATCAGCACACTCAGGGGAGAAGATAGAACTTAGAATCCATCAAGTTATTATAGATAATACACTCTAGAAACTCAGCAATCCTACTGTAAGAGGGAGAGGGAGAGACACAATGCTCTTGGCTATTTCTCACAAAATCTTCTCATTAATTCTTACAAAATGGGGCCTGAAAATCTACAAAAATAGCCTAAATTCTCAGAATAAAATCTAGATCCGAACCACTAAGGATCCACTAAGACACGGGTCTTACAGTCCCTCCCTCATAAAAGAAATTTCATCACCAAAATTTAGACGGAAGGACAGGAGGAATCCGCAAGGAAAAGCAGACAGGAACACAGCTCAGAGGAACACAGTTAGACCACAATCACAAGCATACGCTCTAGGCTGAGCATGACGTGAGTCAACATAAGTCCAACACCTCCGAAGCAGGGCAACGTTGCTACGTCTTAGGATAGGAGACACGACTGCCCCAACAACAGATATCAAGAAAAAAAAATGACAATACAGTAAGCA
Source organism: Amorphophallus titanum (assembly GCA_024336825.1). NCBI lineage: Eukaryota > Viridiplantae > Streptophyta > Magnoliopsida > Alismatales > Araceae > Amorphophallus > Amorphophallus titanum. The sequence continues at coordinate 80,969,406 of JANBPO010009603.1, read as the reverse complement.
GTAGCTTACACAAGGAGACACCGTCCTCACAGCTAACGGCTTGACCACGTCATCGGCTCCAGTGCCAGAGGTAATAGGGAGCACCAGGCACACAGGACGCCAATGACAACAACACCGTTGGACCCCACACAGAATCAAGTCAGTCCTCACTTAGATATTATATCTGATAGAGTCGCAAGTTACTCTACAAGGAAAGAAGAGTACAATAAGCTACTGCCAAGGCAATGGTCCAAGACAGAGACACAAAATCATACAGAATTAGCACTCCGAAAAATAACACAACGATAGCACTCGCAGGATTCCAGCTCCGTACAAGACACAGAACTACAGAACACCACTACAAGCAGGGTCACATCGAGGCACAGCAATAGCCAAACACACGACTATAAGGAACTGGTCATGCATCAGACAGCTCACCAAGGAAGACCCACGACGATAAGAACCAACAACAAAAGCAATAATCTCAGGGAACGCTTCTCAAGGACCATGAATATGCCTCAAGAGCACAGCACCGATGAGAAGAAATGCTGAGTAGATGGTATTCAATCTGCAAGAAAGCTAACAAATCCCCCATACTTGCAATGCCAATGTCTACATGGAAAAATTACCAGCAACAGCACGGCAACAGACGAAATCAAGGCACAGGAAGCCAAGACAAAGTTATATCAAGAAAAGTAATTCTCTTGATCGGCCAGAACCTATGAAAATATCCTCGACTAGTGGGTAATTAGCCCACATGCTTCTGTTGTGCACTCATGCAACGCACATCGATGATACACGATAGAACTCACAAATAGCAGGAAAAGCCTCCTCAGCACAACTGGACATGCAGACTGAGGTGAAACGATATCTCAAGGCATCTAGAACCAAAGTCTCAAACTGGGCAAAATCGTCGAGACACACAACAAGGCCACTTGTCAACCTTTGGTCTCACTGGGTTGACCAGAACCAAACATGACATACACAGACACACATACAAACACCAGAACATGTATAAGCATTCCTGGCCATCTTATCATGGTCACAGCCCTCATAGGACGTCAAAAGACATCCACAGGTTACGACAAACCCTGAGATCAAGCCAAGACAACCAGAAACAGGAGCCGTGAACGAAGACAATCCTCTGGGCAAAGTGAACCGTCACTCAACCGCTAGGCAGACCCAACAGTCAAGGAACAGTCGCAGTGCGACCAGAGATAAGGACGCTAGCAGTTCTAGATTGAGTCGTTAGGGTACTGTCGCAGTCAGGGAAGAAATCACTCCCAGTCACCTAAACCGACTTATCCAGAAAACTACCGACAGATAGACACCACCCTAGGACACAATCTATGACAAACCGACACAGAATAGAACAGACCTATGGCCATCACGGCCAACAGGACTGTAACGGACCTCTATAGTCACGTTACAACAGCCTGACGCACTAAGGCAGGGGCATTAGAGCCAACAGGCCCAAAACCACGAACACGGACAAATAGCATGTAACAAACCAGCCAAAGCCTGTTACAACAACCTGGCGCATGGGGATAGGTGCGTTACACCAACTACCATATCCAGTCAACCATCGGTCAAATGCAACATAACAGCCTAGCATAGGCACGTTAACTAACCATAATGCATAGGGAGAAGCTCGTCAGAGCGAACTGACCAACACGGTCTTCCAGAAGACACAACCTCTGAGGAGCTGACAGACACAGTCCTCGAAAAATGACCAGGATGTAACGCTCCTGTACTGGCATGTTACTACCGTTTGACGGCCCTGTACTAGTCCGTCGCACTGACCAAGCCGCGAAGAGCCCGAAACAACCTACAAAGGTAATGATCTATCATGGGACCATTACAAAAGGTGACGATCTCTGAGACGACCGTTACACCGACACAACGAGCAAAATAGTGGAATGGCCGAATCGGCCTGTTCCACGTCCCATTCACGTCGAAGCGCAGGGGAAACCAAGCCATACAATGATACAACAGATCCACAGACTCAGATAATAAGATAACCAAAGAAAATGAGCAGAGTCAAATACTCTGTTGGAAGACATAATGCACAACGTGGACTGCTCACATGGCTATCGACACTGGAGGTGACAAGCCACCTTCCATCTCCCTCTTCTCACCAACACGGAGGACGCACCCCCTCTCCCAGGCCCCTCCTCCCCCACGCTTTCACACACCTCTCGCCGGTCATTTCTCTCCCGCCTCAGCCACTCCTCATGTCTGCCTCCCCCTCACTCTCTCTCTCCGACAGTGCCATCGCCAACATCACCTTCCCCCTCCACTGACGTCGCCAACGCCTTACCACCACACACTTCCGGTCATCTCCCACTCACCCTCCGTGTCTCAATACCCCACTGCGGCACCACCGTTCCCTCTCTCTCCATCTCTGCTCTCTAACTCCCACGCATTGTACTCCCCCTTTCTTCGGGCGCACTCACGCACAGCCGGCCGCCAGCCTCTTCCCACCGACTGGAGTGAGCCACCCGGCCAATGTCTCTCTCCCCCTCGCCGTTGTCACCCGTCGTCCTCTCCTCTTCACATCCGCTGTTCTCTTCCCCTCCATCCAGCACCTCCGCGCCACCGTCGCAGTCCGCCACCTCTGCTTCCTCTCTCACCACCCTACTCACATAGCTGCGAGCCCCTTTCTCTCTTTTTCTCACCACCCCCACACAGGCGTCGTCCCCTCCCTGGCACGATATCTTTCTCTATCTCTCTCTCTCCCTCCCTGGCGTGATCTCTCTCTCTATCTCTCTCTTTCTCTCTCTTCATGATCTCTCTCTTCGCTACCTCTCGCTACACAACACATCACACGCGTGAGTTTTAACACACACACACACACATACATACACACACACACACATATATATATATATATAGTATTAACCCCATCTGGGATCTCTCTCTATTTTTCTATCTCTTTTTTTATTATCTCTTTCTAAAAAAAAGCCCTCTCCAAAAAAAAAGCTCTCTCTCTCTCACGGCGTCATCGACTTCGGGAAGATCCTATCGAGTTTTTGGGTGTTCGTACATACGAGAGATGGCCATTCCGGCGCGCCGTACGCCAATGACATGCTCAAGTTGCTAAAGCTCCCACCAAAGCCTGCCACCGACGTCATCAATAAGCATTTTCTCACCCCATCTTTCTTTATTGTTTATTCATGTAGCTTTTGCATGCATCACAGACCTTTGTTTCTAATCATCACGATGGGTGCATGCGTGATTTTCAGTGTTCACGTTTAGTGAGCTCCCACTAGTCGTAGCTTTCCTGTGCACGCGTGTGCGGACCCACTTGGGAGTGGTGGAGAGCGTGACCCGAGTGAGATGATTTTTTGGCTAGTCACCGTAGGGCCCTGTGCCTTTGCAACCTGAGTCCGACTGAGGAGAAAATCAGCTAGAGGACCCGACCTTGAGCAGATGGTCTGTGTGTGCCCACGTAGTTGGGGGCAGTGGACACGCGCTGACGAGCGTGACCCTAGCTAGTTCCCGTTCTGTGGTTACTGTACGGTGTCTCAGTCTCCTCCAGGGGCATCATAGGGAGACACCTGAGGTTGCGGACTAAGTCGTCAATGGACGTATCCGGCCTTGCTTCTGGTGGGCAGGTACTCCCGTCACGTGACGTGAGCTCGTCGTGACTCGAGATTCAGTTTCTTATCTGTGAGACGAGGTCTTGCGTGTAGTTTCCAGGTGTTTTCCCGAGGCGAGGTCTAGGGTTCCGGTGAGCGTCACTGAGGATTTTTCCCCTGGATGGCGTAGAGTTCACGACGTTGAGGTCGTGACCATATTTTTGGACCGCGTGATTTCGGAGTGGGCCTTCATGTGTGAGCAGTGAGCACTGGCCTCCAGGACAGAGGTGTCGTGGCATTTTTCGAGTAGCGTGACTAGGTGATCCGTGTTCTGGTAGTCCCCCGACTGTGGGATCGGGGCGTTGAGTTCCGGTACTATAGGAGTAGCTGTAGAGCCGAGATTTTACCAGCCACCATGTTTACTATTCCTGCTATTACTGTTGTTCTTGCTATAGTTACTACTTTCCGTGTCACTATTGTTTTTGATTGGGGTTCTGCGGGACACCTACTGAGCCAGTGATAGGAGGCTCACCCCTGGTTTTCAAGTGTTACAAATCTTCCTCGAGATTCGAGAGCGTTGTGTGGAGGTTCTTAGTTGTCAATTTGCCGAGTCGAGTGGTCACTTAGCATTTGGTATCTTCTCTACCTTAGACTGTACTTTCTGTTGGACTGGACTCTGTTATAGTTAGATTATTTATTTCTGTTAATTGTTGTATTGTCCTACTTATTTCTTATTTCTATGTATGCCACACCTATCCTTTTTAGCCCTTCCGAGACCTCCGGCTCGTGGGCGGCGGGCCAGGATCCAAATGATATCGGGTCATTCCTGGTATCCAGATCTTGGGTCGTTACATTTAGTATCAGAGCTATGGTTGTGGAAGTACATGAAAATTTGAGATATTACAGTGATCAGAGTCCATAAGGTCCAACATAGTCGACAGTTGACATAGGGTTTTGTGCTTATTTTTTACTTGATTTCTCGCGTAATGCTTAGGTTCGAATCGATATTGGAGAGGGGGATTTCTATAGCCCATTTAAGAGCGGCCGAATGAGGTCCAGCAAGATCAAACGAGGCCCAGCTCATCTAAGTGACAGCCCACAGGGACCACTTATCATGAAAGCCCAATAAGTTCACCTGGAATCAAGCACCTCCTAGGCGGCCACTAGGCTCGGAGGTCCGAGCGTCGGTCCGATCGGAAGAAGATTCATGCCCGAGCTATGCCCCATGTCGGGATATGGGCTGGTGCCCTGCGCCCACTTTGACCGAATTACACCCGAGCTATGTCTATCACCCGGATAGGAGGTGGCATCCTCCATGCTTGCGTACCGATGGGTGCTTATCCATATTGCCATTGAGAGCCATTTATGAGTAGGAGTTTATGAGGATAAGGGAGGCCAAGAGTCCTCAAGGCTATAAAGTGCCCATCATGAGGACGTAGAGAGCCCACGTTGAGGACGTAACCCCTGCCCAAACTCCTCTGCTTACAGGACTCATGAGGCCGACGCACTATTTAAACTTGGGACTCCCTCTGGCGAAAGGTAAGCCCTAACACGCCTAAACTCCCTAAGCAGGAACTTCCTCACCACCTTAGTGGAGAGGGATCTCGCACAACCTCTTCCTCCTCCCCTCACAGCTACCACCACTGCTCTACTGACTTAGGCATCGGAGGGTTTTTCCCCAGGGAACCATCCCTGGGCCTCTTGATCCATTTCCCTTCCTTGCAGGTCTCACCGCGGTGATCACTTGCTCCAGCTCAGGAACAGCGCGAGATCGCACCTCTTCATCTAGCGCCGTCTATGGGAAATGATCAAAGAGCCAATATGGTGCGAAAGAGTACGGTGAGGAGGTTCGCCGGTGATAGGGGCAAGGCCGTTGGGGCGGTGGGAGAGGCCCTTTCTCAGGCCACACAGAATCCCCCCTCCAACGCCAGTGCCCCAACCAACGAACCACCTCTACCCGCGGCCATGGGGCTACCACCCACCGGGAACGCCGACACTTTCCAAACCCTCAACGCCAAACTAGACATCCTCGTGGAGCTCTTGAGGACTCAGGCAGCTAGGGAGGAAAGATCGTGCGTCCCCCCAGTAAGCCCCCCCCCACGGCGATGCGTCCCCGCAAACTGTCGGAGGCTACTTCACTCTCCAAGGGTGGCAGCTTATCCGTAACAGGTCAGGAGGACCTTCGCAAACCCCTCCTCTAGAGCAAGAGGCCTCCTCCATGCCAAGAAGGGTGAAACATGGGGGGCACCGTTTGCGCCCGAAGACTGAAGTCCCCGGGGAACATCAGGACAACTTGCTGGCACGCCCTAATAGCCCTTCAGGCTGCAACAACTAGAGTTGTCCCTCCGACTGTGAGAGTTCGAGAGATGCTTCGCAGAGCAGGATCATGCCCTACGGGCCCTGTAGAAGACCCCTTCAGCAGAGGATGATGAGAAATCCCCATTCTCCGACTGCATCTTGAAGGCAGAGATTTCTCCCAGAATCTCTATTCTGACCTTCAAGTCTTTTGACGGCTAGGGTGACCCAGCCAACCACTTTGACAACTTTGACGCTCTGATGACCCTCCACGGGGCGTCCGACACCATCAAGTGTCGAGCCTTTGTGACCACCTTGGTCCAAGGCGCCCAAGCGTGGTTTTGGGACCTCGCCCCCAGATCCATCCGAGACTTCAAGCAATTTGGGCGAGTGTTCAAGGAGAGTTTCGCCAGCAGCGGCCCCCCAAGGTCAGTAGCGGGGTTGTTGGCTCTCAAACAAGCGTAAGAGGAGAGCCTTCAGGCTTATATCAACTGATTTAAGTCAGAAGCCCTGCGGATCCCCTGCCTGGACGTTGCCTCAGCCACAACTTCACTGACCGGAGGCACCCGGGATGAGAACCTCCGCTATGAACTTGTCCTTCACCCTCCCTCAACCCTTGCCGAGCTAGTGACTCTGGCTTTACGCCATGCTAAGTGTGAAGAGGTTCTTAACGCGTGCCGAGGCACAACCGGCTCGGGTCGGGAGGGGGACAAGAAGTGGGCGTCCGAGTCGAGCTCGGGCCCAGGGAAGAGGCGAAACTGAGATAGGGAGCACAAAGAACCATCCCGGAGCTACGAGTGGTACACTCTAGTAACCGCTCTGGTGTACGAAATCTAAGAAGGCATCAAGGGCTCGAGCCTCCTCCGCCAACCCGAGCCAATGAAGTCAAAGAGCCGCAATCGCAGTAAGCACTGCCTGTTCCATAGTGATCACGGGCATCATACCGGTGATTGCCGCCAGCTCCAGGATGAGATCGAGCATCTCGTCCGTCAGGGACACCTATCCCGATTTGTCGCCTAGCACAAGGAAGATCGAGGCCCTCCAAAAGAGATTGACAATGCCCCCCGCGGGGTACACATCAATGTCATGATGAACGGGCAAGCCGAGCCATCGAGCCCCCAAAGGCCCCGCCAAGTGAGTTCTTCTTCTCTAATTCTCTCTGCTGCTCTCTGATTCCTTCTCTCTACTGCTCACTCTTTCTTTCTCGAACACTCTTCTTCTTCTCTCTCTTCTCTGCCTCTCTCTTTTTCTTTTCTCTTGGGTCTTCTCTATTTTTCTTCTCTAGATCGCACAGCTCTACTTCTTCTCTTACGGAAGTTGTCTGCAACCCTCCTCTCCAGAAGGAGAAAGTCTTCATTTTATATCAGCAGCAGAAGGGGCGCGTGTCTTCCACAAAGTCTCGCCTGAGAGTCTCCACATGTGGAACCACCTTACCATGCTCCTTTATACGTGTCACGATCCTGGCACTACATCTAACCTTGGATCACGTGCCGTCCTCATTTTCCACAAAACATTACCTGTCAACACAGAAATAAACATTAGGTCAATTGGAAGTGTACTGGACATGTGAAAGATACACGGAGTATGTTTTTAGTACATGTAGATAGGTTGCTAAAAAATCTACACGGACTTGTTGCAGCTTAGGCAGTCATAACACAGACCTGCTCAAACTTACACTGGCTAGGCTACAGTGTATGCCCTGACTACAAAATATAGTGAGGAAAATGTGCATAGGGTTGGTCTAGCTAACATGCATGGACTAGCTCCAATGTGCTCAGACTTACACTAGCTTAGCTACAGTTTCAGCTTCTGACTTCAAAACATGCACAGGGTTGGAATAGATCCAATGTACTTGGACTTACTGAGAACATACACTGTCTTTGGTATAGTGTATGCTCAAACTCTAACAAGCAAAAAGTGCACAGATGTTATTATGTGCTCAGACTTTGCTAGTGAATGTTCTCGGACTTACAAATGAATGTGCTAGGACTTGCTAGTATATGTGCTCGGACATGCTGATGTATGTGCATGGACCTTAAGAGGACATACATTGTCTATGCAACAGTGTATGCTCCAACTTTGATGAACGGCGAGCAAAACATGCACAGGTGTAGATGTATGCTCAGACTTGCAAAGAAGCATGATGCATATGCTCGGACATGCAAAGCCAGTATAATAGTGTATGCTCAGACTTGCTAAGAGAAGCATGATGCATATGCTTGGACATGCAAAGCTTGTATAACAGTGTATGCTTGGACATACACTGACTTGCAACGGTGCAAACACTGACCTTAATGCAGGACTAATACGGTGATGCACGGGCTTGATAGTAGGTAGAGCATGCAAGGAGTTTGGCTTGTGGAATGTGCATGGGGTATGATATGTGCACGGACTTGATCGCAAGTAGAGGGCTTTGCATAGCAAGGCAAAACATGCACGGATGCATGTTCTGAGAAGCAGAGCAAAACATGCACGAATGCATGTTCTGAGAAGCAGAGCAAAACATGCACGGATGCATGTTCTGTGAAGCTGACTAAAAATGTGCACGGATGCAGTTTTCAAAAAATATGCACGGACTTAAACACAAGTCGCACTCAGAAAGAAAATATGCACGGGGTTTGACGTGCATGGACATAGTGAAGGCATGCACGGACTTGGGATGCAACCCAATCAACAATACACTAAGTCCAAAATGTGCATGGGGTTTGGCTTCCACCGACCATGTGAAGGCATGCAGGGACTCAGTGAAGGCATGATTGTTCATGCTCGGACTCTGCCTTCCTTCTAAATAGAGTGTGCACGGACTCATGTTCTTGGCCAAGGCCAGATCATGCATGGAATATGTGAATACTTGCTGTGCAGTGGACTGTTCATCCACAGACTTGGAAGAACAACATGCACGGACCTGTTTAGTACCTCCACGGACTTTAATACGACATGCATGGACTTGCCATGTAGTGGATGCAATGTGCATGGACTTTTATGCAGAGGCTGTACATGCACGGACTTTAGATGCAACACCTGCAAGGACTTTAGTAGAAATGTGCAAAGACTAATGTGCTAGACAAATGTCTGCACAGACTTCAGACATGCATGGAACATGCACGAACCTTAGTTCGTGCCTTAGATAGATGTGCATGGACTCTAAGTCAAAAGGTAATGCAAGATGTGCACTATTCATGCATGGACCTCATGTACAACAAACATAACATACTCGGTCTACAAATGGCTAGGGTCAGAAGTACACTAACCTTGCAATAATATATGCTCTTACTTAGACTGAGCCTAAGACTCTACATGCAAGGACTGGTATTGTAGTTGCTCTGACCATGCTCCGACTTAGCCTAGAAGATGTGCAACATCCTCGGACTTACATCGAGCATATACACTGACTCTAAGTGTATGCTAAGATGTGCATGGACTTGTCAGGCGACACACACAGACCCAAACGTGCATGGACTTGGACAATGCAGACCTTCTATATGCACTGACAGACCTCCTATAAACAATGACTATGCACAGATTTACAACAACAAATGCAATAGGCAGGACAGTGTACCAAGCATAACAAGCATACCAAGCACAGCGTCACTCCTTGTGGATGTGCACCCATGTTTTCCCCTTACGCCTCCGGCCTAGGGGAAACTCTGTCGAAATTTCGTTAGAAATCATCGGTGTCTCATTCATTTTACTTGTAGTAGAGCCCCCCTTATAGTTTTTTACTTCTTTTTGCCTGTGGCCTATTCTGATCTTTTGTTTGTTACATTTTACAGATAAATGGCTGCCCCAAGTGGTTCCTCTACTCCCACTGCTATTGGTGCTGGATGTGTCCCCCCACCTCTGGTTCCAGCCGTCACCTGGCTCAACGTGGAGGACTTGGACCGAGAGCATGCAGAAATAGTGGCACTAGCCGAATCCTCGGGCTCCGAGACTGAGACGATGGACACCCAGAGACTTACAGGGGTCGAGAAAGGCTTCACCTTTGATCGTGCCACAGGGGACTATAGAGGAGACTTCCCGAAGGATAGGCACCTCATCCACTTCTTGAAGCACCTTCGCTCCCGAGAGAAGCGAGACCTGCGGGTCGTGAGGGAGGTCGAGCATGCAGTTCTACAGTCCCGGGACAGCTTGCTATATAGTGTCCCTAGGAGAGTCCCAATATACTTGGTGGGAGAAGCCCGCGAATGGAAGCCCGTGCTGGGGCTCAAGGCTGTGTTGCCAGTGGAAGACAAGCTGGTGCAGACTCCTGGCTAAGTTTCGGCCAAATGGGACATGGCTGCCCGGCGAGTTCAAGGCGAGCAGCACCGCTCCGATCTATTCTTGGCTCTACTGAAGTGGGGCTACAGGGAGGAGCCATTCATTCTAGACTGCTTGGCAATCAGATTCAAGCACGAGCTGGCACTGGGCTGGTTCGGGGAATTGAAGCTTCAAGATGCACACAGCTTCAGGGAAGGGGCCGTAGAGTTTGCAGAGTATGTGCTATTCAACTACGCCCCGATCCTTGTCCGGGCTGGCATCTACCACAGCGTCTACGCCTCCCGCTATGGCTACCCCATTTCCAAGGGGCTCTGCTGTGGAATGATAGAAGTGTTCAATGCCAAGACCAACACATTCTATACAGCCGAGGGCGAGACTTTGCTGGATCTATGGAGTCTCAGTTAGCTCAGTGGCTTGCCCATTTATAGGGAGCCCTATGAAGAAGTCTGCCTCCCTGACATAATTAAAGATGAGGCCAACGGGGACGGTTATTATTCCCTTGGATATTCATACTAGTACTTGATGAAGGCATACCGAGAATTGTACTAGTTGGCACATGGCGAGAAGCAACCCCGCCGTGGAGACCGGAAGAGGGTGCGGGTGACCCTGTGGCTGCAGTATTTCTATGACAGGCTGAAATAGTATGAAGATTTTCCCTGCGTCAGCACCGTCGCAACTCGTAAGAAGCGGGCCAAGCCCAAGACTGACATGAAAATTCCATCCAAGGGGCACAAGAGCTGGCCCAACCCAATGGCAGTTGATCCATTGACGCACTACGCAGCCTATTTGACATATTGGCTGTGCTCATTTGCCATGCCATGTGGGGATGAAACAGTCATTCGACCGGACACCATCTACCCGGCATGTCAGATGGCGTGGGGAATCAAGCTGTCCTTGTGCCCAGCTATTCTCTGCTTGATATACAAGGCGCTGGGAGACATTAGCACTCACCAGTTCCCGAGGCAGGCCTGCTACGTGTGCCCATTGTACTTCTTCAACGCGTGGGTCTGCTCCCTATTTCCAGAATTCACCCCGCGTGCTATTCAAGACTGGGGGCTGATGCCGCGGATGCTGGAATTTGCAAGTGCTGAGCCGAGCTCCACCTCTCAGCGGCTATATGATATTCGGGGCTGGTTGACGACGGTCCCCCAAGACGCTGTCGGCACCATTCATTTCTGGACATTGGCCGTGCACTTGAGCCCCTTGGTGAACAACAGAAGGGAATGCACAGATGATCAGGTGGAGAAGTACGTTCACCTGATCAGCCAGGAGAACATGGTTCGCCGATTGTTGGAGCCCGAGCTCAGGGACTAGGCATTGTCCATTCACCCCAGCACGCAGGCGTTCTAAAAGGGGGAGACATTGCTGCTTGAACCATACTACCCCTTCCGCTTCGGCCAAAGTTTCGGGTATGACCAGCATATCCCAGTGCACAGCGCCCAGTTCAGCCTGGCGATGCGGAATCTCTGAGGGGGCCTGACCACTGAGACTACCAGAGTCTGGTGGGACTTCTTCCATTGGGCGGACACTGCCACTTTCAGGGTGCCAGCTCCTGGCCGCATTCCCCAGGTGGCGCTAGAATATGTGAAGTGGCGGAACGCCAGGACAGCTTTTTATCGGTCATGCAAGACCTACTGCTGGGACGGGGCAGAGAGGAAATTTTTGAATCGACAGCCCGTGCCCGTCCTCGACATCGACCCAGAGCACCTCCTCCGATTATGGCATGGCAAGAGCAAGGGCGTGGCCGATTACATGATCGCCCGCAAGGGGGCTAGAGAAAGGGGGGGCTTGTGTCCGCACCCTTCAACCTCTGGCCTGCCAGAGCTCCCGTTGGCCACCGTCGGCTAGATTTGAACTCGGACCAGGAAGCTATGACCGCCAACATCGACGACGATAACAACAGGGGCATCCCTTGAGTTGCTAACCCGTGCTTCAGCAACGAGGACATTCAGGTCCACCACCAACTCTAAATGCACCGTACCAGGCCCCACAAAGGCAAAGCAACCGGCAAGCAATGACGCCCCAACCTCGTCACAGAGAAGGATGGAAACTTCACTCATCCTAAGCGTAAGACAGACCTCCCTCGTGTCGGGGTGGGTTCCACTCTGAACCAACCACTTGGATAGACGGAGGAGAGACCCTTCGGGGATGATGAATATGGCATTCACTGCCGCTAGCACAGCTTCCAACATGGGACCAACTGCGAGGAAGCTTCCACTGTTCACCTGAGAGACCACCCAACATTTCTCCATTGCCTCTCCACCCTACAGCCTACCCTTGATCACCTGCGCAGACACTCTCCCCTCTACTGCAGACACCGTCACACACCTGTCCAGCAAATAGAATTGCATCTACAGGAGATCCAGTACTAAACATCCCCTTCATGTTCCCTCCCTTACTCCTGGCTGGTTGGTCTTGAGAACCTCCGCATGGAATCGCTGGGAGCCCCTGACCCCTCCTAACCCCACCGCCCTTCTCCCTGCTCCACAGTTTTGCAGAACCGCTGCCATTGCCGCAACTCACCACACCAGAAACATCCTTTGCCCCATTTTGGAGGTACCCTACTGGGAGCCGATGACCTCCAAGAGGTATTCGGTTTGCCCAGGAGGCAACCTCCGGTAAGCCTCCTAGCCGCATTGCCCTCCCTCCTCACGTTTCCGCAGAGCTTCTCTCTCTAAGATTGCCTAGAGAAAGATATGATCCAATGTGGCTCAGGGTTTCACTTAGGAATACGACATTAATTATGAGACTTTTGCTTCAATGGCCAAAATGACCATTGTTTGCACACTCAATTGTTGTTGTGGTGATTCATCGGTGGCCTCTCTATTAGCTTGACATGAAAAATGTCTTTCTTCACAGTGACCTTTCTAAGGAAGTCTACACATAGCCTCCTCTTGGTTTGTGTACCACCTCATGCCTACCGCTTTCACAAGACCCTCTATGGCCTCAAACAAGCTCTCCGAGCTTGGTTTAAGTGTTTCCTTCAGGTTGTTCTTAATGTTGGTTTCTGTGAAGGTGCTAAGAATTATATTCTCTTTGTTCGTAGCTCTCCCCATGGTCGTACCATCCTCCTCTATGTCGATGACATGATCATCACTAGAGACAATATTGTTGCCATTGCTCTCTCAAGCAACACCTTCAACAGTAGTTTGAGATGATGGATCTTGGGCCTTTATATTACTTCCTCGGTCACACGATCACTTACTACTCTAGAGGTTACTTATGGTCTCAACAAAAGTATACCAATGACATCCTTCAACGCACCGCTCTAATTCTCGCACGGCTAACACTTCTATGAAGCTTCATCAAGTTTCAACCCTCTGATGACATTCCCTTAAATGATCCTACATGCTATTTGTTGGAGCTCTTATGTACTAAACTATCTCTCGCTTGGACATCGCTCATCAATTTTGCTATTCATGTATGTGCTTCGGTATATGCATGGCACCATTCGACGCTCCACATGCATGTCATCCACTGTGACTTTCGAGATTCATGCTTATACTAATGCTGATTGGGCTAGTGGTCCTACTCATCATCATTCCACCATGGACTTTTGCATCTTCTTAGGCTCCTCTCTCATCTCCTAGAGGAGCAAGAAGCAAGTTCTCCTCCCTCATTCCAGCACTAAGGCCGAGTACCTTGAAATGGCTGATACGTCTACTGAAATTGTTTGGCTCTGCCGTATTCTCTAAGAACTTGGCGTGGCTTCTTCAGCTCCTACTCCAATCTATTGTGACAACCAAACTGCTCTTCAGATAGCAAGCAATCCGGTCTTCCATGAGTGGAGAAAACACATTGAGATTGATTGTCATTCAATCCGCCAGTGTTACCTCTCCAACACTTTGTCGCTTCCTCATATCTCTTCTGCCGAACAACTTGCTAACAAGTTCCCAAGTCTCAGATGATTCCGCACTTCAAAGGGCTTGTTGGCAAACTCTCGGTCTATGATCTCCCATGAGTTTAAGAAGGTGTGTTAAGAGAGATACCGTAGATCTCAAATGACCATATACAATATTCCCTTCTATAGTTTGTATCCTATTAGCACTAGGAAATCGACCTACTAGCCTTGCCCTATTAAGGGCCTCTTGTACTCGTATATATTTAACTGTTATACCGTTGGATTGGGCAAACATTTGGGAAGTGTGGTGTAAGCCCCAGCGGTTCAGAGAAGGTTTTCTCTGGTAGCAAGCTGTACTGCTCAGCGGTTGTCTGGCCAAGCTGTAAACCCAAATAGGCTTGGATGCAATTACAATAAGGCGGGAATTCCTGGCAGCTAAATAAAAAAATAACCCAATTTGGGAGTTATATCCTCTTACCAGAAGAACTACAGGAGCATCTCCTCAAATGCTCATACTGGCTTAATACCCTACGAGAGAGGGAAGCTTATCCATGACTCCTTACTTTTGGCCATAAAGTTTCCTTTTCTTTCTGAAGTCTTCAATTCAAGCTCAGTAAGCCCTGACCATACAGTTCAACACGTCGGCAGTATAGCAGCAGCTTGCCCTCTAGCAACCAAAGGCTCATCAAGCCTCCTCCGTGCGCACCAATGCTTTAGTAGCATGAGCCGGTATATCGTGCAATGGTAGCGCTCCAGGAACGCCACCTCAGATGTTATCTTCAGCAGTAACACTCTAGTAGTAGCACCCCAAGCTCTGCATTTCGGCAGACCTATAGTACAGCATAAGCAACAGCCCAAGCTAATCTTGTGGGTATTGCAGCTAGTCCAGCAATTCGGTGAACATAATAGCAGCTCCAACGCCAACTAAGCATCTAAGCAGCGCTCACGTTCAGAAGGAGAAACCTATGGGCATGAACAAGTTTAGAAAATCCTCACATGAGCATCCAACTCAAGATCTCATAGGCAAAAAAAAATCCTCATTGCATCCTGTATGCATAAATCCAAAAAAAAATCCCATTTGCATAACTCAAAAATAATGCATTGCTGCATTTCCCATTTGCATACTGGCACGATTCCTAAATAATCTATTTTGGCATTTCCCATTGGCACATTTGCATAGTTCAAGAAAAAAAAGGGCCTGTCCCCAATGCTGTACACTAATATGCATTGAGCTATTTACAGTTCTATGCATAGATACGTTGACCTGATCCTGTATGGTTGACTTGTAGCATTGACCTTACGTGGTAGGACTGAGGTAGTTGCACTAACCTTAGAGTTCACACATGCACAGACCTTGTAATGCTGAAGGCAAAATGTGCACAGACCTTGTGATGCTGAAGCCAACATGTGCACAGACCTTATAATGCTAAAGCAAAAATGTGCACAGACCTTGCAATGCTGAAGGAAAAATACGCACAGACCTTGTGATGTTGAAGGCAAAATGCGCACAGACCTTGCAATGGTGAAGGCAAAATGTGCATAGACCTTGTGATGCTGAAGGGAAAATATGCACAGACCTTGTGATGCTGAAGGCAAAATATGCATCGACCTTAGCCTTGTGCTGGCACAACATGCATCGACCTTCCCCTAGCCCTGGCATAATGTGCATCGACCTTCACTTGTACTGGCAAAACATGCACAGACCTTGGTCTTGTGCTGGCACAAAATGCATCGACCTTCCCCCAACCCTAGCATAATGTGCATCGACCTTCACTTGTGCTGGCAAAACATTCACAGACCTTGGTCTTATGCTGGCACAATGTGCATCGACCTTCCCTTAGCCCTAGCACAATGTGCATCGACCTTCACTTGTGCTGGCAAAACATGCACAGACCTTGGTCATGTGCTGGTACAATGCGCATCGACCTTCCCTTAGCCCTGGCACAATGTGCATCGACCTTCACTTGTGCTTGCAAAACATGCACAGACCTTGGTCTTGTGCCGGCACAATGTGCATCGACCTTCCCCCAGCCCTGGCACAATCTACATCGACCTTCATTTGTGCTGGCAAAACATGCACAGACCTTGGCATTGTACTGCCATAATGTGCATCGAACTTCCCTTACCCCTAGCACTATGTGCATCGACCTGTCTTCAGGCTTGAACCAAATGTGCACTGACCTTCCCTTAGCCCTTGCATAATGTGCATCGACCTTCACTTATGCTGGCATGATGTGCATCGACCTTGGTCTTGTGCTGGTGCAATGTGCATTGACCTTCCTTCATCCCTGTGCCCATGTGCACCGGCCTTCCTTCAGCCTTGTGCTAATGTGCATCGACCTGTCTTCAGGCTTGAACCAAATGTGCATCGACCTGCCTTCAGGCTTGAACCTAATGTGCATCGACCTATCTTCAGACTTGAACCAAATGTGCACCAACCTTCCTTTAGCCCTATGCCTGATGTGCATGGACCTTCCTCTATCCTTGTGCCTATGTGCACCAACCTTCCTTCAGCCCTATGCCTGATGTGCATTGACCTTCCTCCATCCTTGTGCCTATGTGCACCGACCTTCCTTTAGCCTTGAACCAAATGTGCATCGACCTGCCCTCATGCTCAGACCCCTCAAGGTGTACCTGCCTTCATGCTCTAGCCCTTCCAGGTCTACCTGCCTTCAGCCTTGAATGTATTAGGGTCTACCTATCTCCAGCATTGATTTCACTAAGGTCAACCTGCCCTCAGGACAGGTCAACCCCTCTCTAGCCACTTCTAGCTTATCCTTCCATGCACACTTTGCACTCAAAATATAATAATGTAATAAAATATGATAATTAAGGTCAAATGGAATGAGAAAAGCCCTAGTAGTTTATTGTCTAGTCGAGTCATAATGTACGTTTCTATTTTCTTGAGTCATCATGTAAGGATGTTGGAAGTCATGAATCTTATGTACTTTTTTAGTTATTATTATGAAATAAAGTTAAAGTTTTGAATAATTACTTATGTAATTACTTTTGTGTGATTATCTTGCACTCTTATTTCTTACTTGCGAGAGGCTTACCATGTCGGCTATCTACGTTCCCGAGATTCCTTTCGCTATATTAAAAGCTCGGGGCATGATAGGAACTAACGAGACCAGGACACCACTCGTCGATGCTGGCACGAGCGACCCTCCAGGAGAGCCTGGGATTGAGAGGAGCGGTGATAGCAGTGGGAGAGCTGCCAGAGGAGCACCTAGCTAGAATGGCTAACAGACCGGGTGAGATAGAGAGTGGTAGCTGGACCAGGCCCAGTGGGAGACGTAGTCCTCTATCGCTTCCTGATGCTGCTATTCGGGAAGCTCATCTTCATGAAGAGGGATGGCGAAGTGAGCTGCAAGCTCCTCCCTCTACTGAGAGACTTGGATGGAGTTGGGGACCGCCTATCCCCACTTGGGCGGCCAGCCTTCAGCCGCCTGTCTTTCCGTTGGGTTGAGAGGCCAGCATCTGACCGCCCATCCCAGTTGACCCTTGGCCAATAGTTGAGTGTCAGTCGCGTTAGGTGGTCTGGTCAAGACCATTTTGACTGGCACTGTAGTAAGTTGGTTCCATTCAGCGGTCTGGTCAAGACCGTTTTGACCAGGAACTAGACTAGGTCGAGGGCTTGAGTAGCCAAGACCTGACCGCTCATCCCCTTGGGCGGTTCTCTCCTAACTGTCCATCCTTCTTCGTCTGACCCTTGAGCAGCCCTCCCTGGACCGTTCATCCCCTTGAGCGGCCACTATGTGACCGCCCATCCCCTTGGTGTTGTTCGTTGGCCGTAATGGCTGTCCCGTGTCGGTCTGTCTTAGGTTTGTATTCTAGGACGATGTCTGACCGTCGTTCCCGACGTACTGGTTTCTGTGCATCTTGGCATGACCTTATGGTTTGCCCGTCATCCCGGGGATGTCTCTTGATGTCCTATAAGGGCTACGACCATGATATGAGGTGGCTAGGAGTGTTCTTGCTGTGGGCAATCTTCTACACTACTTTTAACGTCATTGTCTGGTTCTGGTCAACCCGGTGCGACCCAGTGGTTGACAGGTAACCTTGTGTGTGTCTCGGCGATTCTGCCCAGTTCGAGACATGGTTCGGGATGTAGTGAGGTGTCATCTTACCTCGTTCTACATATCCAGGTGTGTTGATGGTTCTCAGTGTTCCCTTAGGTCTCCATGAGTCGTTTCCTACGGTGAGTCATTTTCTCTGGCTTAGGATTAGTCCAATTGGCGGTTGTTTCGCTGTGAGCAACGATCTTGGCCTAGAGTCCGGTGACTCGAGGATCGTTGTGCTAGCAGGTCTAGCTGCCTTGTCCCTGAGTCTATCGGCAGTTTTCGGTGCTGCCATTGGTGCATGGTAGTACGGGTGACAGTGCATGATTAGACTGTCTATACTTCAGCACTCGCATTTTAGAGTCTGTGTCTCGTGATCCTCCACTAGTCGTAGCCCGACAACCTCGAGTGTCGACCCACCTGGGAGTGGTGGCGGGGCAGTTCCCGACTCAGATGATTTTTAAGCTAGTTTTCGTGGGCCTCCTCGCTTTGCGGTAACGTCCTACTGGGGGGGAAAACTAGCTAAAGGCCTGGCTCAGAGCGATGAGTCAGTGTGTGCACACGTGGTCAGGGACTTGGACTGACGCCGATGAGCGCCACTCTATCTAGTCACTCGCGACTGTAGTTCTATTCTGATTCTGACAGTGTCTTAGTCTCTACCTGATGGTGGTGGGTAGTGTAGATGAGACACTTGTAGGCGTAGCATAAGACGTCAGTGGACGCAGCTGGCTGCTCTTCTAGTGAGGGGATTACTTCAGACACGTGACTTCCGCATGACTCTCGCATTTATCGAATGTCGTGACCTGTCTGGGTTAGCCCTCTCGTGGCTTTACCCGAGGTCAGTGTTATGTCGTGAGCACGATGTTCTAGTCATGTTGGGTCTGTGTCTGTCTAGGTCTTTTCTAGGCCGTCTTTCATGTCTTTGCAGCTGCGACGGATCGACAACTTCTGACTTTGCCAATTTAGAGTTCGCCCTTCTATTGCTGTTAGGAGTAGCTTCGGGTGTTGAGGTTAGTTCGACAGCCCTTTGTTTGGTACGGGTTATTCCCCTCGTCCCTACTCCTACTTCCTTTTCTTTTACAGCTTTCTAGTGTAGTTTTCCTACTTTGCTACACCTGCTGTTTTACTTGTTCCGTGTCACTGCGTGTTTTCCAGGGGGGATCCGCGTGACCCCTACTGAGCGAGTGACATTAGGCTCACCCCTGCTTTTCAGGTGGGTGACACAAACATAGGGAAATAAACCTGAGACCTAGGGACATGACTCTAATAAAAGGGAAAATACATCAAAATGACTCAAATAAAATGCACAAAATAGATAATGGGACCCGTGTGAGATGAAGCTCGAGCTCAATCCAATCTCGGGTGTGTGGATGACCCGAGCCAGAGAGAGGTGGTGGTGATGTCTCCATCACCCCCACTTTCGGGTGAGGTGCATTCCTCTTTTTCTTGTTCTTTGCAGGGATCCGCTGCCATCCCTATTCTTCTTTTATGGGCGCCAAGAAACAGGCTTCATAAGTGTGCCGAGTGCTGGCTTTAGAGATCTCTTCAGGCAATGCCTGGTATACAGAGACCATATTGACTGCAGCCCTCCTCGGAGGAGCTTCATGAGGCTGCGAAGGGTTGACCTTGTACTCCCCCAAGTCAATCTCATCTTTCTTTACCATGCCTTCAATGATATCTTTGAAAATATAGCAGTCTTCAATTAGATGCCCCAGCATCTGATGATAGGGGCAAAATCTTGGACTGTCCCTTCTTTTCAGGTCCTCCGGCCTCTTTGGCTCAGGCAGGGTGACCTTGTCATACTGGGTTACCCAGTCAAACAGAATTCTGGTCTTCTCCTTTGGAAAAGAGTAGGCTTTCTTCATTTTATCCCGTAGCAAGGGACCCTCTTTGCCATCTCCTGCTTTAGCAGGTTGTGGGGCAATCACCTTCTTGCCTTTGTCTTTTTGTTGCTCGAACGCCTTGATATCAAGGGCGTTGGCTTCTTTAGGCGCTTGACACCGTTCAGCTGCTTTGCCTTTTTGTGCTACGACAGTAGTTAATGCAGGAGCAGGTCTGGCTAGGAAGGCTTCTACCTCGGCCACAATATTGTTTAATCGGTCAAACGACCGGATTTCCATTCCTATCATCTTTTCCAGGACCTCTCTCCTGAGATTTTGCTTACATATCTGTACAGCGTCCTCCTGGTGCGGGGGCCGCCTGCATCTCATTCCGAGGTTCCTCCACCTTTTAATGTAATCAAGGGCTGTCTCATCTGCCCTCTGTCTTGTTGAATAGAGTTCAGCCACTGTGACCTCCCTCTCTATAACATGAAATCTTTCTCTGAACTTCTTCTACATGTCCGACCAGTCGTTGATCGACCCGATCAGGAGGTTGGAGTACCATTCAAAAGCGAGCCCCGTCAGCGAGGACCCAAAAAATTTCAGCAAATATGACTCATCGGTAGCTAGATCACCCATGACGGCCATGTAGTAGGCGACATGCTCCTTTGGGGATCCCTTCCTGTTGAACTTGTCAAACTTTGATGGCTTGCTAATCCCAGGAGGGAGCCGCTTGGCAGCATGATGCGGTGGGTATGGCACCCTGTATGCATCAAATGTGACATAGTCGCCTTCACTTCTTTCAGCGAGCTTCAGCTCGATCATTCTTTCCACCATCATCTTGTTCATGACGGTTGGATCAACCGGTTCTGGATAGAAATGTGTCAGCTGTAGGTGGGGGTTGACCAAGGTGGTCGCCTGTGGAGGAGGTCGCAGCAGTGGAGGTGCCAGGGGTGTTTGGTGCACCTGCGGCAGCACTGGTGGCATCAGCGGCTGTGATGTGCGTTGTTGTGTAGTTGCCAAGCTGGGCTTTGCCGGCTAAGGCAAGGTATAGATTGGTGGAGGGTCATTATGGTTGATGGCTCCCCGTGATGATTCGCCCTGCATCTCGGGCTGCTTGGAGGCTGAAGACTGCTCTGTCTTCTCCAATAGTTGTTTCTTCAGTAGGTCTATCTTCTGCCGATACTTCTGAACTAATATCGGGACTGATGGGTCCATAGCTACAGTGCTGGGGATAGCTTCTATTGTTTCCCCGGGCGCACCCTCACGTAGGATGTCGAGCAAGATATCATCTTCTTCTACTGCCATCACCACATTGGTGGTCAGAACAGTAGCTTATCATATTGTTGGTGGTAGACCAGGGCTTGCTTTCCCTTAGCCGCTGCCAACAGTTCTCTTGCGGCCTCCACCCTTCGAGTGTTTAGCCCTGGCCTTTCAGCCAACCGAGCCAACTCATGAGGATCCTCTGGAAGCCTTCCATATTGGCTAGATATGCCAGCCATGTTGCAAGTGAAGATCTACATTCTTCTCCTTCGCCTGTGAACCTTCCTTTTTGCATGCTCCGAGAAGGTTAATCTCTCGAACACCGAGATTCTTTTTCTTTCTTCCCGCTGAGGGGCGGTCTCATCGGTTTCATCATCGAAGCCATCTTCATATCCATTGTCATCGACCGACGACATCATCTTTCTTTCTTCTTCTTCTTCTTCTTCAACTGTCATTGGTGGACAGTGGTCTTCTTTAGCCACGACTACTTGTAGCAGCCATTGTTGACCCAGCGAGGGGTTGCCTAGACCCCTGAAGTAGCTTCTGACCATGTTGGTCATCTCCTCTTGCTCCCGCCCCTGATGTACCGATTCCGGGTTGACGGGCGGCTTCTGGCGTCTCTTCGACTGCACGCGTACTCACGACCGTGGGGCCCACGTGCTATCCGGAGGGGCCGTGTGGGACCCAGAGACACCGCTGTAGGCTCATCTCATACTATATTTTTGAGATTTATTTGTTGGGAAAGAACATACGATCACCTGAGAAAACTTGCAATCACTAGATAGATTATCCGAAGGAACCTTGGAAGTGATCCCAGAGGATAACCCTCTAATACCTAAATCAATAACGAGTGAAAGTGCATAGAGTAAACTTAGGGAGAAAGAGAGAGGGAGAGCCTATAGAGTGAAGGTGAAGTGTGGAGAGTGCTCGGGGAGGAGAGAAGTGTTTGGCTCGAAGACAGAGACCGAGTTGAGAGAACTAGGTGGAGAACCCTCAATCTACCTTTTCTGTATTGCCTGCTTGTTATGGCGTGGAGCCTTGGTCTAGAATTGCCTCTCCCTCCGCGTACTGGGCTGTGAGTGTTCGTGTCTCCTTCTGTATGTGTCTACTTGAGTCTCTCTGTCCCCTTGTAGGTATGTCTGGGGGCCTATTTATACCTGTCGTAGTGGTGTTACTTCTTCCCTGACTTAGCAACAACACGATTAGTGAAGTGGCATCCTGCTCGATTGTGGAGATCCTCTATCACCCACTCGCTAGCTCTTGGAAGAAAGAAGGCGTGGCGCGTATCTCGGTGATATGGGCACAATCTGGAGCTTGTCAGGAAAAGCCCCGTAATATGGTAGCTTCAACATTCATCCATTGGCAAGTCTTACGATGCCTGGAAGGCACGAACATGGAGATCTCGCCTGTGCGCTAGTAAGGCCTCAATGGGCTTCAATTAGGCAGTGTTTTAGGATCGTCAGTCGGCTAGAGAGGGCCGCTACGAGCCGGGCTACCTTGGACCGCAATGGGTCTGACGTTATCAGGTCATGCTGGGCCTGACATATTGTTCCCTCACTAGCCCACTCACTCTTGGGCATCGAGTGTGCTCGGTGCTCGAGAGCAATCAAACGAGGTCCGGTGAGGGGAAAAATTGGTGGAGCCTTCGTGAAGCTTCTCATCCTCTTACCCGAGAAATCTCAAAGCACGTCGCCTTCCTTGGCGAGCAAGGGGGTTCTCCTGCGTGTTGAATGATGTTACAGTCATTATGGCAGCATCATTTCATGTCTGGAGAAGCGGGCGTAGCAGGCATTGGAGCGACACCTCAGTTTCCTATCAAGTACACTGGCGGTGGTAGTTGAACCCTTCTAGTGTTCGCCTGTCAGGAAGAGGCGGGCACATCACTCTTAGGAGACCTTATAAGTAGGACGAGGGGGACTCTGAAGACACCCCTTGTGCTTTCCTTCTTCGGCGCTAGTGCTCATACTTCCCCACTACCTGGCCTTTACACTTGGTAAGGCTTCTCTCATTCTTTTCATTCCTCCCCCCGAACTCATGGCGCCACGTAGAAAGTTTGTCTTAGGTGGCTTCGAGTCCTCTGGTGAGAGAGAGAGTACCCATGGTGGCACCATGAGCACCTCGGGTGCCTGTCCTGATCCCTACCCCTGTACTTCAATATCTTCTACTAGGTAGTTTTTGGTCTTAAGGAGGCCTTCCAAATCCTGGCAGATGTCGACATTGTCTTCCCTTCCAAAGAAGATTTCTTAGGGATTTTTTCCCTGGGGGACTCAGCATTTCCATAGAGGCCTTTAGGGCCAGCTTCCATGTTCTCGTCCCTACTTTCTTCAAGTTAGTCTTCCATTTTTATAGTTTGAAACCAGGGCACAACTACCGCCCAACTCTTGGTGCATCCTTTGCACCTTCGCATATGTCTGCCGCCAAGTAGGTGTTACCCCTACCCTCTAACTCTTTCACCAATTTTACAGTGCTCAATGCTATCCTAGCTCTAATGTCCTCACATAATACTTCCATGCTCGGAACAAAAGGGCCTTCATATTCTCCTCCTCCACAGTCTCCAATATCAAGCACTGGTTAGAGTACTTCATCTTTCAGACCAAGGTCAGCGGCACTAGACAAGTGAGCGATTGAGGCTTTACCACCATCCGCTAGATTCGCAGGGTCGACACACCACTGGCCCCATCGAAGGAGGAGGCAGCTACAATTGAAGTGATTCTCTGCCACCCCCTCCATGACGCCGACTTGAAGTTGACCCCAACGCTTCTCAGGTCACTAGGGTTGAGTCCCCCACCGCCACAGGGTAGGGCCTTCATTTTCAAGGTTGCTTTCCTTATATTGGGGCCTAACCCTTTCTTCTGTTGCTTTGCAGGTACTCCGGAATCTCCTCCAAGTACGGAAGGGGCAGGATCATAATGAGATTATGATAATGAGATTGGTCATCGAGATGCACATGTTCTAGATGTTCCCAGTCATAGGATCTTCAAGAAGGGACATTGAAGATCCGGATAGACTGGCACACATGATACTTACTCATATATCAGTGAGGTAGCTTATCGGTTGCAGTTACCCCCTGAGTTGGCATCGGTGCATGACGTGTTCCACGTCTCGATGTTGCGGAAATATATGCCCGATGACTCTCATGTGCTTGAGGATTCTGTTTTGCCTGAGGTGACTCCAGATCTTTCTCTCCCAGAGTTTTCCATCTGCATTGAGGATAGGCGAGAGTAGCACCTGCGGAACAAGGGCATCCCCTTGGTTAAGGTGGTGTGGCAGTGGCACTTTGGTGGTGAGGCTTCTTCGGAGCGTGAGGATGAGATGCGTCAACAGTTTTTGTACCTATTTGAGTGAGTCACTCTCTCTCTTCTTTCCCCTTGGGTTGTTCTCAATTTCAAGGATGAAATTCCCTTAAGGGGGGAGGGCTGTAATATCCCTGACCTTTAGGATCGTTACTTTCAGGTTTCGGATCTACTTTCTCAGAGTGTTCCAGCTCCGTTGTGTCTAAAATTACGTTTCGGACATCTTTCGTGTTCGGATCGACGCGATTCGGGGTCGTTTCGGAGGTCCGGAGGCATTCCACGACTTTTCGACACGTTTTTTCGATTCCCGACCCGATTTTTGGCAAACACTGTGGAACTTTACTGTGGGCGAATCGAGTCGTTCACCCAGGCGTGAGTGGTACCGTTGCGATCGCTGCGTTCCGAAGATCGCGGAAACGTGATTTTTTATTTTTTGGTATTTTTTTGAATTTTTGGCTTTTCTATAAATAGGGAGGATATTTTATTCCCCACCACCTTTTCCCCCTCTTCTTCTTCCTCTTCCTTTTCCCCCCACCGTGAGTGCCCATCTCCCCCACTCTATCTCGTTTGATCGGGCGACGTGTCCCCTCTAGCTGCAAATGGCGCGGGGCAACGGCGTGGCGACGACGGCGACGGCGTGGTGGTCGTGGCGGCATAGAGCGCGTGGGATTTCGTGGAGGAACGAGGGTTTCTAAAAGTGTTCTTCGTGATTTTGGCATCGATTCGACGGAGCATTCACTCCATTGAAATAGGGTGACGATCCTTACGCTCTAGGGTTTCATTCCTGTGATTTCTAGCCCGTCGTGAGGCCGAGAGGGACGTTTTTGTGCGGGTTAGGGTAAAATAATGCTTTGGGGAGCGATCGTCTGATCTAGCAATCCACCCTGTTTTTGGCCGATCCGAGGCCGTAGAATCATGCTAGGGACTATTCGGGAGCTTCCCCCTTGTTTCCCCCCTCTCCTATGGAGGTATGGGGGCGTGGTCGGTGTTTTTAGGTTGAATTCGCCATTTCATCGTCGGAACGCTGTGGCGGTCATACCAGAGACCGCCACAGGGTGTAACACGCCAAGGGAGGTGCATTATGCTTCGTTGGTTTTGAGCTTGGGCTTTTGCGGGCATGACGGTCCCACGATAGACCGCCACGTGACTATGACGCCCCTGGACTGGTCCCTCACTGTGTTTTTGAATGTTGGAATTTCACCATTGGGGGTCATTGTAGCCTGACGCACCAGTGTTGGTCCGTCAGGGAATGTGACCCTCCTGGGAAGGCGCGTTATGCCTTCCACCTAACGCACCTGTGTTGGTCCGTTAGGGACTGTAACGCCCCTAGGGGAGTGCGTTACAGCCAGTTTGGTCCCGTGCCCTAACGCACCTGAGCTGGTCTATTAGGTGACATAACGCCCCTGGAGGAGCACGTTACGTTCTCTGTTTTGGCTCGTGCCCTGACGCGCCTGTCCCGGTCCGTCAGGTACTGTGACGCCCATGGGTAGGCGCGTCACAGTGATTTTTGCATCGAGTGCCCTGACGCACCCTCGTCGGTCCGTCATGTTCTGTAACGCACCTGTGCAGGCGCGTTATGGTCCGTTTTACACTGGGCTCCTGACGCACCTGAGGTGGTCCGTCAGATGACCGTGGCGCACCTGTGCTAGTCCGTCACAGCCTGTAGTGCACCAGTGTTGGTCCGCCAGGCTCTGGACTGTGCCGAGTGGTTTGCAGTCCCGTTTCTTCTCCGACTGTGGTCACCGTGCGACGGTGCTGGTACATGGGACGGTCCCCGTACTTCGTCGGGTTTGGACGTTATTTTTCATGGCTTGAGAATCTACTCCTTCAGAGACACTCCACTAGTCATAGCCAGTCAGTACGCGTGTGCTGGTATCCACCTGGGAGTGATGGGACGGCTACCCTAAGGATGGTTTTTAGACTGGTTTCCATTGGGCCCCACGTCGTCGACCAGAGTCCGACTGAGGGGAAAACTAGTTAGAGGCCAGACCTAGGACGCATGGTCTGTGTGTGCACACGTGGTTGGGGGCTATTGGACACGCGTCGACGGGCGCGACCCCAGCTAGTCACTCACTTTGTGGTTACCTGTGTGTGTCTGAGTCTCGCGCCCCGGGCATGGTAGCTAGACACTTGTGACGCGGTATAAGACGTCAGTGGATGCATCCGGTCGTTCTTCTAGTGGGAGGTAACACGGATGGGGATGAGCAAGAGTGATATCTAGAGCCGTCCATGTGTCGAGAGTCTTATAGTTTTGTCTATTTCCTAATCAATTGTGTAATTTTTCCTTCTTGAGTCAACATTGTAATTTTCTTCTCATTTAGTCTTCATACTATTTGGAAGAAATATGGTTATGAATAAAGGATTGGGTTATATTATTATATTGCGCACTCTGTCTCTATGTGTTGAATGCACTACGCTCTGATTGACATAACCGTTATAGACATCGTCACGTCGCTTCCGAGTAATCTTTCACGCTCTGGGTGTGACAACCCTGATGCCCCTGTTTTGGTGCGTCAGAGCATGTAACGCACCTATACTAGGCTGTTACAGCCCTAGTGTCAGCCACGATGGCCTGTTCTATTCTATGTCCGTCCGTGTGTCGGTC
Source organism: Amorphophallus titanum (assembly GCA_024336825.1). Classification (NCBI taxonomy): domain Eukaryota; kingdom Viridiplantae; phylum Streptophyta; class Magnoliopsida; order Alismatales; family Araceae; genus Amorphophallus; species Amorphophallus titanum. The sequence continues at coordinate 80,942,411 of JANBPO010009603.1, read as the reverse complement.
TGTCTTAGGTCTATGTTTAGGGCGGTGTCTATGTGTTGGTGGTTTTCTGGATCAGTCGGTTTAGGTGACTGAGTGCAGTCTCTTCCTTGACTATGACAGTTCCCTAACGACTCAATCTAGAACTGCCAGCATCCTTGTCTCTGGTCACGTAGCGACTTTCCTCGACTGTCGGGTCTGCCTAGCAGTTGAGTGATGGTTCAGTTGCCCAAAGTGTCATCCTCCGGTGTTTCTGTTATGGTTGTCTGGGCTTGACCTTGTGGTTTGTCATGACCCATGGATGTCTATCGGCATCCTATGAGGGCTATGACCATGATGGGATGGCCAGGAGTGCTTGTGTATGTTGTCATGACTGTCTATAGGTGTCGTGTTGGTTCCGGTCAACCCGGTGAGACCAGGGGTTGACAGGTAACCTTGTGTGTCTCGACGGTCTTGTCTAGTTCGAGACATGGTTCTGGCTGCAGTGAGATATCACCTTACCTTGGTCTGCGTGTCCAGATGTGCTGAGGGTTCTCGATGTTCCCTCAGGTCTTCGCGTGTCATTTCCTCCGGTAGCGTCATTTTCTCTAGCTTAGGTTTAGACCGATTGGCGGCTTGTTCCGCTGCCTGTGACTATCTTGCCTCCGAGTCATCTGACTCAAGGATCGTTACGTGAGTAGGTCTAGTTGCCTTATCCTTAGTTTGTCGTCAGTTTTCTATGTTGTCATTGGTGCTTTGAAGTACGTATGACAGTGCTCTCTTACCTGTCTATACTTTCGCACTCGTGTTTTGAGACTCTGTGTCTTGTGAGCCTTCATTAGTCATAGCCTTACGTCACGTTACGGTGTGACGGCTCTTATAGCGGGGCACCTTCTCGATATACGATTCTTAAGCTAGTTTCATGGGCCCCTGATCCAACTGTAGCATCCTTCGGAGGGGGAATACTAGCTAGAGACTTGGCTTAGGTGGCGGGCCAGTGTGTGCACACGTGGTCAGGGGCTTTGGACTCACGTCGACAGGCGTGACCTTGACTAGTCACTCGTGACTGTGGTTACTGTTCTGGTTCTGACAGTGTCTTTGTCTCGGCCTAGTCCTTGCGGTAGGGTATGCAGACAAGACACTAGTAGACGCAGCATAAGATGTCAGTGGACGCAGTTGGCTGTTCTTCTAGTGAGAAGTACTCTAGTCACGTGGCACGTGGCTCTTCACAGTTCTCTTCACGTTTCTTATGTGTCGTGACCTTCCAAGATAGCCCTCTCGTGGCCATACTCGAGGTCAGTATCCTATCGTATGCATGACGTTCTAGTCATGTGTGAAATAGTGTGCACGACATTCTAGTCGTGTCGTCTGGGTATGTGTCTGTCTAGGTTTTTCCTAGGTTTCTTTGTTTGTTTTGTAGGTCCCTTGCAGTGTCAACAGATCGATAACTTTTGACTTCGTCTGCTTAGAGTCACCTTCCTGTCACTGCTTGGAGTAGTTTAGGGTGTCGAGGTTAGTTCGACAGCCACTTGTCTGGTACGGCTTCCTCCCCCTCTCCCTCAGCTTGTTCCCTACTCCTGCTCCATGTCTCTGCTTTTACTGCTTTTTAGTATAGTGTTACAGCTTTGTAGTTTAGTTTTTCTGCTTTACTACCAGCTGTTTTACTTGTTCCTTGTTACTGCGTGTTTTTCAGTGGGGATCCGCATGACCCCTGCTGAGCCAGTGACACGAGGCTCACCTTGCTTTTTAGGTGGTGGGTCATTGTTCGTTCTGCTTCCGCGGTTCCTATTGTGCGAGTTCGTAGTTGCCAGCTAGTACCTTCGTCGGGCTTCCCCTGACTTTCTTGGTACATCCTTTCTTTTCTGTTGGCTGTACTGTTAGACTTGCTGTCTTCCTTTGGACTGGACTCTAGTATAATTGTTAAATTTAAACTGTAAATTAAAAGTAATTTTATATCTACTACTTTAGCAAACTGATCTAATGAAATTTAACTACTTACTATTATATCTTTGTGGCTTCAATGTACTACACGACAATCTTTTTATCCCTTTAGAGCTTTACTGCTCTTGGGAGGCCGTGTGGGTAGCTCAGAAGCTCAAACACTATTTCCTAGCCCACCCAGTTAGGTTGATCTCTAGAATGGACCCGATTCGCTATCTCCTAGAAAAGCCCATCCTTTCTACTTAGTTAGCTCGCTGCCAGAGCTTCCTCTCTCAATTCGACATCACGTTCGTTGTTCTGTAGGCAGTCAAAGGATATGCCATCGCTGAGCATCTTGCCCATCTTCTGATTACCCACATTGACTCTATTCAGGATGATTTCCCCTATGACTATCTCTCTGTCATCTCTCATCATCCCTTCTGGTCTCTGCACTTTGATGGTGCACTCAATTCTCAAGGCCGAGGGATAGGCACTGTTCTTCTCACTCCGGAAGGGGTGACGATTCCCTTCGCTTATTAGCTCTGATTTCCTGCTACCAATAACATCTCCGAGTATGAGGCTCTCCTAGCCGGTTTAAAGCACGCCTACCTCCTAGGTGCGCGCCACTTAAAGATCATAGAAGACTCTCAGCTCATCCTGTGGCAGGTTCTGTCCACTTACTGCACTCGTGACCCGAAGCTCAAGCCATATCAAGATTTGGTCATGCTTTTAGCTAAGTAATTCTGCAAATTGATCTACATCCATACTCCCCGATCTTGAACATTCTCGCTGATGCTCTGGCGTCACTCGCTTCCTCCCTATCTTTCCCTCTCAGTCGGAGCACTAAGACTATCGTCGTTCAGAGACTAGACGCACCCTCTCTTTAGGATCCTTGGTACGCCAACCTTAGGAAAAGTATAGAGGCAAGGGCTGAGAAGGAAGATCTGAAGGAAGTATCTTTGACGAAACTGGAAGACATCCTGGAGGAAGAAGAATTGCCTTGGTACCATGAAATCGAGTTGTATTGCAAAGATGGATCATTCTCGAAAAGGGGAAAACGTCGAGCAACGTAAGGCAATCAGAAGAGCCACCTCGAAGTACACCATCATTACTGGAGAGCTGTACAGGCGCGCTACCAATGGAATGCTCATGAGATGCTTAGACGATGATGAAGCTTGGAAGGTGGCCGAAGTAGCCCATTCTAGTGAGTGTGGGGGTCATGTCAATGGCCAGGCTTTAACAAAGAAAATCTTCAGACAGGGTTATTATTGGCCCACTCTAGAGGAAGACTGCTCCCTCTATATCTGGAGGTGTCTTAAATGCCAACTCCACGTTGACAAAATCTACGCTCTAGCTTCATCTCTTCATCCTCTTTCTGCTCCTTGGCCAGTCTCCATGTGGGCTTTCGACGTTGTCGGCCCGTTCGGTGATCCCAACTCTCAGACCAAGCAAAAATCTTTCATCCTTATCGCCACTGAGTACTTCACCAAGTGGGCTAAAGCCGAAGCATATGCAGAGATTAAAGTTATCACGGTGTGCCGCTTCATAATGAGAAACATCATCTCGCGGTTCGGAGTGCCAAGTAGCATCGTCACGGACAACAGACCCCAGTTCGTATCCCAAGAGCTCCAACACCTATGTAAGAAGTTCAATATTTCACTGTATCAATCATCTCCATATTACCCTCAAGGTAACGGCCAAGCCGAAGCCACTAATAAAACCCTTCTCAAAATCATAAAGAAAATATGTTAATCTCACAAATTCTCTGATTGGCCAGAAAGATTAGTGGAAGCTCTATGGACTTACCGCACCTCCGTTTGTACTCCTACTAGGCAAACCCCCTATGCTCTCACCTACGGAATGGAGGCAGTGCTCCCATACGAAATCCTGATCCCTTCCCTAAGGGTGTAGCTCGATAGGGAACTTAATCTCGATGAACGTCGAGAGGCATTACTTGTCCAATTAGAACTCTTAGATGAGAAGAGGATGAACGCGGCCGATCACGTATCCGTTTATCAAAAGAGAGTTTCACGTTATTTTAAAAAGAAGGTAATTGAGCGTAAATTTCAAATAGGTGATGTGGTTTTAAAACGCAAGTTCATTCGGTCTGCATGTCTTAGGTCTAAATTACAACCTAACTGGGAAGGGCCGTTCATCGTTAAAGAGGCTTATCCACGGAATGCTTACCGCTTAGTCAGCGCAGAAGGTGGGGAGCTCGCTCACGCTTAGATTGGGTTGTATCTTAAGCGTTTCTTTCCTTAGAGTCAAACCAATGCCACCCCAGTAGCAAGGTGTCTTTCCCTTTTGCCACGAAAGAGGACCTTGAGCATGTCAATCACACACTACACAACATCCCTGGTCGGGTTTCCAACTCTGCAGACACCGTTTCTCCTTGGCCATGCTTGGGGAAAAGTCAAGGTCCCTATCCGTTTCTCTCCTCTGCCAAATCCAGGGGCAAGAGGTGAATAAGGGGGCGATGACCAATCCAGACACCCTGATGAGAGGAGGTCGCAAATAGGGGCAGTCCGTTATGACCTGATGTCACAAGAGAAAAAAGCAAAAAAAGTAAAAACAAAAAGGAGCAATCATCACGACCAAAAAACACTGCTATATGCCCTGCACGACCACTGGGATCTATCGAGTCGGGCCTTCCTCTTCCCGTGGGGGCATATGGTCCCCACGCTGGAGGATGTGGCCAGGCTCACTGGCTTGTGAGTGCGTGGGCTACTGGTTATCGGGACTACCTTTCCCGACTACCGGGGGATGGCTCGGGAGCTGCTGGGCTTAGAGCTTCAGCGCCCCGAGAGGCAGTCGACCCTCCTCCCTCGGGCGAGTCTACAGGACAGCCTAGGGCTGAGACGGGCGGGTATAGCAGTTGGCGAGGAGCCGGAGCAGCACCTACAGTGCATGGTGGACTTAGCCAGACCGAGAGTAGCCGCGCAGCCAGGAGCAAAGGCCGACCGAGTGCTGCGATGTTTTCTGATGCTGATGTTCGGTCGGCTCCTTTTCTCCACGCTGGCGGATGCGATGAGCTGCCGCTTCCTCCCTTTCCTCGAGGAGCTCGACCACGTGGGTGACTACGCCTAGGGAGTGGTAGTCCTAGCCTTCCTTTTCGACACGTTGAGTTCAACGGCCCGTCGGACCATGCTCAGGGGCTTCTCCCCCTTACTCCAGGTACGACTCTTACCCTAGTTTTGACCACATGATTTCTATATGTCCTCTAAATGCTGACGCACTACTGTGATGCAGGTTTGGGCCTATGTTTACCTACGGGCACTAGGCAGAGGGGAGGAGGCCCACCCTAGGCTTCTCCCGATAGCACGGAGGTGGCTTGCACCTCGAGAGACCGACTCCCTGAGACGACAGGTCAGGGAGTTGCAGGATGACATTGACGCTCTATCGTATGCCTCGGTATGATCCTAAACTCAGACTCTCTAATTAAATGCATTCCTTTATGATTATGATACTGATGCAGTTTTCTCATTTTGCAGGTGCGGTGGACACGTTATAGAGAGGAGGGCCAGGCGGACCAGCCATGGGTGGTCGGGGCCCTCACCTTTGCCGGCCGAGACGTGTGGCTTTACTGCATGAATGTGGTGGAGCCACTGCATTACAGATTGGTGATGAGGACCATCGGGGTTCACCAGCCCGCGGTGGAGTTCCCGACGCCAGAGAAGGTGGGGGAGCATATTTCGAGGTCAGTGAGAGGCCTGACCATGACATTCGATTGGACTTCGAGGAACGCTACGTAGGTCGCTGACTGGACAGCCCTTGGGCGAGCAGTGACTGCCCGGGCAGAGAGTGACGCGACGTACTACACTGCGTATGCACGACACTACCGGGACCAAGTGTTTCGGGGCGCCCACAGACTGGTACGACTTCTTACCCTTGGACTCTTTCCAACTATGATTATGATTTCTACTTAATGATGCGCTCACACTTGGACTTCTAAATGTAGACCGATCCTGAGGGATGCCTTACAGAGCTGACAGGGCTCCTTACGACAACGATTCGAGAGCGGGACGAGGCCCGACAGGCCTTAGCCCTTTTAGTGAGTTTTTTTTTCTTTTCGACTGATACATTACTATTGTGCTAGGATGCGACTGACCTGGAGTTTTGATTTTAGCGGGGGGAGGAGGCCCAGCGACAGGGGGCCGACGCTCCATGTTCCTCTACCGCACAGACTCTTGCCGATCGGGCAAAGCGGGAGGCAGAGTTTCGACGGATGGTCGATTGGGCCAAGGTGACCGAGGTAGCGCTCGTCGAGCGGGTACGTCCTACACTTCCCTTTGTGAATTATATTATTATATTAAACTGTAGTTGACTAATGGTGAATGCATGTTTACAGGTGACAGAGCTGACCACCGCCATCGGTGAGGGTGACCAGTTACGAGAGGAGCTCGTACTGGCGCAGGATGAGGCCGCCCGCCTGCGTGAGGAGCTGGCACAGAGCTTCGACCTGAGAGAGGAGGTGACCCTCCTACGTGGGGAGCTGGAGCGGAGCATCCACTCGCGGGAGTCGACGGAGCGTGATCGTGCTGAGGCGCAGGAGGAGGCAGTCTGCCTGGGAGAGCGGTTAGCACAGGCTAGACCATCTGACTCGGTGGAGATGGCGGTCCTCCGGGAGGAGGTGGAGCGACTCTGGACCATGACCTCAGAGCTGGAGCATTTCCGCCAGGAGGCGTTCGAGCTACGCGGCGAGGTGCGGGCCTACTGAGAGATGAGCCGCTCCCGCAACGTGATGAGTGGTAGTTGTGTGGCCCCGAGCGACAGTCAGGCTACCCATGGCTCCGTCGGGCACTTCCTCGTGACTTCCTCTCAGCGGCAGAGGAATGAGGAGGAGGATCGGTGTCGATGGTGAGAGAGGGAGGAGGGAGCGACCTCTACGATGGGCCCGCAATCGAAGAGGTAGGAGGGAGGCGGAGGCAGTGACAGGCCAGAGGGGGCGGCCTGATTTGCTTTGTTCTCCTACACTTGTACATGATGTGACATGATAGTGACCTAGCTTGTCTTTTTTCCTTTTTTGATGATTTTCTTATGTGATGCATGTATGGTTCACCCTGCACAGAGTTCCGAAGACTCGTCAGGAAAAAATACACGTAAACCACAAAACACTCTCTGGGACCCCCGAAAATGATCCGAAAAATATCCAAAAAAAATTCGGGACATTACTGCCCCTCCCCCCTTATAAGAATTTGATCCTCAAAATTTAGGACAAACACCAAGCCACAAGGGGAGAATGCCATAAACCAATTGACAATGACGTAAGAGTCCCAGCCAAATCTCGATACTCGCAAAAATCACGATCTTGAGGGACACAGCCAGACGATGATTACGGACAATGCCTCACTCACAATCCAAGACACATCGATCATCAGAGCAGGCACATGCAAGAAGTACTGCCTGGCGTCACCTCAGCCAACATGAAAACCAACCACGGCACCGCTGCCACCATCTCGCTCACCGAGGACACGCAACCCTCATCACGGAAACCAACACCGGTCAACGCCCATGTCCGACGGTCCAACCAAACGCCAGCTTCACAATCCGCTGATCGATCTCACGCTCTGCACCAGGGGCAACCAACACTGAGCTTCCATCAGCTCACACCAGGCAAGCCGAACACCACCAGTAACACGGCCAACCCTGCCAGAAGATAAACTCCAAGCAAATGCCAGATCTAATCCGGGAAGGCACATCTCATGATCGGCCACCCAAGGCCTCGCTGGCACACGGCTCACGCCATTCTCGAGCCCCAAGAATCGACATCTTCTGTATGTGGAAGATAATCCACTGGTCACCAGATACTCGTCAACGGGGAACCTTCACCGGCCTAGCAGGCGCGATCCGAATCGCGACAGGCCATCCGCTGACCCTCCATAGACCATTACCGCATCTCAAGCCCAATCTCGCTTGAACACTGCATCCGATCCGATCCTCATGCCAACTCTACCCTCTCAGGGGAGCACGGCGAAATCACATGATAGGATTCCACAATCCTCGATCCTTAAATCACTCGACTCAGGTTTATAGGGAAATTCTCCCTTGCTGGTCATATACCAAGGATCACCATATCGAACGCCAACGTCTCTCCAGAGACCTCCCCACACAGGCGTCGTCCATTACACAATCGAATCCTATCTCATCTCGTTCACTCTAAATGGATGCCTGCCAATCTCGATTCTGCTCTCACCATAGAGCCTTGGGACACAACCTCTTACAATCCACGACACACTTCTCAAGAACCGACTAATATCGCCTTCCACCACAGTAAGCTGGTCGATAACACCGCGATCAATGCACACGGGTCCCTAGACAATACACTTCTTACCATGGTCGACCACTCGGTCAACCCGACCAGCCCCTTACAGCAACCAATAGGGACCCCATAATCTGCAAGAGATCACTTCTCCAGAACCACGATCTCATCCGAGGACACAACTTCCAACACGAGTCGAGCACGCAGCTTACCGACTCTGACCATCACGTCCTCGACCTCCGTCAGGCTACATCTCAACGACCCTGTCTGGGTCTACCCCAATGCCTGACACGGCTTCCAACGCATGAATAGGGTACTCATGCGACACACTTACCCACATATTTTCCCAACTCTCCATCCAGCCAGTGCCACAAACCATAATGCCTCAAGCAATGGCATGACAACAACACGCCTCACTCAACCCGAGACAATCTCATGTCGAGGAATCAATCCTCCGATGCTCAACACATCCTCAGCAACTCCGCAGGCTTCGATTCATAACACCTCGGAAAACACAACACCAGCCACGAGTTCTCGCGAACACCACCCAATTGGCACTCATCCTCCAAGAGCAGCGCCAACACACCCTTACACATTAGGGGAATGGGCAATACTTCTCACAAATAGCCATACACTAGCCACAACAGTTAAGCTAGCCGCTGCCACACGATCCCGAACCAAATCCAGGACGACCATAGCCCAATCCAAGAAGATCCTCCCCTCATCTGAGTACATCTCGACCAGAGCGCCCGCTCTGTCACCTCGAACCACAATCTCAACGTCTCAGGGGCCGGATAAACCTCAAGCTAGGGTGGCCAACCCGATGACAGCTTCCACAGAGCACACTCGCGGCCACTTAACCACGAACAATCCGCACCAGCCACCTGACCGCGCTGCAGATTCCTCGAACGCAGCACCATAGCAACGCACCTGCCAGCAACCTCTGCCCAACGCAGCACCACCGAGGCCACCATCAATGAGGGAGAAAACTCTCGACCTCAATCCTCAGACCCTACGCCGACACTCCGACGAAAATGGCAACCGCCTTCACAGTGCCAACTCAACGCATACAGGCTCTTACACGGGAAACCAAGTGAAAAATAAGCACGAAATCCTATGCCAGCTGTCGACTGTACTGGACCTTACGGACTTTGATCATTGTAATATCCTGAATTCCCATGCACTCCCACAACAATAGCTCTGATACTAACTGTATATCCGGATACTGGGAATGACTCGATAAACACGAGAGTCAGACACTAAATCTACAAATAGAATAAATTTTAATATTTTCAATTGATACGAGAAAGAAAGGAAGACCACTAGAAAGAGAAACCAGATGTGTCCACTGACGACTTACACTGCGTCTCAAGTATCTCCACTAGCCTGGAATGCGACAAGTGAGACACGTAACAGTAATCAAGTTATGAACTAGTCAGGGTCACACTCATCAGTGTCAGTCCAAGCCCCTAACCATGTGTGCACATACAGGCTCAATGCCTTGAGCCAGGCCTCTAGCTACTTTTCCCCCCAATAGGACGCTACTGACAAGCAAGGGTGCCCATGGAAACTAGCTTAAAAATCATACATCGGGACTACCCCGCCACCTCTCCTAAGTGGGCCAACACTAAAGGTCGTCGGGCTACGACTAGTGGTTCCATCACAGGGAAAGAGGAAATATTCTATTGGGATATAAAAATGTGCCATAGTTTGTAAAGATATTTAAACATGACGAACATACATCTTTAAACACATAATCAAATGAATAGGATTTAATTGAAATCTGTAGGAATGAAATGGTCTAATATAGGGCCGCTAGAGCCACAAACGATCGAACGACTGACCGCCAAATGATGATAAGCAGTCTAGAAAAGGGCCGTGAGGCTCCCACCACCTTATAGGGTTAAAGGGTCTACACGGTCACATTATGAGCCGCTAAGGGGTCACAAATGGTCATACGATTGGCTGCCTGAGGATGATAAACAGTCCAAGATTGGGCCGCAAGACTTACACCGCCATACAGGGTCAAAGGTCTAAGCGGTCGATTATTAGGCCACTAAGATCCACAAACGGTCTATCGAAGGACCGCTACACACCAAAAATAGTACAAGGTAAGACCGCTAAGGTCCACCACCATATCCCATTTCATAAGCAGTCTCTGGAAGGACCGTTTGCCTTCCAGAGAATCAAAATCGTGGGTAACTCAATGGAGTCCCCTCCCAATCGATTCAAATCGATGGGAAAATAATTTCTAACCTAATTCCTGCCTTGCCACATCCATTCCAGAGTAGTTTAAGTGATGAGAACAAAATGATGGATTCAGGCGGGGGGTGAATGAATCTCCCCTATAAAATGCCTAATTAAAACCTTATAACAAGAATCCAGATGCTGAATCAAGATAGTTAAGCTCTGTAGAAAGTGAAGGTTAATGAAGCACTTGAACAACCAGTTGGACTGCTAGAAGCCAGACTCCTAATCAAGTCAAACCAGTAGACAAAACCAAAGCTAATAAGTGTGTGCCTGAAATCTATTCAGTTAGAACTATGGATGGACCGCTCCTAAGCATTCATCTAGCGCTGAAGACACAAGGAAACAAACCACTGCACAATAACTTTTAAGGTGGTTCAGTCCTCCAGACCTACATCCACCCCACACTCAAACTAGAGTGTGGATTCCGCTGCCACACAGCTTGAAAACCGCTGGGCACCACAGCTTGCCTACAAATGCTGCCTCACAGCTTGACCAGAGGAACAAACTCCTCTCTTTCACCTACCCGGAGGGAACCACTAGTGACACCAAGTCACTAGCAACCAGAGACCGAAGCCTCTCTTCCTCTAAACCAAGAGGGAAACCAGAGACCGAAGCCTCTCTTCCTCCAAACTGGAGGGAAACCAGAGACCGAAGCCTCTCTTCCTCCAAACCAGGAGGTAAACCAGAGACCGAAGCCTCTCTTCCTCCAAACCAGGAGGGAAACCTCAAGTGACACCAAGTCACTTGAAAATCAGAGAACAAATCTCCCTTCTCCTATAACCACAGGAGGAACCCGACCTCAAGCCAGGGGATCGAAAGAACAAAGAAACAGACAAAATGAAGGAACAAAAAGTGGAGAACACAACGACTAGAAGCAGTAAAAGAATGAAGCACAAATGTAGCTCTCTCTCGGAGCTGACTGGCCTAGATTGAAACCAAGGTCCGGTAGAGACTGATCTTCCTATTCTTCTCCACGAGCTCTCTCTCTATCTCTCTTTCTCTCTTCTTCTTCTCTTCGCCTCTCTACTTTTTGGTAATTCTCCTTTTTCTTCTTCTCACCGTCTACTTCTTCTCTGCTCTGCTGCTCTGCTTGATCTCTCACCCAGTTCTTCACCTTCTTAGAGTTATGTTCTTGGATAGCAGAAGGATCCTTTATAGTGCCTCTATCCGAAGGCCCCCTAGGCGTGTGGAGAAAACACGCCGCTTGTAAGGTTCAGGAGTCCTTTGTTGTGTGTTAGAATCTCCCAGCTTGGCAATCCACGTGGCAACATCAACGAACAGGGATCTACCTTGGATGACGTGCTTATCTGCTCCAACAATTCAGAAAATCCCTGGCAATTGATCAAACACTTAGTCAGCAATGAAACAGTGTGTTGATGCCTAATATGTACGAGGTTCAAATGCAGACAAGAAACATGCACGGACTCCAGTTTTCTACCGATCAACAATCTACAAGGAAGAATGGCGGACGAAAGCGGCAAGGCAGATTGAATGCCGTTCTAGATGAGGAACCAACCAAAGACGGGGAACTCATTGAAGGTACAATTCATATTTATTCCCATCCTACTTTTGTGTTATTTGATACGGGTGCTGCTGACACCTTTATTGCTAGTTCCTTTGAAAAATATTACCTATTTCACCTATTCCCTTACCATCGGATTTAACCATAGTTACACCTTTTGGGTTGGGAATGGAATTGAAAACCTATTTCCCTAATAGTGAAGTCACTATAAAAGGCCATAATCTTCCAGCTAATCTCGTATGCCTTGATATGGAAGGCTATAATGCCATATTAGGAGTTGATTGGCTTGTAGATCACGACGCCTATATAAATTGTTACAGTAGGATCATTTCCTTCCAAAGGGCTGATTTTCAAAAATTTTCTTTCCTCGACATCAAATATAGGAGGAGCCCTGCTCTCATCTCTTCTCTTCACGCTTGCAAACCCATTACACAAGGCTGTGAAGCATTCCTTGCCTCTATAGTAGTTAACGAGTCTAAGGAAATTCAGATAAATGAAATCACTATAGTTAGGGAGTTTCCTGATGTTTTTCCTTCTGAGTTGCCTGGTTTACCACCCAAAGGTAGGTTAACTTCACCATTGAACTCACACCTCGAGTGGCACCTGTGTCAATAGCTCCATACAGGATATCCCCCATGGAGTTGAAGGAATTAAAGAAGCAATTTCAAGAGCTGCTAGAAAAGGGCTTCATTCGACCTAGTACATCCCATTGGGGTGAGTCGATCTTATTTGTCAAGAAGAAGGACGGTTCCCTCATATTATGCATCGATTATCAGTTGTTGAATCAACTCACCATCAAGAACAAATACCCACTACAACGTATTGATGAGCTATTTGATCAGATTTTGGGTGCGGAGTATTTTTCTAAGATTGACCTTAGGTCTGGTTACCATCAACTGAGGATCAAGGAAGAAGACATTCACAAAACAGCTTTTCGTAGTAGATACAGACACTATGAATTTGTGGTTATGCCATTCGGTTTAACTAATGCACCTGCTGCATTCATGCAACTAATGAACAATGTGTTCTGACCTTATCTTGACCAATTTATAGTCATGTTCATTGATGATATCCTCATCTATTCGAAGACAAAGGAGGAACATGAGGAACACCTAAGGATTACTTTGCAAATCTTACAAAAACACCAACTCTATGCTAAGTTGAACAAATGTGAATTTTGGCTTAAGAAAGAATCTTTCCTTGGCCACATCATTTCTAAAGAAGGCATTGTAGTAGATCCTTCTAAAGTTGAAGCTGTTAAGAACTGGAGCCGACCGAACACTGTATCTGAAGTTCAGAGTTTCCTTGGCCTGGCTAGTTATTATAGGCGATTTATCAAAGATTTCTCCAGGATCACCGTTCCTTTAACAAGACTCACTAGAATGGAAAATCCTTTCCAGTGGACAAGAGAATGTGAAGAAAACTTCTTAGCTCTTAAGGAGCACCTCACCACGGCACCTGTACTGGCATTGCTTGTTAAAGGTGGTGGATTTGAAGTTTATACTGATGCATCCGACATTGGCCTAGGTTGTATACTTATGCAAAATGGCAAGGTGATCTGTTATGCTTTAAGATAATTGAAGCGACATGAGGAGAATTATCCTGTTCATGACTTGGAACTAGCTATTGTAATATTTGCCTTGAAGATTTGGCGTCACTACCGTTATGGAGAGAAATTCACGGTCTATTCGGACCACAATAGCTTAAAGTATCTATTCTCTCAGAAGGAGTTAAATATGAGGCAAAAGCAGTTGCTGGAATATCTTAAAGACTTTGACTTTGCTATTCAATATCACCCTGGCAAGGCAAATGCTGTTACTGATGCGCTCAGCAGGAAATCGATGGGAAAGTTATCGAGTCTTATGAAAGGTATGACCAATCTTATTTCTACATTTGCTCAGTTGAATTTAGATATTAATATGAAGAAAGAAGATAGCTTTATAGCCAAAATCTGGGCTCAACCAACATTGATAGAAGATCTAGTCAAGTTGCAAGGCAATGACCTTGTATTGTTGGAGATCAAGGCCAATATGGAGCAACGACCGAATTTCTCTATTGTGAATGATGGAAGATTGCTATTCAGGGGATGAATTTGTATACCAGATCATGCTGGTACTAAGAAATTGATCTTAGAAGAAGCTCATAAATCTAAGTACACCATTCACCCTGGTGCTACCAAGATGTATCAAGACCTCAAAAGGAATTATTGGTGGCCCAATATGAAGAGAGAAATAGCATACTGATGCGGGACGGACACGGGAGACCGACTCTAGAGACTACGGACCTCAGACTCTAAGTGTGACGCGACCAGCAAGACACTGATATGAGGGCTTGGGGGCCCGACACTAAGAGATCCTAGGGCTAGCCAAGAATTGAACCCCCTCCCGTAGGGGCATAAAGAAGTGAAACACACCCCGCCTGGGGGCATAGAAGACATAAAGAACTCCACCCCGCCCGGGGGCATTAGAAGTAAAAATTACACCCCGCTTTGGGGGCATAAGAAGCAAGAAGTTACACCCTACCTGGAGGCATGGAAGCCATCAAGAATACACCCCGCCTAGGGGCATAAGAAGCAAGAAGTTACACCCTGACCTAGGGGCACGTGAAGAAAAGAATACATCCTGCCTTGAGTGCACAAGAAACAAAACATACCCCTCCCATAGGGGCCTATGGGACAAAGCTACACCCCGGCTTAGGGGCATTTGAGGAGAAATACACCCCGCATGGGGGCGTATGCAACAAAGCTACACCCCGACTTAGGGGCTCATGAAGAGAAATACACCCCGACCTGGGGGCAATAGGATAACCAACCCTCTGGAGAATTTCAAATTACCTGGGGCACCTAATAACTCTCCCTCTTTCAGGGATCAAAGAAAAGGAAAAAAAATTGTGTCAACATATTCCTGGCAAGGCAAGGAACATAAACACGGATCCTCCGAAGAATACATCATCAAGATCCGGTGTCGGGGCGCCCCTTGACCCTGGCCAATGTGTCGAATGCCTTAACGTCGAGAAGAGAAGAAGGAATCAGCTGAATACACTCATTTGGAACACTTCCCGACCTGAGAGGCATGTGAAACAATGTACACCCCAGCATGAGGGGTGATACGTATGAGAAGTGCACAAACTTGATAAATCATTTGAACAAATGTGCACGGACTTGTCCTGTCCACAAGGCAAAACTGGTCAGACTCTATAATGAAATCTGGATAGTATGCTCATACTTAAAAACATGCACAGACCTTATATGGCTGTAGGGCTGAAAGGTGCACTGACTTCGCGTGTGCATGATGCAAAAAATGCGTCGACCCTATATGCCATAAACCTAATGTGCACAGACCTTGCATGTGCAAGGAATAAGACGTGCATAGACCTTCATTATAGTGCCATAGTGAAAGTGCACGGACTTGACCATGCATAAGACAAAATATGCTCAGACCCTCAGTGTGCATAAAGAAATATGACCCTGTTCACCCCGGAGGGGGTGTCCGTCGGCGTGCATGTGCGGCCGACAGGCCCGCGGGAGCGGTGTGTGTGGTGACTGAAGTGAGGGGTAGGATATGGCTATGGGAGAGATGCCGGAAGGTAATGGGCTTCGGGCACCCCCTCTCATGATCGTATCCATCTCAAGGCGGTATCGTGCACTCACCTTTTACGGAGAGTCGAGGGGAGACTGAGTGACACGGGAGGTTTTCCAGGTTAATGGGAAACGTGGCTGGGATGCGGGCATGCCAGTCGATTTCTCGACAATCACCTGTGGAACTGAATGTTTAACAGGGGATGTGCTACCAGGGCGTGACACATGGACTCGGGGGATGAGTGACACATGGAGGGAAGAACGGTTCTGTGGGTGCGAGTGCACAGGCGACTTTGGTGAGTTGTGTATAAGATGTCTTTTCCCACCGACCGCAAGTAGTCAATGTTTATTTACATCGGATTGAATCCGAAGACATTCGTTCCATGCCAAAGCGGAGTCCGTATTCCTGAAGCCCGGGATGATGACCCAAGAGCACTTTGCAGCTGTAGGTTCATCTCAAACTGGGTTGTGTTGGCTGGGGGTGAAGGGTGCTGGGGGTTTACGCTAGGTGGCACAGAGGGTAGCTGGGGGCCCGAACGTGGATGCGAGAGCATACATCCAACTGGTGGTGTAACATTGAGATGCATATATTTTACAAACGGGCCATGGAGGCCAGGGTACAATAGGTGCATGCCACGGGACAATTCTGACGTGCTAACCGGTCCCCGGGTCGATGCGTAATGTATGAGTACATGTGTGTTTCACAGAGAGTTCCTCCCGTGACGTGGGCCATGGCCACAGTGTCTAGCGGGGGCTTGTGGCTCACTGGGCGACTGAGGGGACACATCGGTCTGGTATCTAGACGAGGGTCGATCATGGCTCTAGTTGAGCGGTCGACGTGGCCTCGTTACTGAGAGGGAGCAAGACATCATGACGCATGCATGGTCATGGCTGATGGGCACATGAGGGGTGACCCCAGCATTAGGGGGCGTCTACCCTTGTCGTAGCATCTCACATGTGGCAGGTGTGGACTTGTGCGTTACGGCTAGTTAACACACGAGGGAAGTGCAAGGGACATACCCTCGGTGTGCTTAGCCGCTTGACAAGTCGCACATATGCAATTCTCCTCGGCCCTTTGTGGGGAGCCCGCTCGAAGCCTTGGAGTCGTCGGATGCTGAGTTGAGTGTTGGATGCTTGATCCCTTCTCTTGTTTTTTTTGCCCCTTGAGCCCCTAAGGGGTTTTTATAGGGGAAGTTGAAGGGTCAAGGGGTTTACGCGGGTTGGCCAAGGGCTTGGCAAAAGCTCTCCTTTGCAGAATTTAATCTCAAGGCTTCACGATCGGAGTCTCCCTTACTGTGGCTATAGGTCTGTTCTGTTGTGTCCGTCTCTTGCTTGTGGATGAAGGTCCATTTATATGTGTTGTCCTAGCGGTGAGGGCCTATCCCCTAGTGGGGAAGGGTGCCAATCGTGGGGTAACACCTCTCCATAATCATGAGAACTTTCCCGTTGAGGGTCCGTTCCTCCAGAGTCGGGTAATTTTATGGCGAGTCTTACCGCGCCTGTAAGGCGTGCTCGCCTTTAGCGGAGTTGAGGCCGATGTCGTAGGAGGTAACATTCAGTCGTCGGAGGGTCATCTGGCGTCTGTTGCGCCAGGGCTGATGCCCTTTGCAAGCTGACGAATCCGAGGACGGTCTGCCCTGGGTCGTCCATTGTGGGCCGTGGATGTTAGGGGCATGTTATGGGCATTGTAGACCTCAGGCCGAAGCGGGCCTGGCGTAATGGGCCTTACACGCGCCACACTGATTTTACCCTGCTCACTAGCCCCCTACTCTCAGATGTCGAGCACTTTTTGGCGTCTGGGAGATAGTTCCAGAGGGTCCATAGAAGGGAAGTTTCTAGGAGAACTTCCTCGTATCGATAGGGCTGGTGGGCCCAGTCGCTTGCTGGGCTTCTTGTGACGTGAGACAACCTAAGGATACGATGGGAATGACCGAATGCGCCTCGGACCTAGACCCGCAAGCACATAGATAAGACAACAGACTCGATTTTGGCGGAAGCACTCACGTGGTGCGCACTCTTTCCCGAGGACAGTTTGGGATGGTGGTGAGGGTCCGGGGTGGGACCTCGTTGTTTCGAGGGCTTGGTTATGCCAGGGCTAACTCCCAAAAGGGCTAGGATTCCCACGTTCGTGGGCGGCCAGCACGCCAAGGGCGTGGGTTTGTGGGTGGATCTCTCAACTTACTCTACAGTGGGCTCACAAATGATGGAAAATGGGGGTGGGTGCTCACCTCACCATCTGACAGGCAACCAGATGCGATACAAAGCAAGCAAAAGTAACCCAGCAAGGGGGAACTAGACACTCACTTGATCGGTGTGAAGACACCGAACCCGATCGAAGATGAAGGCGAGCGGGGAAGCATGGGAACGCAACCCGCACGCTGCGCCGATACCGCTTGACCTGTGATAAATTTAATACAAAATTACGCCTCACGCAGGAGGGTTGGCTCAGGGGTGGGGAGAAAGAGTTACAACCAAATTATACCTCCATGCAGGAAGGGACGATTAGCTGGCCAGGTGGGGAGGGGGTTCGACAGCGTTACAGAGGTGGCCGGAATATCGGTCAGCCCAGTCACTGGCGCAAGTGGTCTGCTATGGTACTAGCAACTTGTCGGGAGAAGCTCCCTGTCTGGATGTCCGATGGAGGCGAGGTCAGCGCCAATGGAAAGCTGCTCATCTTGTGAAACTCCAGGAGGAAGATTTAGCACGTTTGGGGGTCGATGGTGTCCGGAGTGACTGCTCTCGCAAGACTGCGCTGCTACCGTTTCTTGCAGGCTAGAGAGTCCTTGCTTGGGGCATAACTCCTGACTGGGATGTTGAAATGTGCTGGGACTGGCTCCGTTGGAAAGAGGGACGACCCAAGCTTAGCTCCACCGAGTTTCACCTTGAAACTTGCCCTTATGATAGAATGGGACCTTCTGGTCGCCGGCTGGGTACAGTAGAGTGCGAGAACAAGAAACAAGCCTAACTTACTAATGTTGTAACTCTCTGATCTGGAGAATAATGGAGTCGGGGCCAGCCTTGACAGAAAGAGGGGAGCCTCAGGGATGCTTAAGAGTTGGAATGGCCTTGTTCTGATGGGAGGGGTGCCAGCACCGTCCGTTCTCGCAAGGTTGCGCAGTTGGGGTTGCCGACAGGACATGGGAGCCTTGTCGGGGTTAGTCCTCTTAGCCTCGTTGTCGGATGAAGCTAAAACCGCTGCCATTGTGAAGAGGATAGCCAGACGTTGTCCTACACCAAAGGGGTGGGGTTGGGGATGCCGGATGGAACAGTGGCAGCTTCTGCAACCCGACTGGTCTGGGGCTCCCAGAGCAAGGGCGAGCAAACTGCGCCCTCCTGGGAAGATAGTCATTCCGGGATGCTTCGATGGTCGAATGAAGCCCTTCTTCCTGGAGGTGAAAGAGGGCTCTCAGGGGAACACCCTTACCAAAGGGCAAGGCCCCTTCTCTATACAATACCACCCTAGAAAAGGCAATGACGTAGCTGATGCACTTAGCTGGAAGCCAATGGCCTTATTATCAAGTTTAATGGTTAAAGAATGACATCTACTTGAACAAATGGCCAACTTAAACCTCAATATGGAGGAGAAGGAAGACGGAGTCCTTATTGTAAATATTCGACTCCAACCTGAGTTACTCTCTGAAATTAAAGAGCGGCAAAATGATGATCCGTTGATCGTTGAAATTAATTCACGGGATCACTCCCTCTTGGTGGGTGACTCCTTATTTTTCCTTAGGCAGACCCCGAATAAGGGGAGGTGCTGCCGAAATTTTCATAAAATTGTGGCCTTAGCTTTAAACGACTATCCACTCTTTTGGGGCTCATATTCATATCTTCCTTTGACTTCAGGTGTTGAAATGACTTCCAGTTCTACTTCTACGGCTTCCGTGGTTGTTGAGGTGAGCTCGTCAGCCCAACCAGATATATCTCAAGCTTTAGTGAACTGGTTGAATGTGAACAACCTGGACTTTGGCTATGACAAGATTGCTGCCGTCGATGAATCCTCTAATTCTGAAACAGACACAGTATCGACGTCCAAGGTCTATTGTACTGTAGCGGAGACATGCTTCAGGCGGGGCAGTGACTACCGTCCTGACTAGCCAAAGGACCGCCACCTGATGCCATTCATCCGGACTTTCACAGTGGGTGGTATGCGGGACCCTCGGGTAGCCCGTGCGATTGAAGCTGCTATTCTTGCCGAAAGGGACAGTCTGAAAGGATCAGTATACCACGGCAAGGCTATCTATCTTCCCGGGGAGAAGCGCGACTGGGATGCAATCCTCGGTATATCAGAGCTAGAGCTAGAGAAGAAAATGCTGACCCGGGCTCTGGAGTTTACACCCACTCGATGGGACGTCGCCAGTGGCAGAGTTCACAAAGAGAAACATGGCCACGGTCTGCTATTGGCACAAATAAAGTGGGGGTATAGAGACGAACCTTTTGTACTGAACTATCTGGCCGTCCAATTTAAGTATCAGTTGGCTGCTAGCTGCTAGCTGGTTCGGAGACGCCAGGGTGACCGATGCCCATATGTTTCGAGTGGGAGCGGTAGAGTTCACAGAATTCATCTTGAAGGAATACGCCCCTCTGCTGATCAGAGCTGGGGTATATCACAGTGTCTTTGCTTCCAGATTCCGCTACCCCATCTTTTGAGGATTGTGTTGCGGTATGTTTGAAGTGTTTTGTCCTCTATTCAACACATTTTATATAGCAGAGGGCGAAACATCCCTCGACCTCTGGAGCCTATCGCAGCTTTCTGGCCTGCCCATTGATGGTGAACCGTATGAAGAGGTCTGTTTGGAAGATTCTGCGAAGGACAGTTCTGATGGCGAAGGCAAGTATTCACTTGGTTACTCATACCGATACTTGATGAAAGCCTATCGCTCCATCTGCTTGGCTTACATCAGAGGATCTTCAAGGGGTTACCAACCCTGAGAGAAAAGCAGCCGACTGAGGGTCTGAGTCAGACAATAGATATAGTATTTCTTTGGGGGTCCCTTGAAATATGCAGACTTTCCTTCTGTGCGGCCGACTACTAGTAAGCAGATAAGGACTCCCCGCTACAAGTCATCGCTGCCAGCTTCACTGTGCCGTGTCTGCAAAGATGGACCGAACCCAGTAGGGGTAGACCCTATTACACATTGTGCAGCTTATTTGACCTCTTGGTTGTGCACTTTCGCTCTCCCCTATGGGGACGAGACGCTCATTAGACTGGAAGCTATATACCCAGCCTGCTAGATGGCCTGGGGAATGAGGTTATCTCTCTGTCCGGTGGCCTTATATTTGATTTATAAATCACTAGGGGACTTGTACAAGCACCGAGTTCCCCGCTCTTCAAGGACCATTGGTCCATTTTATTTTTTCAATGCCTGGGTATGCAGTCTTTTTCCTGAGCTAGCTCTAAGGACTTTGCAGGCAAATACATTATTTCCCAGGATGAATGAATTTGCCAATGCTGAGCCCAGTTCCTTCTCTGACCAACTGTTCAAGATAAGGGGTAGACTGATAAAAGTACCAGTAGATGCACCCGGCAGTATTCATTTCTAGAGCTTGGTAGCAGGTTCGGCTCCTTTGGTCCACCCTCAGCGGGAATGCAAAATGGAGAAGACAGAGACCTATATTCACCCTATCTCAGGAGCTAATGCTGTTCGATCTCTTTTGAAACCAAAGCTGGTTAGGTGGGCCATGGCTATCCGGCCGAGTGTTTTGGTCTTCAGAAAATGTGGCCTTCTCATTTTGGAACCATATTATCCGTTCCGCTTCGGGAGGAACTTCGGCTATGATCAACACATCCCCACATCAGTTGCTCAGTTCCCTCTGGATAGTCGGGCCAAGCATGGGTCCACAATTGTTGGTGACGGCCGGCTATGGTGGGATTTCTTTCATCGCCAAGATGGCGCAGCTTTCAGGGTCCCGACCATTTCTAATCGTGCTCCCCGCGTCACACCAGAATATATCAAATGGTGGAACACCCGTACCAACTTTTATAGGGACGACAGGGGTGCCTTCTGGGACGTGGCCGAACGCTCTTTCTTGAAGCAGCAACCAGGGCCAGTGTTTGAGATTGATGAGGCTCATTTGAAAAGGATTTATTCACAGCACCCAAGGGAGGCGGAGACTTACTTGGCCAAGCGCATTGGCTTGCGGCTCAAAGCATCTGCCACTACATTACCTTTTCCTGTGTGGTACTCTATAGAAAAATTGAAATCTTTCAAATACTAAAGCCATCTTCTCTGTCTCATATTAAGCTCCTTTTGAGAAAATAGGTACTTCAAACTCTTATGATTAGAAAACACCATGAATGTTTCTCCATACAAGTAGTGCCTCCAAGTCTTCAAGGCAAACACTACAACTGTTAGCTCCAAATCATGGACAGGATAATTCTCTTTGCGCTTTCTTAACTGTCTAGAAAAGTAAGCTATTACCTTCCCATGCTGCATAAGCACACAGCCTAGGCCAATACCTGAAGCGTCAGTGTAAACTACAAAACCTCCCTCCCCAGAAGGCAAAACCAAAACAGGGGCAATGGTTAAACACTCCTTCAGAGTCTGGAAAGTCCGTTCACAATCTTCTGACCACTCAAATCGGTTCTCCTTGCAGATCAGTCTTGTTAAAGGTACCATAATTTTGGAGAAATCCTTAATAAATCTTCAATAATAACTTGCCAGGCCTAGAAAACTTCTTACTTCAGTCATATTTGTAGGCCTATCCCAGTTCTTTACTGCCTCCACCTTCGAAGGGTCAACAAAAATACCTTCTTTAGTGATAATCTGTCCCAGAAAAGACACTTTCTGCAACCATAAGTGACATTTACTAAACTTGGCATGCAACTGATGATCTCTCAGTAATTGCAACGCCATCCTCAAGTGCTCAGCATGCTCCTCCTCATTCTTGAAGTATATCAAAATATCATCGATAAACAATATGACCCACTGATCTAGGTAGGGCCGGAACACACTATTCATTAACTGCATGAAAACTGCAGGAGCATTCGTTAGTCCAAAAGGTATTACCATAAATTCAAAATGTCCGTACCTACTATAGAAGGCTATTTTAAAGATATCATCGTCCTTGATTCACAACTGATGGTATCCTGATCGAAGATCAATCTTAGAGAAATATTGTGCTCCTGCTATCTGGTCGAACAGTTCATCTATCCTCGGCAAATGGTACTTGTTCTTGATAGTAAGCTAGTTCAATTGCCGGTAGTCAATGCACAATCTCATCGAATCATCCTTCTTCCGGACGAACAATACTAGGGCTCCCTACGAGGATGTACTTGGACGAATAAACCCCTTTTTGAGCAACTCCATTAATTGTCGCTTTAGTGGGAATTCTTCCCACTTCTTCCCGCAAAGGGGTAGTGTCATCAGCTTCAGCTTCAACATAGAAGCCATCCTCATATCCATTGTCGTCAACCGACGACGTCATCTTCCTTTCTTCTTCCTCTTCTACCGCCAGTGGCGGGCAGTAATCTTCTCCAGCTGCAGCTGCTTGCATCAGCCGTTGCTGTCCGAAAGAGGGGTTGCCGAGCCCTCGGAAGTAGTTTCGGACTAGCGCGGTCATCTCTTCTTGACCCCGTTCCTGATGGAACACGGGGGACAACTGTCGACCTCCCACAGGAGGGGTGTAGGCAAACCGAGCCCGATTGGCGGGCTGTTGAAATCTTCGTCCCACAGCAGGGACATTGGCTTGGCGGGCACCGGGTTGAAAACTCCCGCGGCGCGAAGGGTTCGCAACCACTTCTTCTTCTTTCGGGGCCAGGCCCCTCTCCTTCTTCACTCTCGATCCGTCACGTGTAGGGCGGTGGCGGGTCGGTGTAACAGCTTGGTGGGCAGGCTGGACCGTCTTAGGGACCCACACCTGTTTGAACTTCCTCGGCCTTGGGGCCAACTTCTCCTGGCCAGGGTGGCCGGCTTCATCTCTTTCCGCCCTCCTTCCAGCAAGGGCTTGATATGCAATGTGAACAGGAACGGCGGGGATGACCCGATCAGGGACCACCCGGGCGTCGCATCCTTCTAGGAAGACGCGGACTTCGCCAATCAGCATCGATTTTTCAGACTGGGAGAGGAGCCCGGTAACCACGGTGGAGTTCTTTCAGCAGCCCCTACACTGGCGTCCTCCAAAACTCTTGTTAACAGGAGCGGGGCGGACCCTGAAAATAGCATGATGAATCAGGCAACTGGTGACCAGTGCTGGCTTCTTGGACGCATCCCGGCGGTGTTGAGCCTCCGGGGATGCGGTCTTCTTTGCAGCCTTCTCAGCGGACTCGGAGGGCTCCACCTTCAACATGTCAACAAAGGCTAACCCCAAAAAGTTGGGGGAGCCAACAGCAGCGGGGAAGGTGCCGAACACCGTGGGTACCGCCAGGTACCCGCGCGCACGAGCTTCGATGATTGAGGTGCCGAAGACGACACCGGCCAGTCCAGTCATGGTTGCCATTAGTTGCTTAAGAAGACAAACAAAGCCACGATCAGTAACCTTTGGAAGGGCCGTGGCAGCCCCGATTTCCCGGCAAGAAGATGAAAGGTGACACTGGTCCCACCGGGCGTGCCAGAGATTTGGAGACATATTTTATTTATTGTGTTTTTGACCTTTTTCTGCCGGTTCGCCATTGGAACGGTGTGACGGTCCTTCCAGTGACCGTCACAGCTTGTGACGCCCCAGGGTGGGTGCGTCACAGACTGTGATGCCCCAAGGTTGGAGCGTCGAAAGATGCTGCTTTGCCAACTGAGCGGCCCGTGGGCCTGAAGGTCCCATAATAGATCGCCAGGGCGTGTGACGCGCCTAGGGTGGACCGTCAGAGTGACGATCCGACCGTTGGCATTCGACCGTTATGATTTTCTGACTGTTGAATTTCTGACCGTTGGGGGGTTTAGGCCTGTGACACGCCCAGGGTAGGGCGTCAGAGCCTTGTGATGCCCTAGTGAGGGAGCGTCAAAGCTGACGCTGCCCATCGCCCTAACGCTCCTATGTAGGATCGTTAGAGCCTGTGACACCCCGAGGGGTGCGCGTTACAGCTGATTTCATCGTGCCTCTTGACGCACTCAGGGTGGTCCGTCAGAGGCTATGACGCCCGAGCGGTGCGCGTCACAGCTTGTTTCTACTCGTCTCCTGACGCCCTGGGTTAGGCGCGTCAGGGACTGTGACGCACCAGGGTTGGCGCGTCACAGCACGTTTTACACCGTTGGCCTGATGCCCTTGTGTTGGGCCATCAGACCACTGTGACGGCCCAGCGGTAGACCGTCAGAGCTTGTGGCGCACCTGGGTAGGTCCGCTAGGCTCTGGACTGCACCGGGTGGTTTGTAGTCCCGTTTCTTCTCCGACTGTGGTCACCATGCGACGGTGCTGGTACGTGGGATGGTCCCCGTACTTCATCGGGTTTGGACGTTATTTTCCATTACTTGAGAGTCTACTCCTTCAGAGACACTCCACTAGTCATAGCCCGCCAGTACACGTGTGCTGGTATCCACCTGGGAGTGGTGGGATGGCTACCCTGAGGATGATTTTTAGACTGGTTTTCGACGGGCCCCATGTCGTCAGCCAGAGTCTGACTGAAGGGAAAACCAGTTAGAGGTCAGACCTAGGACGAATGGTCTGTGTGTGTACACGTGGTTGGGGGCAGTTGGACACGATTTGATGGGCGCGACCCCAGCTAGTCACTCGCTTTGTGGTTACTTGTGTGTGTCTGAGTCTCGCGCCTGGGGCGTAGTAGCTAGACACTTATGACGCGGTATAAGATGTCAGTGGACGCATCCGATCGTTCTTCTAGTGGGAGATACTTCTGTTTTGGATAGGAGTGGCAGACTGTCAGTCTCAATTGCTTTGACCTTCGGGTTTTGGTCGTGTTGACCGGTGGGTTCTGGTTGTTTCACCGTGGCGTGCGTGTGTGGGATTTTTACGTCGTGAGACCAGTACTTGTAGTGCAGGGCTTCTACTTCTGAGATACTCGCTTAGCTGCTAGCGTTGTGATTTTCCATTTTGTGAGGTAGGGTTCGACTGATCCCTACTAAGTCTTGTTTTAAGACTCATTCCCTGTATGTTTTTACCATGTTTCAGGTGAGGCTCGGCTTCAGGGAAGCGCATCTGAGGCTCAGCGTGGTTCGGGTGCCCAGCGTTAGTGTCAGAGGTCAGAGCCGGGGTATGCCCCGTGTAGTTGTACTTTTCTTTCTTGTCTCTGTACTAGTTGTGGACTACTGTTGTTGTTATTTTGTTATATCTTGTGGACCATACATCACGTAAAATGTTAATTTACTTTTCTGCTTAATTATATAACTGCTTTAATTTCTGTAATTATTTGTGATACTTGTGTAGTCTCCACACAATCCTTCTAACCCTTCCGAGTCTTCGGACTCGTGGGTGGCGGTACGAGTCTGGGGTTATTGGGCCTTTCCGGTAATCGGATTCTCGGGTCGTTACATCATGGGTGTAACACCCAGAAGTTTTAAATGGAAATAAATAAATTTTAACTCCTTTAATTCTATTTGATTAATCCTTTAAAAATATTAAACCCTTCTTAAACAATAAACGCTATTTATTTAAATGTATAGAATTAATTAAGTTATCATTAAATTTCATTAGATTCAATTTAAATAAAATATTTCTCCCCGATCCTACCATTATTTGAAAGAAATAAGAGTGTTAAAGTAGATACACAAGATGTAAAGGGACACATATACAATTTCGGTCCTTTGAGGGGAGGTTGACAATGTCTAGATTTTTATGAAATGACGACCATTCATAAGGCGTCATTTCTTAAGAAATGAATAGTAATAAATAGTAATGAATAGAAATGAATAGTGTCACTTTTTATTTAAAAAGAAATTTCAAACAAAAATTATATGTAAAAATAGAGAAAAATATAATAATCTCTTGTGTAAAATTTCATCAAAAGACTCCATCAAATTTTAAAGATAAAAATCATTAAAGTTTAGAGTAGTTAAGTATTAACTAAATTAGTTAAGTTAATAGATTAAGTATTAACTGAATACAATTCACGCCCTAATCAATGGCGTTATTTAATTAATTGACGTGGAATCCCACTTCCCCACCCACCTCTTCCTCTCCCCAATACAACCCCTCCCCTTCC
Organism: Amorphophallus titanum; assembly: GCA_024336825.1. Taxonomy (NCBI): domain Eukaryota; kingdom Viridiplantae; phylum Streptophyta; class Magnoliopsida; order Alismatales; family Araceae; genus Amorphophallus; species Amorphophallus titanum. The sequence continues at coordinate 80,915,842 of JANBPO010009603.1, read as the reverse complement.
CTAGGCCTTCCATCAAGTCTCCCATTAAGTCCCCACACCAACCAAGGGGAGAACCTCCCTTCCCCCTAGGCCCATTGGCGCCCCCATCCTCCACCACCACAAGTGGACTCCCCATCTCATCCAAGAACCCTAGGCCGCCCCACTCCTCCCTTGCACTCCCACCTCCATTCCTCCACCTTCTCCCCTCTCCCACAGTCCCTAGAGACCCCCAACCACGTCCTCCCCCTCTCCCTAGTTCGCAACCATCCCCCATCTCCTCCTCCTAACACCCTTCTACTATCAGCTTGGTTCTGGGCGCAGGCAGCAGTCAAGTCCCTGATTGAAGAGGCTGCTTAGGGAAGAAAAACACTAGAGGTCCAACCTCCCTTCTTCCTTCGCTATCAGCAAAGGGAACCCCGTGAATTGCTCCCAGCAACTCACGAACCAGAGGATCGTTCCTCTCTTCCTCCAAACACGATGGAGGGAAACCGGAGTACCTCTCCGTTCCTCTAAGTGAACTTAGAGGGTAACAGAGTAGTATAAAAAGAATGAATGAAAAACTCGAAAGTGAAAGTACAAAGAAAGAATAATCGCCCAGAAACAATGACAATGTAGCTTCCGTAGAAGCAGACTTTCAGACTCAAAAGAAAGACGATCAATCAGTCTCTCTTCTTTCTGAACTGGTTCTCTCTCTTGATGGCTCTTCTCCTAGACTTTTCTCTCATTCTCAAGTAGGGAATTCCAGCACTGGCAGAGAATTTAGATGTTCTCTTCTCTCTCTACCCATCAGCTCAGTTCCCTCTTCTGTCCTCTCTTATATACATACGATAGGCGCGTGGTTACCACGTTTCCCACCCTAACTTTCACGCATATCTGATCCTTCGAGGTTCCACGTGTCAGAATCATGATGCTGTAGTAGTCCACGTAGTAGGATCTTCTGATCCGCTCCTTGCCTTGGATCACATGCCATTACCTTGGTACTATAGATTCCTCGTGAGCCAAGTTCGTAGGTTGTTCAGTACATGCTTGATCACATGATAGACCTGGCAATAATACAGTCGTGAGTTTTAGTTGTTTGATAATATGCACTGACCTTACCTTTCAAAGACTAAGATATGCACAGACTCTAAACAGTGGAGTGCACGAACCTTATATGCATAGAGCAAAAATATGCACTAACCCATGTACGCATATGCCAAAATGTGCACAGAGCTATATACATATATGCGCATGATGCAAACATTACACTGACCTTCTATATGCGTAGGCAAAAGTATATACCAGCCTTAGCATGCGTATGACAAACCTTGCACCGACCTTTTGTATGCATATGTAAAGCAATGCATCGACCCTTACATGTGTGGAGCAGATGTGCACCGACCTTATTTGCATAAAGCTATTAAGTGCACTGACTTCATATGGCATGAAGCAAAAGATGCACCAACCAGATTAGAACTAGCACAGACTCTAGTGCACAGACCTCATATGCGCAAGGATAAAAAGTGCACTGACCTTATGAGAGAGCAAATATGTGCACTTACCTTGTAACACGCACTATGAGTGCACAGACCTTCTTTATGCCTAATGCAAATGTGCCCGAACCTTGTATATACACAAGGTAAATGTGCACTGACTTGATATGCTATAGACCAAAGAATGCACTGACCATCTACATTAGAAGATAGAATATGCACCGACTTGGAATGCATATGGAAAGAATCTGCACCGACCTCAGTCAAGCGTAAGACACACTTGCACTGGCCTTAGTCGTGCGAGATGCCACTATGCACCGACCTTCTCAGTGCAGAGCTGACCACATCGACGTTATATATGCAAGGCAGAATGAGTTTAGCCCTATATGACTTTTAGCAGAGATGAAGAAAGATTTGAAGGCAACATACCATGACTTCATGCCGACACATAGACTCATGAAAACTACAGTCATGTTAAGTTTGACTTAAAGGTGTTTGGTGTTTGGCTTATGGTGTATGACATCATCAAAATCACAGAGATGCAACAGTCTCCCCCTTTTTGATGATGGCAACACTATTAGTCAAAAAAAATTGATGCTGTAAAAGGAGTATGATCAACCAAGCAAACAATGACACACACTAACTCCCCCTGCCATATAGATAACAACCTGACTCCCCCTGACACATTGACAACAACCTAGAACAAAGGAAAACATGCTTAATTTCAGGCAAACAACCTCAGGTTTAGACTCAATCAAACTCAAAACCATAACCATTCTGTCAAGATCATAACCAACTCTCCCTTACTCAAGATCAAGATCATAACCATCTCTCCCCCTTTGACATCATCAAAAGAGGTGTCGGGGGAACCAAGGTACGGCTAAGCTGGTGAGACCAGAGGCAATTAATTCACGTTATAGAAAATTCTCAGAAGCAACCCCTCCTGAGGCAGGTTATGATGATTGCCCCTCGGAAGAAGAAGAGATTATATACCGATCCATGGCAGATGATGGGCTCTCTGATAGCCAGTCTGATAAAGCAGATGCATGTCGGTGTTGGGAGGAGCTGTCTTGTAAAGAACACCTGTTCTAGGCCGAAGCAAAATTTGACACAGGAACCCTAGAGGAGGACCGGACTTCTGATGAGGCAAGGGAATGCTTGGAGTTTGAACGTATTCTGGAAGAAGTTCGAGCCCTACAAAATATGGGTCCCCTAGAGGAACTTACATTAGCAGAGCCTCCGGAAGTAGAAGACCCCATCTTCAGGCCATACGTAGAGCCACTCATGTCCCACGGGCAAGTTGAGCTAAGCCCAGTGGTTTCTATTCCATATGATGAGTCAGCATCGGCCGACGTCCAATGTGAAGAGTCAGAGAGCTCTGAAACTGAAGCATATTATATCCTAGGGGGCTTCGTTGATCTGCAGGAAGCTCCACCTGAAGTTGAGGATGCTGGTCAGGCCACTGTTGATGAGCTGGTGGAAGTGAACTTGGGGACAGAGGATGAGCCAAGGACAACTTTCCTTAGTGCACTACTGGAACCCAGGGTCCGAGAACAGTATATACAATTTCTGAAGGAGTTTAGAGACTGCTTCGCTTGGACATATGATGAAATGCCAGGACTAAGCCCTGATGTGGCACAGCACCTATTGGCAATAAATCTGGAAGTTAGCCCCGTAAAGTAGCTGCCCAGGAGGATTCGACCTGAGCTGATTAATCAAATCAATAAAGAGGTCGACAAGCTTATTAATGTGGGCTTCGTCGAAGAGAACCAGCACACCACATGGCTAGCAAATATAGTGCCCGTGAAAAAGAAAAATGGGCAGATCAGAATATGTGTTGACTTCTGGGACCTCAACAAAGCATGCCCAAAAGAGGACTTCCTGGTGCCGATTACTGAGGTAATGATTAATGCTACTACAGGGCACGAAGCTTTGTCATTTATGGACGGGTCATCCGGATACAACCAGATCTAGATTGCTGAAAAGGATAGGGTCCACACAACATTTCGTACCCCAAAGGGGATATTTCACTATAAAAGGATGTCGTTCGGTCTCAAAAATACCGGTGCTACCTATCAAAGAGCCATGACCAAGATATTTGATGACCTGCTCTTCAAGAAAGTGGAGTGCTATATTGATGACCTGGTGGTGAAGACCAGAAAGAAAGAAGATCATCTGCAGGACCTGAGGGTAGTATTCCAAAGGCTGCGAAAATATGAGCTGAAGATGAACCCTATGAAATGCGCCTTCGGCGTGTCCAGCGGAAGATTCCTCGGATTCATTGTCCGGCACAGGGGTATTGAGATTGATCCGTCCAAGATCAAGGCCATTCAGGAGCTCCCTCCACCGAAGAATCTGTCTGAGCTGAGATCCCTGCAAGGGAGGCTGGCATACATCCGTCGATTCATCTCAAATCTGGCCGGTCGATGTCACCCCTTTCACAAGCTGATGATGAAAGATGTACCGTTTCTCTGGGACGATGGATGCCAAGAAGCTTTTGAAAAGCTAAAGGAATATCTCAAGACCCCTCCAGTATTGGGGGCACCAGTCAAAGGTAGACCTCTGATCCTCTATATAGCAGCCACACATTGCTCACTGGGGGCAATGCTAGCCCAAATAAATGAAGGGGGAAAGGAGCAAGTCATGTATTACCTCAGCAGAAGGTTGATCAGGACTGAAGAAAGCTACACTCACATAGAGAAGACCTATCTAGCATTGGTCAAGCAGTCAAGGAGTTAGAGTGTGTAGAAGTTGTTGGTTCCAGGCAGGACGCGTAAGAAGAAGAGCCTTCTTTCGGTGAGAAATCCAAAGTCTAGGGACTATCCCAGAGGTAGGTTGTCTCGTGAATGGCTTAAACATTATGTTATGATTAAAAGCCCTCTTTCCTCTCTCGATTTCATGCATCGTGCACAGAGTATTTCAAATTTTAATATGATCGCGCAATAGATTTTATAGTGCATGTTGTCCCTACAATGTAGATGAAAAAGATGATAACTTTAATCAAATGCATGCCTTCTCATGCATTAGCCACATGCTAGCATGCTTCTTCTTTTAGTTTCATGTCAGATTGCATCTTTATTTGTCATAGAAAGGGGCCCTGCAAGCCGATATTGTCTTTGTCTAACAGCAAAGAGATAGCAGTCTACCAAGAGCCGCGACCTGAAGTCGCGGATGCTCGATCAACCACGACCTGCCAGAAGGCGGTCAGGGTGTAAACCAAGATCTGATTACAGTAACCAGATCAACCTTATTTATTTCCTGTTATATATGGTAATATTCATGCCTTATGTCATTTATTTGCATTTCCTGATCGTATCCTGATTGCATATTGTGTTCCAACATGGTTTAAAAGATTATTCTCACCATATGCTAATTTCACATCAAAACGGGTCGGCCGACCAAACTTCTGTAGACTATAAATCTTTCAGCTCTGTTTATTTAGATCGACCGAAATGCCCAGGTCGGTCGACCGAACTCTGCTGCGCTTTAATTTTTCATCCCGTTCAGTCCTACAAGACAGAGATCAAACTAATGAGAGAGCGGTTGAATGACAAAACACAAAGCCAAGTATTCCTTGGTGTTTAAATGATATAAAACCACATACAACCACTTTCTATCAACATTCACATGAATTGATCAAAATACAAGATCACTAGCTCAAGAGTCCTATGAACATCATGCATGAATTACTTAAGCAGATTTTGAACCTCAAAAGCCATGAAGTAGATATATGTAACACAATCTAGACTCAGCTTCCCTCCACCATAAATCAAGAGCAAATACCCATGCATATAACCAAAGTGTGATCATCATTCAAGTCATTTATCAAGTTTGCATTGCAAGCACTCTATGAACACTCACTAACACATGATACCAAAAACCATGCATCCATTTCAATGAATGAGCATCATTAAATCGATTTCTACCAAGATTAACATAAGCTTCCATTACCATTCTAGGCCACAATGACCACATTAAGAATATGTGCATGAACATACATAAACATATAAAGTGAGTATGTTGCCAACTTATCAAGTTTTAAATGAGATTCAAGCTTGAATAAAATCAACCCAAAAAGAAGTTAAATCATGCTCATGTGAATTGATCTCCCACACATTCAAATGAGCATTAAATCATTACAAAGCAACCAAAAGCCATCACCCACCTCATATCCTTCCACACACATTTAGAGTCAAACAACCCCATGAATCAAAAACATGAAACACATACAACCAGAAGACAAAGTCGACTTGGCCCATGTTAAATCTTCATCAAGATTTAAATAAGGAATTTGAACACTACACAATCCTTAAAACCTCATGAAGAAAATGCATTAAACTCGAGATCTTACCATTGATTCTTGATGAACAAACGTGTCATTTATCACCTGTTTGAATCATGGACAGCAAGATAACTTATGCATGCATTCTTTTGGCTTCCGAATGATTTCCATCATGGTTTTGTTCTTGCAATCCATCCTATAACTCATTAAACAAGTTGCAAACATGTTGCTCAATGAAACACACACACAAACATAATCATTTTGTTATCATTAAAATCAAACACCAAAATCAACATAGTGACGCAACACCGTGCGATGAATTCTAGTAGATAATAGAAGCAGCCCCGATGATATTTCTTACGATTGCCTGGTAATTATGGTTGTGGATTTATCGCGAATAGACCCACTGCACACACCTTTGTATGGCTTTTCTAGAACAACCGTCCTTCTTGAAGGGTGCATATGCCAGTCACATTCGGGACCTTGCCAAGGGATGTCCCATTCTTCGTGGACTTCACTGTAGTATGCAGCATGACCGGATACAATGCTATCATAGGGCGTGGAATCCTCGGTACACTCCGTGGAGTCCCTTCTTTCTATCATCAGAAGTTAAATTTTTCCACTCCTCGCAGGATGTGAGAAGTCTGGAGAGACCAGAGGGAATCAAGGAGGTGTTACTTAGTCTCCATACGTGACAAGCAAACCAAGGAGACCCCACCTGAAAAGAAAGCAAGGACAAAAGACCCAGATCCGAGCACGAGCACCCCCGCAGAGGATTTGTATCTTATCCAGGTGGGGGGGGGGGGAACCCATGCAGAACCCTCCGGATCAGGGCTACATTGTCCGAGCAAGAGAAGGAAGCATACACAAGCTTCCTGGAAGCAAACCAAGACATGTTCGTCTGGTCCAAGGACGAGCTCCTCAGAATCCCACTGGAAGTTATAACCCACCAGTTGAAGCTGGACCCAAGCTACCACCCGGTTCAGCAGTGTAGGAGGTGTTGCAACTCTGAGCGATAGGCTATCATCAGAGAGCAAGTGAGCAAGAAGTTGCGCTCGAGACTATTGCGTCCCACTTAGTATCTCGACTGGGTGGCTAACATAGTCCTTATTCCGAAGAGCAATGGAAAATGGTGGATGTGCGTAGACTACATCGACCTCAACAAGGCCATGCCCAAAGATAGTTTCCCCATGCCACGAATCGACCAACTGGTCGATGCCATCGCCGGGCACGAGATGCTAAGCTTTCTGGATGCTTACTTCGGGTACTACCAGCTTAGCATGCACGAACCCAACCAAGATAAAACAGCGTTCGTCACTGACCACGGCTTATAATGCTATACCTGCATCCCCTTCGGGTTGAAGAATGCGGGAGATACGTATCAACGCCTGGTCAACCATATGTTCGACACACAGATCGGCCGCAACATGGAAGTCTATCACTACAAAAAAAATCATAATTTCCGACTGACTAATTCTGACAAAAATATGTCGAAAACATTAGGTCGCTAATTTCTGACGTAATATATTTCTGTCAAAAATTACCGACAAACATTTGGTTCGCGCAGTCAGCCTCACGGCAAGCACAACGGCGAGCGCGGCGCACGCTGCGAAGGCGACAACGACGATCGCAATGAACGTCGCGTTGAGAACGAGTGGGGGCGGCGAATCCGACCCGATGAAGGTCGAGAGGTCGACAACGGTGAGAAACAGGATGGGCAGGCCGACTCCCGCGAGCACACCCGCAATCACTCCAAGAATTGTCATCGGGCCGATCTCCCAGGCGACGAGTCCCGTGCCCTGTCGTGGTGAGAAACCGAGCGCCCGTAGTCGACCGAGCACGATCGCGCGGTCCCGGCTGTTGATGATGAGGGTGAGAAGCAGCGAAAGCACGCACAGCACGAGCGACAGGATGATGGCGGCGACGGTGAGCGCCTCCAGACCGCCTACCAAAGGGGCGCCCGTTAGCTGCCGCACCTGGTCGTCGGCGACCTGGACTGTAGCGTCGGGCCCGGCCAGTCCGACGAGCTGGCGCTCCAGGACGGCCTGGTCAGTGCCGGGCGCTACGCGAATCAGCACCGAAAGAATGTAGGTGGTGAGATGCGCGTCCTTAGGCACAGATGACGAATCGACGAGCAACCATGGCGGGTTCTGAATGAACTTCGGCGGATCGGCGCTGACCTCGACGATGGCGACGGGGGCGGCCTTCGAATCGGAGAACCTGGAGACCTTCGAGGGCTTTTGGGTGAACCCTCCCGCGTAGGCGATCGCGACCCCGTTTCGCTTCGTGCCGAGCTGCGAGAACAGCTGGTACTTCTGCGGCAGCACTGATTCGATCGACGCGAGCGTGCGACCGTCGGTCGCGAACAGTGACGTGTTCTGCGGATCGTTCTCCAGGTTGATTCCGCCCGGCGCATTGATTGCCGCCAGCTCTTGAACGCCGGGCAGTCGTCGCATCTTCGCAACGGTCGCGCTCGGAATCTGGGGGGCCGTCACGTTGATGTCGGCGCCGACCTGCACGAGGGCTGCGTCTCGAATGCCGGATTGTTCGGTGGCGAGCAACGAAGACGCAAAGATCGACACACTCACTCCGGTGAGGATGGCGAACACGGGAAGGAACCGTGCGCCGGCCCTAGCAGAATTGGCGCGTCCGACGAGCCCGATGACGCCCCGGCTGCGCCGAAACGCCCGCGCGAGCCGGCGCAGGGCGAACGGCACGATCCGCAGCACGAGCGCGCAGATCGCACCGGAGACGAGCAGGGGAGTAACGACCAGCAGCGGATCGGTCGTGAGCCCGGTTGCGGAGCCGGAAATCCCACGCTGCAGCAACACCACGACTGCCAGCGCCGCGAGCAACACGAGCAGCGCGTCCGTGACCCAGCGCCAGCGCGACGGCCTGGCGACGCCGCCGCGGGTCAGGACAGACGGCGTGCCAACCGCGGCGATCATCGCGACAAGCGGCGGCAGCGCCGCGACGAGCACTGCGATCACGGCCGTCAGCGCGGTGAACGTTGATCCGGCGACCAGCACCGCAAGAACGCTGCCGATGATCGCACCGGGCACCGTGGCTGCCGCGATTTGCGCTCCGACCTCCAGGCGGGACTGGGCCCGGGATGCGCCGCGAGACCGCAGCAGTCCGACCGCCGTGCGCCGTCGTTCGACCAGGGACAGCACCGCGAGGAGCAGCAGCGCGACGCCGGTGCCGATCGGTCCGGCCTCAAGCACCGAGATCACCGCGTTGCCGGCTCCGGCGCGTGCCCGATAGGTCGCGATGGTCTGGTTCAGGCTGGTCACGTACTGCAGCTGCAGGATACTGTCGCCCTTGCCGACCGTGCGCGGGGCCGAGACGAACTGCTGGATGTCGCCGCCGAGGTCGCTGATCTGTGCGACGGAGAGATTCGAGCTCGACATCGGGTACCAGGTCTCGACGACCGGTCCGGCAAACTCGAGGTCGACCTTCGTCCAACTGCCCGCGTCCATGAAGACCGTGCCGAGCTTCGTGACGTTGCCGCCGTCGGCCGCGGTGTGACGGATCATATGGTCGCGCGAAGCGTCGAGTTGCCAGTAGTCGGAATTCGCATCGCGAGGGCGGATGGTGCCGACGAGCTCGACGGGCTGGGTGTCACCCAGCTTCATGTAGGTGTACTCGGAGAGTTGCCGAACCTCTCCGATCTTCCAGGTGAGCGCTTTGGCCATGTCGACCGTCGCGACGACCTGGATCGGTGCCTTCTGGAACATGCCGGTTGCTGGCGCCGGCCACTTGCCGGAAACCAGTACCGCGTCGGAACGTATCTGGGGGTTGCCCTCGACGATGTAGCTGTACGAGGCCGGCTCGGGCGGATTCGGTGGTCCCGAACCGGGGACTCCCGCGCCCTTTGCACCGGCGTCGCGAGCGACGTAGCGGCCGACCCCGGCGATGGATCGCAGTGCCTCGGGCATTTTCGCCCGAATGCGCGCGAGCGCGTCGGGCAGGGATGCGATGGTCGCTGCCATGTGCGAGGGATCTCAAGACTTAGGTAAATAACCCTTATACCTAGGTACTGGACTCAAATAAAAGAAAATTTACATAGTTCATGACTCAAATAAAATATAAAAATTACACGACTCGACTCAGAAAAATATGACAGACACAATGGAGCCAGCAGGTGAGCAACCGGGGTCTTGAAAAAATTGTGAAGGGCGAGTGATGCCCCCATCCCTGATTCCATTTTTGCTGGTAAAGAATCCCTGGGGTGAGCCATTGACTAGAGCTGAAAAAGCAGGGGTGTCTAAACAATTTGAAATCCACTAAATGCAAGTGGGGGGAAATCCCATTTGTTCCATCAAAAAATATAGGTGATTTCTATTAACTGCGTCAAAGGCTTTCTTGAGGTCAGCTTTCATACATATGAATTTTCCTTTGGTTTTTGAGTGAAGATTCCTGATGATATCATTGGCCAACAGCACATTATGATGAATGCTTCTTCCTTTGATGAAGGCTGACTGATTTTCACTGATGAGATTTGGAAGAACCGACTGAACTCTGTTTGCAAGCACCTTGGAAATAATCTTATAGATAAAGTTGCAAAGAGAGAGAGGTCTGAAATGCTCAAAGGAGTCAGCTCCCTCCTGCTTGGGAATAAGAGAAATGAATGTACAGTTCAGCTGCTTGAGGATGCAATTGGTTGTGAAAAAGTGCTCAACTGCATTTAAGACATCATCTCCTATAATGGTCCAAGTGGCTTGAAAGAACTCAGCCGGAAAACCATCCGGACCTGGACTTTTGTTTTTAGGTGCCTGGAAAACAGATTTCTTGATTTCCACATCAGTGACAGGTGAGCTGAGGAAGTTTGCTTCAGTGGAGTTCAGTTTGTATTTCGGTGTAAATTGCCATTTACCTGTAGGGGATGGTTGGTTCAGAAGAAGCTGTTATTTCCTGAATCACACATGAATTCCCTGAATTGTTATCCGCCTGGATGAACTGAACAGAATTCTCAGTAGCTGTTTTGTCCTTAAGTACATTTGAGTTTCCTGAGTTACTATCAGCCAGGATGGAATGAACAGAACCAATTTGTACTGGGAGCTGATCTTCAGTCTGCTCTGGAAAATTAACTAAAGAATTGAACTTGTTTGATGTCTGAATAGGGTCATTGTGCACTGGCATCAGATCCCCATTCTGCCCTGCGAGAGAAGTTGAAGAATTGAAAGTGTAGTTGGTTGAAATAGTCGAATTTGGGAAAGTTTTCTCTGTGGCCATTGGCTTCTGGGTATGGTACTTCTTCTGCGAAAAATCTTTCCTGAATGCTCCTCTACAAGAAATACAATAACCATCCAGATGACCGAAGGACTTACAAGCAGAGCACGAACTCGGTTTCCAGGGATAAGAAACAAGGATTCTACGTTCCTTCCCTTCCAAGTCCTTGAAAAATACCTCATCAGGAAGTGTCGACTCCAGAGACACTAGGACACAGGCTCTTGCATATGCAAGCCGTTGCCTTGTAGTAGTAAGCTTGTCAAGATGTAGAGGGGTCCTAATGATGCTACAAATGCGACTAAAAAATTTCTTATTCCAAAGGTGCAGGGGGACGCCATGTAGAGTAACCCACAATGGAATGCTTTTCAGACTATCAATCTCGAAACTGACTTCTGGGGACCATCTCCGGAGGATCATTAGATGCCCCTTAATAGTCCAGAATCCTTCCTGAATGCGTTTGCAAATCTTCTTCAAGATCAAATTTGCATAGAAAAAATCCATTATCTAACATGAACAGCTGGAAACCATTTGGACTCCATCGGCTTTTGATGAATGCCTGCAGGGGCAAATAGGAGGTAGATAAACCCACAATGTAGCCCACCAGAGGGACAAAAGCTCTTTTAACTCTTCAGAATCCTCCGACTCGCAAACAGCAATGTTCTTGGAGTCTATCGATGATGGCTGCAAGAACTCCAGCTTCAGATCAAGGGAAGAGTCTGGAGCCTTAAATAAACTAGTCCAGGCCTGCAAATGCGATGAAATCCGCACTGGAGGATTTGATCGAGACCTTGAACGACCCCTGGTGCCTCGACCAGAGGAATGCTGCAGCGGTGGAACAGGAGCTTTGTCAAGGCTGGTAGAAGCATTACTCCACGGACTGGAAGAAGCAACTCCCCGAGACCCGAGTAGCTGCTCCTCAGTACTTATATCTCCTCGCAAGCCTCCCCACTGAGCCTTTCCATCAGGAAGACACCTTCCCCCACCCAATGCAAGAGGTGGAAAGCTTTGCGAAGATGGAACCAGAGCAGGGGAGATAATAGAAGTAGAAGCTCCCAGCAGTTCTTGTTGAGGCGAGACTCGGGTGAGGGCACCTGAGCTTCTCTCCTGTTGGATTGAAGCTTGGGTGGAGACGCCAGAGCTTCTCTCTCGTCTCACCATCTCTACCAATCACTTAAGGAATTGACGTCAAAGTGTGTTGACGTCAATTCCTTTTGTATTATTGCAAATCCCTCACAATTAAGTTCATTACCTAACCCTTGATTGTTAAAAATTTAAAAAAAAAAGGAACTCTAAGTTGGATGCAGCCTCTGGCTTTCTCCCCCACTTTTTATTCTTATAGCCTTATTACCATCCATGTGCTGAGCACCTATAACATAGAATTGCTGAAATTACATGAAACTGCTATTTAATGAAGATACATATTCAGTTGATGAGTGGGCTTTTGCAACAGTGTTGTGCAATCAAGTGATTCAATACTCATGCAGGTGCTTATATTAGGAGACTTATGTCTCATTTGATTCGTCTTATGTTGTTTTTTCCCCACCCCACCTTCCTTCCTTTTTTTCTGGTTCTAGCAGTTTGTCAGATCAGAGTTATGCTGTGTTTTGTCTTGTCCATTTTCTCCATGATAACTTGCAAATTCTGTAACTATATTTGCATAATGTTCCATTATTAGTGTTGTTGTGAATTTAATATAGGAGCTGCTTTAATACTTTCCATTGCAGTTTGCCTCCCCTTTCTCCTCTATTTTGCAGGGCCAATAGAGGATAGTTTCAAGTGTACGCTGAATGTCTTTTATCTGCTAAAAGTTTGTGTTTGAGTGTTCAGAATGAAGTTTTTGGAATATACACCTCTGGATAGGTACCTTTTAAGTCCTAGTTTTTTTTTTCCCAATTTAAGGAAGTCCTTTCTTATGTTAAGTTGCTTTGCATAGAGGGTACACAAGCAGCTTATAAATTAGCTAAGGAATTGTTATGGGCATTGTGTTCCTCCAATGTTCTCAGCTGATTTGTGCTCTAAAGAATTGTTTTACATCTATGCAGGTTCAATCTTTTTCTTGGTCATCTAAAACTTGGGGAAAGCACTATCAGAGGAAGTCTGGAAGCGTATTCATGTGAGTGCCCATTTTAACTGGACCAGTAATTTTTTATACTGCTATGTACATTATATTACCATATCCAATGTAGCAAAGAATTTGGCTTTATACATCCTTGTCTTTCAGGCAAGCATACTGCATGTGATCGAAAACTCTCTCTCAGCCTGGAACATGAGGTATTTACAGTTGTGTATCTTTTAATAACAATGTCTTTCATAATGCTGGAAGCATTTGTTAATTGATGCCAACTTTTGATGATTTTGATATTGCTATGTTTTACTCACAGATTAAGTGGATCTTAAAATTTGATGTGGGAAATTTTTCGTCAATTTGCTACATAGTGTGAAGTGTGAACGCCACATTTGCTACTTCTATTGTTACTTGGGTCATTTAGAGTTGCAGGAAGATGAACATGTTTATTGTACCACAGGCCTTACTTTTGTTCTCATTTCATTCATACCGGACCAGAGAAAATTCGGGACTCGGGAGATGGTTACTTATGCATTTTGAAAATTTATGTGACTATGTTCTGCTCATCTCACTTGATCACAATATTGGTACAACTCTAATTATCCACTGCCTAAGAAAATAGAAAATCTCACCCATTCCGAGTTGTGCCATTTACAATGCAAAAGTTTTACACTGTTCATGAATCCAATTTTGAATTCCATTTGCCATTCACTATGGCGTATATTACAGTGCCACACCATTTTTGGCATTTTGGCCCTATTATGATACATTTATTTATGAAAGGGAAACAAGACCTGAAGGATAATGTCAGCACATTCCCTTCATTCTAGTGAGGTTGTCTCCTTCTGTTATTCATTGAGTAACGTCACATATATCCTAATGACATTTTTTTTACTAATTCAATAAGCATCTTCTCTCTTGGGGTGACCATTTTTGAAAGTTCTCTGGGTGATCTCGAGAATCCTCACTTTATGGCCAGAGTCATCAGCCAATGTCTTAAGTTATCTGTTGATTCTGGTCACAGCTAATTCTGATTCTGGTCATACATCGTATATTTATGTAAAAATGTATGCATCCCGAGGGCATGAAGCAGAACCGTAGGGATCTCGTTTTCTCTTGGATGTAGCTGAGCATTCACCGTTTCGTTTCTGGCCCAGTTTCTGTTAATAAAAAAGACATAAAAATCTTGATGTGTCTGATATCTTTTTCTCATTGAAAATGCACTTTGACTGTTAAGTTCTTGATGAAAACTAAGATGATCAAGTTGTGTGCAAAGCTGTTGGTGATTTCTGTATTCTTAGATTAATGTTAAGACAACAAAGCTACAATTTTAGGTTAGTAGTGAAGATGATTTTGTTATTGTTGCCAGAGCAATAATTGTTGTTCCTGTTCTTTTCTTTTTCATTGTCCCATGAGCTCCAACTTTGCTATTATCTGTTGGTTCAGATTCTTGATTACCTTGGGCAATCCTCAGACAGTGACTCACCATCCTCAGTGGGCTACCTGTGTAGTAGATCAAGGTTGTGGAACCTGCCTTCACATATATACAATGGTGATTTTTCATTTTTAATATATTTTTTGTGGTTAATTGTTCTCTCATTCTGGTGCATGTCTTTCGGAAGAACACCAAACTCCGTGCATCTTTCCTTTTGGACTGAATAAAGTCCGTGCATGTTTTCAACAAAGTCCGTGCATACTTACTTATATACACACTATGAAGTCTGTGCTTTCCATGAAGTTGTGCCACTCTGATGGTGATGTAACACAATTCGCATCGGGAGTGGCTGACCTTACCGCTAGAGTGCAACTCACATTGAGACCTTCCATGAAAAGAGAGAACCCTAAAAGTGAAAACAAAAACAATAGGAGAGTTGCTCCAAGTATTCAGGTAGTCACTTTTCTCAATCTTGCTATCTTTCTTGCTTGGTGTGGTGTGGTTTGCTTTGACTGCAACATAACCCATTAATGTGGCAGCAGGCTTAGAAACCAAACCCCATGACAACTTCTCCACCTCTCTCCCTCCCATGTCTTCACTCTTGATTTTTCCTTTTGTTGGGAGGTTGGGGCATACCTTTTTGGCATGGAAGGTTTTGTATAGGGATTTTTGGGAGCCGACTGGTTTTACTTGTACATCCCTTTTCTTTTTTACTTAATACAAATGTGGTACTATCCACTTTTCAAAAAAAAAGTCCTCTCTCTTGATTACTTCTTAAAGAATTTTATTTTTTTAACTAATATGTGGATCAAAATTTTCTGATGGACCCAAATATGAATGTCAGATCCATCATACAAAAATGCCAAATGTGGATACATAACATAGTTAAAATGAAGCAGGGGTGGATACTTCTATACCTGCTCTATTTACTGCCCCAGGTCATGTGGTCCTTGATTGATCCTGAAGTCGTGCTAGGAGGGGCTGCACATTGTACATTTGGCTTTTCCATCCGCTGATGAGAATCTCATGAAAGTTGGTTAGAGGGAAGGATCTTTTGGGTGGCAGAGAGATTAGAGAATAATGGACGGCATGGAAACATTCACGAATGTTAGGGTAGTTATTGGCTTGTTCCCTGCACCTGGATGGACCTACCATTCAGTCTGACAAAGGCTTTCTTTTGGCTGGGAAATTCAGTTCCTAGCAGTTCTCGCCTGAACTCAGAAAAATGTCAACAGTTTCAGTTACCGCATAGAATGCTTCTTTTGGGGATGAAAGTGCATAGGGGCAGGGTGGTAGAAGACAAAATGGAATGTGGCTCCCCAGTTTTGAAACCTTCACATCAATTGGGAACTTCACATTGTCAAGAAACATTAGAGGGAAAGCTCATTAAGAACCAAGAGACAAGGTACCAGTACGCCACTCTTTGATATAGCTGCACGTGTTCTTCATTTCTTCATTATGCTCCTTTCTTTCTGTAACACTAACACACACATGCTGTTCTGAAGATTTCATCATTCCTACTTCCAATCATTGTCTTCTCTCCCTATGAAACTTCCAGTGGCTGTTTTATTCTGCCTTAGTGAATGTACAGTTTCTGATGTTACTTATTTAGTACTCGACGATGCTTCAAACTATCTGCAGAATATGGCGAAGTCTTCTACTGGAAAGCGTTCATTAGGGTTCTCAGATCCTCTGAGCTTGAAGGTTGGATGCCATCTAATCCTTACATTTGGAGAATTGTATCACATCTGGATTATATGCTTCATAACTTTTGTTGGAACCTTGGCCTGATAATAGCATGATCATCTGGAGTGCGCCTCATGTTATTAATATGTAATATTTTTTTTTTTATTGATCAGGGTCTTCAGTACATAACAGATTCTTTGGTTCAACAAAATGAACTCCCTCAGAGTGACATTGATTCTGTAGAGAAGTCAAAATGCCTACGAAGGTTTGATCTGGATTCTGGTTTTAGTGCACAAAAATATTTCTTGGTCAATATTTGGCATGATCACGTGGCCAGTGCTGCCCCTTTCCGTAAGTCATGTACGAAAGTGCTTTTGCAGGACGGCTTCTATCAACTGCTGATCTCAACGCTGTTTTCGAAGAAAAACATCGCAATGTCATCTAATTTTTGCAGTTTTCTGGGGAAGGAACTGAAGAATATGCACTTCTTCCTTCGTCACTCCCGGTTTGTGTAAAGTAGTCTAAACATTCTCCTCTTGTTATTATTAGAACATAGAAGGCTGGCAGTTGGGGAGGCTGTCCATGGCCTGCAAATTCTTTGTTGTATGCGGTGGGCTGAGAAAGAACCTCAGGAGTGTGTGTTTGAGTTTTCTTTCTTTTCACAGATACCCGGTTTGCCACAATGCGAAGTTTGTACTATTTGTTCAGTTAAATAAAGCAGCATCACCTAGTGGGATACAACTATCATTGTTACATTATACTTCTAGCGTTTTGTTTCAAACCACCTAACGAGCGAGTAGCATGATCTTCGATTACTGTATCTGAGAAAGGGTGTTGGACCAACTGCGCGGCCGGAACAGGTTGAACCCACGTCTTCGGCCTGGCCAAGGAAGTAAAGTCTGGGCTGGGGTTGGGCCTAGCTGGTTGATGATGTGGGACTATCTCAGAACCCAAGGTCAGCACATTTGTGAATCCTGAGGGCTAGCCTACTAAGGATTCGTGCAGACTTGGGAGTGGTTGCTGAAGGGTCAATGTGTAGCCAGTTAGATGGCATTTTATATCACATCCATGCAAGGGGGGTTCCAAGGAAACATGTCATTAGACGACAGACCCCCTGGAACTCGGGATGAGTATAGGTTAGGAGAATAAAAGTGTTGAATCGACAGGTTGTACCCTCATCGGGCAACTGATCTATAAGTATCACCATCTATGCTAAGGCATAGTGATGGGAATCATTGAAATTGACCAGCCTCCCTCTACCTTTTCTGAGCTAGGATCGACAGTCCTGGCCCATAAGATTCGGCTCATGTCTGATTTAAGAGGAACCAGAAGGCTTGGCTAACCATAAAAGCATAAAGTCCTCGAGGACCCTCGATCAAACACCCCTAGTGTGAGACGTTATTGACTTCTGAGATAAATTATAGTGAAGTCGAAGCATATGTGGGGATTTACTAACGTCCCTACAACTCATTGCAGAAGAGAGTGAAAAGGCACCTAGTGTTCCCATCCGTGAAACGTTACTCTTCTTTAATTCATCAGCAGATGATGCGTCTATCAATAGAATCGACGATAAAGACCAAGCCCCCAGGGAGGGGATTTGATGTCACCTGGTTAGGGCGAGGCCATAGACCACTTCACAGTAGAGAAAAGAAAATCTGGTGGGCTTCTCCCCTTTTCGAGCGATCCCAGGATCAACTGAATTTTTAGCCCCTGAGGGCCTCCTCACGCTCAGGAGGAAAACTAGGAAGCTCGGAGTAAAATAAACAGCAAAAGCGGTAATCAGAAGCGGCACACACTATAGACAGATTGAGAAGACTGTAACCCAAGGAGCTCGAGTCTTCTTCTTATTCACTCTCCTCTGCAATCACAAAGAGATATAGACAGGGAATATAATGTTCAGGGAATTGAGGAGAGCAACTAAGCAAAAGAAATAGAATCACAGAAGGAAGAAAACAGAACAAAGAGAATGGAATCCCTCGCCTTCTACCCTACCTTCTCCTTTCTCACGATCTTTCTCTTTCCACTAGGTTTCTCTACCTCTCAAAAGCTCTCCTTGACTGCTTCCTCTTCATTTCTTCTCTCCTCTCTCTTTTACTCTACCTCTACTTCTGTTCTCTTCTTTTTTCTTATCTGTTCTCCTTCTTTGATTGAGGGCGAATGCCCATTTTTATAGACAGATTGGGAGCAGGGAGTCGGTGCCGTCATCACCGACTCGCCGGCCCGCTACACAGGGCGCCACCGAATCGCCGGCCGGCCTTTTGCTTCATGCGCCACCGAATCGTCTGCAAAGGGCCCCGCCGACTCAAGCGCAAGGAGACCTTGAACACCACCGAATCAATCGTCGCCGAATCGCCTTTCAAGTGCCATCGGTTCAATGAGTTCAAGCACCACCAAATCGCCCTTCAAGGCGCCACTGATTCAAATGAGGGGGTATTTTTATAATTTTGACATTTTGCCTCAAATTTGACTCGGTGAGAGCTTGTAGTCCAGAGTAGCCCTGGAGTTGATTCAGCAGCCTCAGAATGTGCTTCAAGACCCTGATTTGGAGTTTCCGATGATTTTCAGCACGTGCTGAACCAGTATCGATTTTCTCAGGTTTTGCCCTGATTCGGCCTTCGACACTGTGACTTGTGCTGCCAGGCTTACTTTAGAGCCACATGGGACTTCTTCATCGAGTGGTCTATCCCTCAAAGTATTTTCACCTTGACTAGACGTCTTTATGGCCACTTACGGACTGTTCCGACATTCTGCGTATGTTTAGCGGACTTCACGAGTTTTTCGTCAATATCGCCTTCGACACTAGATATCATACTTTTGGGCTTGCTTTGCACTTGTATGAAGCGTCTTCATTGAGTAGGTAACCACTGTGAAAGTTTTGCATCCCTACGGGACAACTTTTAGGTCATTTACAGATCACTTCGGCACTCCGGACGCCCTGATCGGGTCATCCGGATTTTCTACTGATTGAGCTTTCGGCTCCCCATTTTGGGGGTGTAGGGGCACTCGGCCAGCATTTATGACCTGTAAAAGCAAAGGTCAAAAAAAATTAGAAATATTTTCAGTGTCAACAAATACCTATTGCAATATCTCATGAAGCATATTTTATAAGAGTTTCGAATGTTAAGTCTTAAGGAAGTATGGTGACACACTTTTCGATGGTGGTCTCTTTGTTATCCATTTATTTGGTTTTTTTTATTTCATTTTATAGGCGTGTCAGTCACATGTGTGACAAATTTATTGTGCACTCGATCTGACTTGGTCAGACGAATGTGAGATCCGTGTCAGGACCAGAAGTCCGCCACACTATGTAGGTAACGACATTAATTACATCTCCCCAAAGGGGAGAAAACTCTTGATTATTCGCCAGTAGAGAGGGCCGTTGCTCAACATCAGATGTCACCACCTACACTTTGCTCCACGGGCGGGCATGCTTATATTACCCAGACTGTCTGAGGATATTTTTGGGGCCTTGGGAACACTCACCAAGGAACACAATGGCTCTTGCAGGCCATGAGCGCTGTAGAAGATAAAGACCAGGGTAAGTAGGTTAACTCGGGTAAAGCTACTGATGAAGGGTCTGGTTGCTATGGACCATCCTTCTATGAAGGGACCGCACTGAGGACATCGGTGTTCGACAAGCTAACCTTCCCTGGATAGTCACCCAGGAGGGTGATGCGGAGGGAAAGACACCTCCAGATATTCAGCTGCAACATGGTCGGAGTGGCTGGCCATTATGGGTCTCTACCCAATGAACTCGAAGAGGTAACTAGACTTGCCGAGAGGTCCGATCCTATGAAGAATGAAGGCTGCAACTGATGTAGTGGAAGCCCTTATCGGGGAAACAAGCACAGACGTGGTCACCATGGCTGTGAATGTGATTACCACTGAGGACGAGGGTGAAAGGGTTCCACCTGCTTCTGATGCTCCGGCAGAGAGAGGAGGCCAAGCACCCAACCCTCCTACCCCCGATTCGACCATGATGATGCTGCTCCTGAAATACCAACAGGAGATTGAAACACTAAAGAAGTAGTTGAGCAAGCTAAGCATGCAAGCATCAGCCTCGAAGCGGGTGGAAGCCCCTCCTGAAACATCACGGTGTGGCTCTGATGAGCTTGAGGGTTCGCCTCAGATGATGGCTTCACAGGCACTGCACAATTGTGCTAGGGGCATGGCCCCGATACCACCACTGGCTCCTCAACCTCAGGGGACTGCTGCTACTATGCCTCAAGCCGGTGTTGACAACACCTTAGATGCAACAAGCATGCTTCTATCCAGATCCGGTGGACCCGGTAATGGTTAGCAAGCTGATGGTCTAACAAATGATAGATATGAAGCTGGCGGATCGAGGCGGTGATGATTACAGCTCACTCGATATCTACAAGGTACCATATCCAGCTCACCATGCTGCAAAAAGGCTCGCTCTCGACATCAATAAGTCGTCAAAGTTTGACAAGTTCAATGGGCAAGGATTACCGAAGGAGCACATATCCTATTACATGGATGTGATGGGTGATTTGGTAGTAGACGAGTCCTACCTGCTGAAATTCTTTGGGTCTTCTCTTACTGGACTCACTTTTGAGTGGTACTCGAATCTATCGACTGGGTCCATTAGCGTCTGGCCAGATATGCAGCGAAAGTTTCGGGAACGCTTCCATGTCATTGAATGGGAGGTCACAGTGGCCGAATTGTACGCCTCCAGGTAGAAAAATTATGAAACCATCTTGGAGTACATCAAAATGTGGCGCAATCTCAACATGAGATGTAGGCGACCGCCGCACCAAGAAGAGGTTGTGTAGATTTGTAAACAAAATATGAAGAAAGAAGTCCTCGAGAGGATAATAGGGATGGAAATCGAGTCTTTTGACTGATTAAACAATGTTATGGTGAAAATCGAGGCCTTTCTCTGAAGATATTCTTCTGCTCTCGTTATTCCTAGTTAGAAAGCCAAATCGGCTGATAAGCGGCCTGCGCCCAAGGAAGTTCATACTATAGACTTCAATGCATTTGAGCAGCAGAAAGACAAGCATAAAGGAGTTGCTGACCCTCCTCCTACAAAGCCAGGTGAACACCATGAGGGCCCCTCCCTGCGGAACAAGATGAGGAAGTTGTACTCCTTCCCCAAGGAGAAGACCCAGGTCCTGTTTGAATGGGCTACTCGCTACCACAAGATTACACTGTTATGACCACCGAATGGGCACTGGCCCAATTGAGAATAATTCAGGCCCATGGACTCAATGAGCTAGACAGATTATTGAAGGATCCTTAGAAAATTCGTAACTTAATGTAGGGAGGTCAGAATTATGTGAAACTAAATCCCTCACAATGACAATTGGGTAAGGAACAACTTTGGTGAAGAGTATAACTCTTGAAAAATGGGTCTAATAAGGAGTAAGAGGGAGTTGGTGATAATGGGTCGAAACTGTTACTAAAAAATGGTAACCCATTGAAATAAGGATATCTTGGCCCACAGTCAACCAAATGAGATGAAACTTGACCCATTAGAAATATTAAGTCCTTTACCAAAACTCTTCTGTTGAGGTGGAAACCCAATTAGCATCAGAACCCAAGGTTCTGAGCCTTTTGCTGCCAGCTGTCACGAAGAGGTGCGACTGTTGGGTAAATTTGCATGTAATTAATGAGAAATTCATAACTTCATCTGTGGTTAATAAAATGACCTGAAACTAAAGCCATAATTCGAATGGGATGTTATCCACATCTTCTATGTTGAGATCGAGGTCAAATTCCCCCAGGATACTAAAGCTAGACTCAAATTATCTCAGGCTACCTGAGGGTTATGACTAGAATAGGGGAAAATAAATATTAATCTTGTATCTCCTTAACAATAAAAATCTAGCGCTACCTAGAACTTATCTAAGCAATATCTTCAATAGATTACTTAGACGCTTTCCCTCAATAATAAGGGTTATCCTATACCTCGCTTAATTCGAGATCCCTCTCCACTTCGAGGTGCTCCTCCCTTTTATGGGAAAGAGAAATTAGTGGTCGAAACTTCGTTTGCGGCGTTGTATATAGCGGCGCAATTAATCAGGGCCTATTGTACACATATTTTCGGCCCGTGGGTATATACTCTTCGCATATGAATTTTCGGCGTCGTTGCCTAGCCGAAAAATCATCTGCTGTGAGTATATCATTACAATAATAAAAAGTGAATTATGTATTTTAAGGTATATTCAGGTTAAAGGTTCTCTCTTTCCCACTGCCTCAAGTAGGCGGCGGTGGCGGTGATCCAGGCCGAAGTCGTCGGCGGCGCGTGGCGAGGAGGTGACGGAGCACGGCGGTCGGCGAGCGGCCGGGCGTGGCCCGCGAGCGGCACGGGTGCAGCGCAGCCGCAGCGGCAATACAACTGAGGAAGCAGCCGGAGCGGCGATCGGCGGTGGGCGAGGGCGTCGCGAATCGTCGGCACGGGAGCGCGGAGGGGCGCGGCGGGGGAAGCACGGCGGCGGCGGATCGACTGCTCTGATACCACCGTAGAAACAAGGGGACAGGTGAGTGGATCTACGGTTTGGGACTCCGGCGATAGGCATTTTCACGATTTTCTTGTGCTCAGTCCGACGGGAACACTCATCTATTTAGGGGCTCGCCCCCGTCCCCTCCATCGTAATAAAACCGTCCCCATTAATATTTCTTGATGGATTTCCGTGTAGATCCGCCATTTCGTCCTCAGATATACGAGTTCCTCTTACGTTTGAGATTCTCTTCCATTTTATTTCTCATTTCTGTGCATTTTGATCTGTTGTGCATTGCAGATCCGCCATCTGCGTCGGTTTTGGCCGGATTTGTTGCCATCATCCAACGGGAGGAAGAGGAAATGAACAAGGACAAGATATTTAAGCTGGCGAAGGGGTTCCGGGGGAGGGCTAAGAACTGCATCCGGATCGCGAGGGAGCGGGTGGAGAAGGCGTTGCAGTACTCGTATCGCGACCGCCGCAACAAGAAGCGTGACATGCGCTCCCTCTGGATCGAGCGCATTAACGCCGGCACCCGCCTCCACGGAGTACAACTTTTCTTCTCCCCCTCCGTATTCCTCTTCTTATCTCCGACTTGCACTTGTTTTCTCGCTCTGATTTGAATCATTCGACGACTAATAAAATGCAGCTTAAAAAATATGTTTCTAGCTGCTGAAGTTCTCTAGCACACCGTTTTTAGCCTAGAATCCAGATTCTCGTTAGTGTCTCTACGTTCGTTTTATGTGCGTGTTTCTGCTGTTCTCCATGTCTTTGCGCTTTGATTCCATATGTTGAGGACACTTCTCTGCAGCCATTTGGATATGGAACGTGTTCTGTCGCTGGAATGGTTCCTATAGCTAAAAAATATTACATTGACCTTGGTGGAATCTTGCAACATTACCGAGCAACCTTTTTTTGTCAACTTGCCTCGTGCACCCCCTTGTTCCTGGAATTAGTCCATGTTTATGCATGTATTTTGGTGTGAAAATATGGATATCACACTTTTGGTATATTACTGTAAAGGTTACATGCATATGTATGCATATAATATACACTATTATTAAATCTTCGATGTAACATAGAGATTTTTCTTTTAAAACCATGTCAGATATAGTCCATCAGGATGTTAGATTTAAAGAGGCACTCACTCTCACTCCAATCGGGAACGGAAAGTTTTGGATCCAGTCTTCTGTCTTCAGGAGGAATTTTGGATGTCATTAATTGGAGGGATGATTCATTATACCACCGACAGCCATCATCATCCAACCTTTATTTATCACAATGTGACCTGCCAATGCCAATTGGTGGAGCATAGTATCAAATGACATATTCCTGTTGAATAATCCTTCCACAATAACAAAGTTCATCAAATTGTGCAGGTGGAAGATTTTTTTATGTACTAGGGGAAGCTTAAGTGCCACTTTGATAACAGATTAGGATAAATAATCCGAGGTGGGTCCGGATGAGTTATTCCTTGGGCTTTATCTTTTTCAGTTTGATAACTTATTCTTACCCTGAGAATAACTCATTCCATGTGAAATGGTAGAAAGAGTTATTCTTAGAATAAGGGCCTTAACCCTAACCGACCCCAAATAACTTAACCCTGCTACCAAACTCGGTTAAAGGTGAGTAGGCAGAATAACTCATCCTATTCTCCCCTTATTCTGTTATCAAAGTGGCCTTAAGTGAATAGAAGACCTGAAAATGCATACAGATGCAGATGTGTCTCCATATTCCATATTAGGAGCGTCTCCATATTCCATATTAGGAGCACACAAAGGAGCACCTTATACATGCACTCGCTAGGTGCAGCCACAATAGCCAGTCGGTGATGATGGCTCCATCTCCCACCTCGGGGGGACCCCTACACAAGTCTGGCACCTCCAAGAGGATCTCTCCTCTAAGAAGGTCCGCGCATTGGGGGAAGGGTCCTAGTGGCCTCCTGAAGAGTCCTACCACTCATCATAGTGGCAAATCTCCTTTATCGGACCTTCAGATGGACCACGGTGCCCCAAGCGGCCAATGCCTAAGTAGTTGTCCCAACTGCTCACAGGCTGTTTTGCCGCCCTCCACTCAGCCTCCACAAGACTAGGTACGACCCTCAAGTCTTTTCTCTTGGAAAATCCATCGGTCAGCCTTCTAAGCTTTTGCTGGTGGAGTCTCCACAACCATCGCTCTGCAGCACCCGTCCGCCTCCATAATCTGCCATCTAGGGCCACCTCGAGCCCTCGCCTCTAATGGCATGTGGCCTTCACCAAGAGTGATCACATCTCCAGCTCGCCAACCCCGGTGGTTTTCCTACACCAAACTATGCAAATTTGAAGCTCAACAGGCAGCCGGTGATGGCTTCACCCTCCTCTTTCTCAGGCTTTGTGTGAGAGGCTCTCCTTCCCTTTCGCATGCTTTGTACCTTGGTTTGCCTAGTGTAATTCCCTCTAGTAGAAAAAATGAAATCTAACATGTTGTAGCATGTGCATCCTCTTCTTCTGGTAGCGGGTTCCATTGATTAAGGTGGGCGTGATAGTTTCCCTTCCCCCCTTCACAGCCAATCTCCAAGGCATCCAATGGTTGTCGGGGCGGTGCGAGATTTGCCCATCACCATCTGGCACCAAACAGATCAAGAAGTTATAACTCGTAAGACCAACACCAGCAAAAGGACAAGCCAACCAAGAAAACACCATAGAAAGAGGGTAGGAAGAAGAGAGTAGCTCGTAGGCAGAAGCTCCTCCTCATGAGGCCAGCCAAGAGTAAAGTCATTGCGACGAAAGATATCCCCCTCCTCTCCTTCACCTTCGCCTGACTACTTCGACAGACCCTGGACACCCTCCACTTTTGAGTGCCCCTCTTCCCACCAAAGCATCTATTGCCTTGAGTGTCATATAGTTCTCCCAATGCACCTCCCCTTGGTGAGAACTTTCCTTGCAGGAGATCCTCTTAAAGGCAAGGCCACCTGAAATGACTCGTTGAAGAAGTTCGACGA
This sequence comes from Amorphophallus titanum, assembly GCA_024336825.1. Taxonomy (NCBI): domain Eukaryota; kingdom Viridiplantae; phylum Streptophyta; class Magnoliopsida; order Alismatales; family Araceae; genus Amorphophallus; species Amorphophallus titanum. The sequence goes on along the minus strand of JANBPO010009603.1, from coordinate 80,890,244 downwards.
GGTCCTCTCGATCAAGACCCCAGAAGGAGATTCTTACGCAGTCCACCCCAGGAGCAATAGGTTCTCAGCTCGCACTTGCCACCTCAGCCAACCTATGATGAGGCTCCATCTCCTACCTCGGGTGCACCCCTACATAAGTCGTCTTGTTGTAAAGTAGTGATAGGAACTTCCATGGGTCTCACTTGCTGCCCCATCAACGATGTACCATTGCCCAAGTCGTCGTCCCAGCTACTCATGGCCCATCTTTCTACCCTTCACTCAAGCCTTTGCAAGACCAAGTACGAGCCTTGGATTTTTTTCTCTTGGGAGGCCCGCTGGTCAGCCATCCAAGCTCTCGATAGTAGAGTCTCCACAGTCGTCGCCCTGCAGTGCCCGTCCGCCTCAACACTCCGCCATCTCGAGTCAAAACCTCCGATGCCCTACAACCTTCGCCAAGAGTGATCATATCTCTGGCTCGCCAACCCCGGTGGTTCACCCACACCAAATAGCGCAAATTTAAAGTTCAACTGACATCGACAGTGACTTCACCCTCCTCTTTCTAAGGCTCTATACAAGTGTCTCTCCTTCCCTTTCTCATGCTTTATACTTTGGTCCGCCCAGGCAATGTAATTCGCTTTAGTGGAAAAAATAAAATTTAACATGTTGTAGCGTGTGCATCCTCTTCTTCTGGAGACAAGTCCCATTGGTTAAGGCGTGTGTGATCTTTTCCCTTTCCCCCTTCACTGTTGATCTCCAAGCCATCCAACAAACTTAGGGGCGGTGCGAGATCTGTCCATCTCTGCCAACCTTAGTTCATCTTGGGATTTCGATTTGAGGAGTGGATCTCAAAATGGATAAGATCATGCACTATTGGGTATAGAAGCAGCGTATTATTTAGTCATCCTTCAATGATGTCTTACGTCAGGAAACATATTCCAAGGACTTCCTAGACTAATAGAAAGAACGATGAAACTGGGGACACTGCTCAAACAGCGAGGACATCTTTAGTGTACTATGAACTGAAGTCACCAATGGGTGAAGAAGCACTAAGATGCCACTGAAACTGAGCAAACACAGAGAATGCTAGCTACATATGTAAGAACATGCTCTGAATGTGAAAAGAGCAGAGTCGGCAAAAGTAATTAAGGATAGAAACCCTTATAAATTAAAGATAAGTACCACATAATTATAATGACAAGAAATTTCTATATACATAAATATATTACTTAAAATGAGGTGTATTTGCACATATGGACATGTGAAAAGTGGAATATCTACATAAATATATTACTTAAAATGATTCTTTCTGTTCTTCTCTTGCTTTTTAGCTCATGTTAATTCTACAGGAGAAAGGACATCCATTTTTGCAAGAGGTTGGGAGGTGCCCCCAGCATGGGAGCTATTGGACATGCCTTTCCTTTTCCAGGGTTTTGGGTGACCATGTTTCTTTGGGGTGACATCGACCCAGCTGCCCTCTTCTTCATGCACTCGGAACATGGCATCGATCGCTTAATTGACTATTTTGGGTGGCAACTCTTGGAATTCAGCCATATGAAGGCCCAAGTTTTGGGATGATGATGTTACATGGGGGTTCATGCTTGCTAACTTTTGTCTTGGTGTGAGACCTTGTCTGGGGAGGCCAGAATTAACTCTGTCCTTATGGCCTGAATCACAGGATACAATACGGTTGTTCGGTTGCAGATTGCTCTTCTGAGCTTGTTGTGCCTATAACATGAGGATTTCTTTCTGGCTTTGGCCTGCTTGGGGATGCCCAAAGGTTAACTTGAGATCCCTATGCTGGGTTAGACTTTTCTGGCTTTGTCGGGTATTGATCTTGAGGTCCCCTTGTTGGTGTATGCCTCCTGGGGTCAGTTCAACATTCATCTTCAGCTTTCCTTACTGAGAATTACCTTTCTAACTTGTGCGAGGACTCTTTTCTCGTAGTTGAGGGGAATCTTGGGCTTCTTTTGAGGCCACCCTATCCTCTTTGTTGACATGTGGGGTAAGTGGGCCTTGCCTTTCGCTCTTAGAATTTGCTTCAGGGTGACATTGGGGAGGATCATGCACCAGGATTTCTTTCCCTCCTAGGAGAATCTTGAGTAGCCTCTGGGTTTCCTCATTCGAAAAAGGCTAGGACTTTAAGTCCTACCACGGTCGCCATTCAAGGCACTCCATTGTGGATCGACCCAAACTGAGAACAACCTCCTGTGCTTCCAGCTTGGAGGGTGCATGAGAAGTTGATGCATGTATGACATTTATTGAGAAAACTGATTGGCCCTACCGAGGAGACCTTGGAGGTCCCTGGAGGGAACCATCTATATTTATTACCCGCCTAGTAATTAAATCCTCGGCAATGTCTTTGAAGGTGGGGCAGTCATAGATGACGAGGCCCATGACGCGATGGTACAAGCAATAGCCATGCCGATGCCTTATGCCAGTGCTTGGATCATTGTCAGATGCGAGGAACTGTGTCAATCCCTCTCTCTAGCACACATGAAATATTTCTAGAGTTTTGTATCGAGAGAGAGTATAGCTTTTGAAGAGTTTCAATAGCTGGTAAGTCCACTGAATCTTTAGACAACCACCCTCCAGATCTTGACAGTCTTTGGGGTTCTACCGTGTTCACTGAGTTGCAGGTAGAGCTGGAAGAGACTATCCCGTTGAAGGTGGCGGGGTAAGCGCTGACAACCGGTCATCAATACGTGCGATGAGCTATAGCAGACTCTGTTGGTTACGTTGTAGTCGTCTGACCTCATTTTTAATTTTTTGAGCCATCTTTCGAATGGCTAGGCATTCAGACATTAAGAGGGGTATATCCCTTTGTGAAGGTTCTTGTGGCCTAATAGGGAGGGTTGGCTGAAGCTCATTAGCCATAAACCTCGCCTGGCTCTTTCTCGAGACTTTATGAATGACATTTATTGAGAAGTTTAATTCTCCTTGCATGTAAGGTTGAGGCGGGCATCCCTCGACACAATCTTGATTTAAAATTTGCTCGGCTGCTTTTTGGAGACTTTTCCTTATCACACTGTCCCCTTGAACATCGATCTCCCCTTTCCGAATGAGGATTTTGATATAATCTTGCACCTCCTTACATTTCTCGGTGGGGTGAGATATTGTGGCATGGTATTCACAATACCGAGGATGCCTTTTCTCGACCTCCGTGTAATTTGTTGGCGGGTCATGCACCATAATCCGACCCTCCTTAATTAAGCAGTCAAATATCTTCTTGGTATTTTCCTTTGGGATGGAGCACTGATGGGAGGGCCTTCAACCTGGATACCACACAGTGAGTTTGGTTCGGCTGGGGCCAGCTTCCTCTGTTTATGACTCAGGGAATGTGAAGGCCACCGCCATTTGGTTCCCATTGATTGAATGGTGGATTACATTGGCTGACCGAGTTGGTCGGTCCCAAGCATGGGGTTATGGAGGATCCACCAAATTGCTCTTCATCATGATGAGCCGGTTTTGGATCATCTTCTCCGCCTCATCCTTGAAAACATAGCAGTTTTCAATAGTATGACCCAATATGTGATGATATACGTAATAATTGGGGCCATCCAATTTATAGACATCCTCTTGCTTCTTTGGGTTCGGTAGGGATATCAGCTTGTTCTTCGGGCAAAGATTGAAGAGCCTTTTGGTATACTCCTTCTTGAAGGAATAAGGAGTCTTCATATGCTCAGACAATCTTGTTGACGCCTTCGCTTCGGACTTCCTGCCAGAGTTGCTTAGAGTCATCGCTTCATCGGACCCGTTTGCGGGGGAGAAATCGATTACATTTGCCTCCTTGCCCACAGCACTGCGCTCCTTAGGAGCCTTACCCTTTGAGGGGGTGAATATTGGGTTATCAGCGAAGAACATTTCTCTCTCTGCTATGACCAAATTTAATTGGTCAAAATCTTTGATATTTGCCCCCAAGAGCTTTTCATTGACTTGTGCTGACAAGTCCCTTCAGCATATTATTATTACGTCCTCTTAAGAAGGAGGGTTATCACATCTCATGTTGAAATCCCTCCAGCGTTTGATAAAATCAAGCACGGTTTCCCCCCTCTTCTGCTTGAGTGAGCATAGCTCTGCAAGGGAGACTTTTCTTTGGGCTACTTGGAATCAACCAATGAACTTCTTCTGTAGATCATCCCAATCAGTCACAGAATTGAGCTTCAACCTTGAGTACCATTGGAAGGCACTCCCCATGAGAGAGGTTGCAAAGTAACGAAGGAGGTATGACTCCTCCAGTGCTAGGTCACCTATGGTCGTTACGTAGTAGGACAAATGTTCATGTGAGGACCCTTGCCATTAAACTTCTGTAGCTTTGGTGCTTTTGGGTAGTCTGGTGGGAGCTCTTTAAATTGATGGTGGAGTGGGTATGACACACTATATAAATCAACAGTGGCAATGCCCTTGCCACGCTGGGCAAACTTATCTTCAACAATCTTCTCTATCATATGTCATTGGGCGATGACATCTTCGATCGCCGATGTCTGAGAATACTGGAGATTAAGCGGAGCACGAAAAGGATCGGTCCCTACTTCGACTGCTACATGAGAAGGTGTTGCTATTTGTCGATTAGCTACGGCAGGATTACCCAACCATTGCTTCCGCCGAAGATTCTGATTATGGACCAGTGTTGGAGGTCTTTGGACATTCGCATTCATTTGTCGCTTCATCTCAAGCATGAGATTCGTCATCTCTATGTGCCAATGTTGCATGGTTTCAAACTTATCATCATCAGACATTGCTTAGAATGAGGCCCTTGTGGGTGGTTCAAACACTGGATTAACATATCCACCCATGGGTTGGGCCCCCCTTCTCCATAGGTGCTTATAATTTCATCAGGATTATCCTCTTCTTGGGGCAAATTCTCATCCTGGAGCAACACCTACTCTTAGACTTGCCCTTGATATTGGCCCTGGCTGGAGGTCCCCGCCTGGCCAGTAAATTAGGCTTGAAGGCTTCTTCTGGCTGTGTTTCGGGTGTTAAGATATACCATGTCTACGGTAGGATTTTCAGCTGGGTCATTGGGGTTGAATGGGACGCCAACGGCCTCCATCTGCTCCCGGTCAGAGACATAGTAGGTATGCACCTTCATGCCACCCCCCGCCTCAAACATTTGATCCACCCTCTTTTTTCTTGGTGGTTGGGCCGTCGGACAGACTGGTGCCCCTAGCATGTCAAAGGCCGAGATGCATGTTGTTGGGGCCTCGACATGTGTGATTTGTCTTGCTCGGACTGGCGTTGAGGCTTGGGTAAAATTGGGCTTGCGATAGGCCCCTTTTCTTTTTTGCCTCTGGGGGCATGAGGGTTTGATATCCCTGGATGATGAAGAAGGGTCTCCCTGCCATTCTTGAGCTTGATCGGGCTTAGCTGCCTGGGCTCATTTAAGGGCACAGGCCTCCTGTTTGGTGACTCACATATGTTTCTTCTTCTGAGGAAGCTCCTTGGTTGTGTTGCCCTCGTAGTTGACCTTGGACCCCTTTTTGAAATCGAGTTTGTCCTCACACACCTTATGGAGGAGCGCGAAATGGTTGGAGGTTGGGATGGTTGGGACATGGTTCTCCCGTGGGAGTATCGGCTCGCCGCCGTTAAGCCAGACACACAAGCTCCCAGCGAGAACCGTTTTACCAGAGTAGGAAATTGCTGCCACAGACTTCTTATTTTGGCAGGCCCAGCGGCGCCCCCATTTAGTAGGGGCGGAGTTGCGTGAGACTGCATGGACTGAGAAAATTCGGCCTTGTAAGAGGTGAGGCTCAATGCCCCTAGCTGACATAGTGTCGGCTGGAGCAGCTGACTCTTCTTGTGGAGCGGGGACGATCGCTAGGAAGAAAGGGGAGCCCACGACTGGTGGAAAGTCCCCGAAAGTAATTGGAGTCGCCAAATAGCCACATCTGGCACAACGAGCAGTCCGTACGTCACCGCAACCATTGAATATTGATCCTTCGAGCTTAACGGCGAAGCTGGAAGCTTTGCTACTCCCTCCTGCAAGGGCAAACGAGGGAAATGAGCATCTTCACAAAGACATTTAAAGATCTTTTGGCAGAAAGATGAAAGGTAGGAAAATGTCTCACCGAGCGTGCCAGTCTGTTTACAAGCACAAAGAATAATTTGGATGAAAATATGCACATACATTTAGGCTCTTAAGCTTGCATATTATAATTTTCATGTGTATAATTTAACAAACGATTTAGGGTTCGTGTACAAGAACCCTTCCCCACGGACAAATGTCGATGTTAATTTACATCGGACTGAGTCTGAATATCTTTGATTAACTACCTAAGATCTTTTTACCTTTGCGATACCGGCTTTGCCACAAATTTAGTTCTAGGGAAGAATTCCCTTGCCCCAAGATAGGACATAATTGTAATTATCCCTTCACGTGAGGGTTTATTTGTAATTTTCTCTTTTGGAAGGGTTTCGATGCAATTTTCCCCTTTTGGAAGAGTTTAGGTGCAGTTTGCCCTCTTGGAGAGACTTATATGTAATTTCCCCTTTTTGGAAGGGCTTAGGTGTGATTTGCCCTCTTGGAGGGACTTATGTGCAATTTATCTTTGAATTAAGGTTTATATGCAATTTATCCTAAAATTGACAAGGACTCGCCGCCGCCACTCCCTAGTAAAGGCTGACGTGGCGCGCCAAACAACCCCCCCCCCAATCCAGACAACATTTCACCTGCAACACTACCCCCATCGTTTTGTCATTATTACGAACTAAACCACCGCTCCATCCGCGACATCGCACTAAACTCCCCACAGGAACGAGGGCATATCCATAATCATAGGATGGCAGGGGCAGTTTGTCAAATGCGAAGGCAACCGTTGCCGCTGCCGTCGCCAACCCGCTCTTTGCGTCTTTTGGTCGCCTCTCCACCACCCCTGCTTTCTCGCTGCTCGCAATACCGACCACTTTCCTGGTTTGAAGGCTTCCTTCCTCTTCTTCCTCCTCCTCCGCGGTCCTCTCCTCTCCTCTCCTCCGTCGAATCCATGGCGGCGTCGCCCCCCCGGGAGGCAGTGCGCCCCCCCAGGGCGGAGGCCGCGCGGCGCCGGTGGTGGAGGAGGGCCCTTCTCCTGATCCTGGCCGTCGCCGTGGCCACTACGGCCTTTGCCGTCCTCCTCACCTCCGCCCTCCCGCTCGAGCATTCGATCAAGTTCGCGTCCTTTTCGTCGTCGTACGCGGCGGTGCGGGACGTCCCCGCCGCCATGCCGCTGCCGGCCCCCCTCCCTCCTCCTCCTCCGCCGCCTTCCTCTTCCACCGTGGTGGCGCCGGCGGGTTCTAAAGGGTCTGTTTCACCTCTCGGACCGTCCATTCGCGCCGTTTCCACACAATCTAAGCCGACTCCGGCGGGGAATTCTAGTTCCGAGGGAAGTGTGGAGAAGAAAAAAAGAAGCGGGGGAGGCTCTCGTTCTTCTCGGACAGAGGTAGAAATCTCTCTCTCTCACAATTGATTTTTTATTTCGGAAAAGTTTCTCTCGTTTGTAGTTCTTGATCAGGACACCTGTTTTCTGACATTTTTTGGATCCTATTTTGAGCAGAGGCCATTGTGGTCGCTGCCACCGGACGAGGCACTTGCTTATGCAAAGTCGGAGATACAGAGAGCTTCTGTTGTCACTGATGATCCCGACCTGCATGCGCCTTTATTCCGCAATGTGTCGGTTTTTAGAAGGTATGAACCCAGCTTGTGTTCACGCAGCAGTTTTCTTAGATATTTCATTTGCTGGCCTCTGTTTCCTTTTAATGATGTTGGGAGTAGGTTTAAGAGGTTCGAGCAGGGAAATTCTCTGTTTGGAATTAGACTTGGTTTTGCTCAGTAACATGTCAATGATGTAGAGAAAGAGGTGTTCTGGTTTCTGGCTTGATCAAAAGTATCGAGCAAGTATGCTAGGAGAAGATTTTGGAGAAAGGGTGTCTTCTTGAGGTTGTGAAATTTGAAGTGAAGAATGATAGGTGAAGAAAGCATAGAAGTGGACACGGAGAAGGAGAATAAAGTGATGCAACTTTTAGAAATTTGAACCGTTTATTCAATCAGACTTCCCTATGATTAATCCCCAACGGAACCTACAACCAAATGTTCTTGAAAAACTAATGTCAACTACCAGTTATGGAACACCCGAAAAGCCAAAAAGCAAAGAAAAGCTGATTTTTCCTTTGTTCCCCTAGTTGGGAAAAGTGATGTTTGTATAGAATTCTGGTCATCTGATGATTCCACATGGTACCTCCCCCCCTTTCAGGTGGATGGTACCAGTTATTTTAAACAGTGAAATAAATTGCAATAAAAGGACATAACTACCCCATATTAGGAAAGGGTTAGATGCTCCTCTCTCTCACCTCTTTTAGAAAGAATGGAAGAAATGCTATTTTCATACCTCCTCTATACTCGGCCAATGAGTGGATCTCTGCAAATGTTTTTTTACCCTTCCAAATTGTCCAGAATCCTACAAATTGTTTTGCACTCCACACGGTTCATATGATTAAGCTTGAGGACCCAGTACCTCTTACATGTAGAAATCAAATTTTACATGTTTGCTGGAAGGATCTTAGCTGGTCCCATGGAATGGAGAGAAAAAATAATTCTTCTGGATTTTCACATTTTTATCCACATAAAAAATGGATGCTCATTCACAAAATTTCACAGATCCACCATCTCATTGAAGATTCTATGTTGTTGCTTTCTGATGACAACTTGCACAAAATGGCTTTAAAAAGCTCTACATTTTCAAAGCTCTGTTCTGCTATGCCATTTTGTTTACACTAAATAAGTAAATATTGGGTGTGTGTGTGTGTGTGTGAGAGAGAGAGAGAGAGAGAGAGATGGCTGACAGGGGGCCAACATGTTGACAATGGTCAGAGGAAGATGATGTCACTATCAGATTAATTGCTAGTTCCCCCAAAACATGAACCTTTGAAGTGAAAGATTACATGCAGCAGGATTTTGGTCATTTGCACATGCCAAATCTCAAGGGATTTTATTCATAATTTCTTCCGAGACTTATTACTACAGGGTTTGTGAATGATCGGTATGGCTTCTGCTTGAGACATTGTGTTGTCATTGATTTGGTGGATCCAAGATCCCAGTTATGTATAGAAATATAATTGAATCGACTAGGAAAAAGGAATGGAAACATCAAGCTATCCTGGAATAAACGAGAACAATCTAGGGCTTTAATAGCACAAGCCGTCCATGGCCCGGCTACCAAGGAATACAAGAAAAGCACGAAAATCAACCTCTGGAAGTTACGCGGTCACACCAGGGCTGCTTATGATATACATAGTCTTATAATGGACCGCGGAAGATGAAGTGGTCCAAGGGAGAACCCAGCTCGATGCCAAGGGGTAAATGGTCCTTTATGGGCCGTGTGAAGGTTAAAACGGTCTTAGATGGGCCGGTAGGCAGAGCAAGACAGTCCATATTTAGCCGTTCAGAACAAAAAGAATGGAATCCCACGACGAGCGGTACACGGTCTAGACTGGGCCGCCCTAACACCAAATGGTCCATAGATAGTCGATTCAGTGGGTGAAACGGTCCATGGATAACTGCATACCAGAAGGGGCAAGCTAGGCTAGAGTAATCAACCTAATTTGGGCTTCCGGACCGCCCGGGGCATGGTGGAACCGAACCAGAGTTCAGCCCACAGCTCTCAGGTCACTCTAGAGGCTTTAGGTCGACTTAACATAAGTCGAAGAAAAATCAAGGAGAATTGACTAGCTAGACGTGGCACTTAGCCAGTCACATGGTCTTAATCGAGCCGCTCAAGGGACCAAACGGTCAGATTCAGGTCGTGTAGAGACTCAGACTGTCCCATGTGGGCCGCGACTCTAGACAGAGGCAAACAAGCGATCCGGTGGAGTTAACAGGTGTAGGATTTGAGGTACAACCGGCCCGACGTCCTAGTGGGACTCCCAGACTCGCGGGGACTGACGGAGGTCTCATAATGGAGGTCCTAATCCAATGGAAGGAATATCCGATGGAGAGTCCCAACTATTACGAGAATTGAGGGTTGAAAACTTCAGAAAACAAATGTATGGCAGTCAGTCAACACCACCGTGGTGGAATAACTGTCAAACAATCCTAATAATGTCTCCAATTTTCAATATAGACATGATTAAAAATTTATGCTTCATTGCTTGATAAGGACCAAGGGAGATATGCTTGGAAAATAAGAGCAAAGATAATCCAGTCAAGATTAACATTAACAGTTCCATATGTTCCAATTAATTTTTGTGGGTTACAATCCTACTTACATGCATAACTTGACAAAAAATACTTAAACCATGGTATAATCAACTCTGCGTGGCATAAGCGGTCTATCCAGAACCGCTGGACAGGGCCTAGCGGTCTGTCTCTAGACCGCTTAGGGCATGTGAGTTCGAAACCCACTCACACCTTACGCGGTCTATCGAGCAGCCGCTAGGATTTTCAAGCGGTCTATCATTGGGCCGTCACTGATCATGGGGTTCTGAACACAATAAACAATGTAAACGGTCGAATGACAATCGCCGCCCTAGACCTTGCGGTCTATCGCGGGGCCGCTAAATTTATAGCGGTCTCTATTAGACAGTGACCCATTCGCCATCCCGTTGTCCAACGACTCTGACAGGGTCACTTGTAATATGAAATTCAGGCAATCTACTGTATAAAAATTGAGCAAATGCATATCAATAGAAAGAGAACAACAAAATGCATGACGTGGATTGATTAATTTGAAACTTTAGGCCTGCTATCCTAACATTAAAATAGATATAACATGGTTAACCCTAATTCTAACATGCTCCGTCTAAAACAAACAATACTCTCAGGGTACCAAATAGATTTTAGGACTTTTGGTATCAAATGAAAGAGGGCTTGGATATGAATCAAAAGATGTATTATACTTGAGGTTTGGTCTACTAGAACCTACCTTGAAAGAAGAAAGAAAAGGACGACGTCGCTCACCGGACGCACGAAGAACACCCCAAGAACACGTCAGAATATGCCCTCGTCCTTGCTTCTCGCCGGTAGCTGCAACAAACATCGATACTAGGTCGGGCTAGGGGTGGTTTTATAGGGTCAATTGATTTTGGAAGGGTCGATTGAAGGGGATAGAGTCCCACGCACGCGGGTCACGCGCGATTCACGCTTGACCAAGTCATGTCGTCGTAACTTGCCCAAATTTGGACTCCTAGGGTTAGGGTTTCAGCGGGCTAACAAAGGGGAAATGCCCTACACATCGTGGCCGTTCGATTGGGTCAGATCTGAGCTCAAATGATTGAGAATTGGGTCCGAATTAGACGATCCAAGGTCCGATAGGGTTAAACGTGGATTTAGCCCTAATTCTCTTAATTCGACTGGCTTATAATTTTATTTCAGATTTGTTACAGAAGGCAAATTGCCTAAATTTTTAGTCCTCTACATGATTATATTTTTTTAGATTTTTATAAATTGGTTGAAATTTTACTTACCGTATTTTCCATAGGATTTCTTTGTTAATTTCCCATTATTTTATCTAATTTGCTTGATCATGCTCGTATATCATCTCAAATCTCTTACCTTGATCATATCATGTTATTGTGTTACATTGGTTTTATACGCGTGATTTATCACATTTTTTCTTTATCTTACTTTTTAGAGCTAAAATGTTAATCATTTCAACATTGCCTTTATGTTGATACGAAGATACCTACTGGACAAGTGTTCTCATTACCCTACTTTCCAATCTTTTCTGAAAATTTTAGCGGTACAAATTCCAACTACTCAAGTGACTAATCCGAGGGCGAGAGTGATTGAAGAATGTGGGAAGCCCTAGATTCCTCTATTGTTGATGCGGGATGCTATGCAAGCTAAGACTCTGTGTGATGTCAGGACTAAGTGACAACTATGACCAGCAACGACAATAGATCGAATGGCATCGACTGAACACCTAAGGTTCCTAAGAGAGGAGCTATGCCAAAGAAACAAGCAACCACAAGCTCGCAAGCGCCCCAAAAAGGGAAGTGTGCCGATCTGCACAGTTGAGAAACCTGCATGGTCTAGGGTAGTCAACTCCACACTGGTGACTTGGACGAGTCACGGGACGGTCTCACTCTCTCACCGTAGCAGTGAAATAAAAATGTGAGCTAGGACCCTAATGAACTCATAAGCAACGGCATCCAGAGACTATACTAAATAAGCAACCTAATTGAGAAGGTAGTGGACACATACCTCCACGCTCGGGGCGTGGGGAAGAATCCCGGCCAAGTCACATGACCACTCGGTACATGAGCTAAAAGAAAACAACCAAACACGGCCCACTCCTCGCAGGGAGGTAAAAGGCACACAGTGAATCCGGGGATGTGTGATGTGGGTTGACTGGCCACTGGTTGGTGAAGCTCGTCGCCCACGAAGTGCTGCGAGCCAAAGTGGACTGAACTGCGCTCACGGGTTGATCTGAATCCAGCAATGGGGATGGCATGTCACTGAGGCCGAGGCTGGTACCAAGATGATGGACAGTGAACCACGATGGATGGCAACTGCTCCAGGTGAAGACGGCATCCGGGGAAGCCGACTTGGGTCCTCATAACCTCCGCGAATCGACAGTCTGAAATCTGGCTAGCCTGCATAGGTGCAGGCAACCAGCACAAAGATGGCCCTGGAAGGTAGGTCTCCGGGCATCCTCTGGTCATGAAAATTAATGGGGATGTGGGCAGGGATGTCCCTGCAATGCTCAAGGAAGAAGGGCTGCAATGGAGCGCTGAGGAAGTAGGGGTGACGCCGAAGGTGGACCCCTGTGTGGTCTGCCTAGTCTATTGGCAGCAGGTGAGCAACAAGAAAAAAGGCTTGGAACGCGGCCTTCTGGTCGTCCGTTGATCACAAAACTTGGCGTGGATGCTAGTGGGGACGTCCTATGGGCACCTGTGGAACATGGGCTGCAACCAAGCACTATGGAAGCTGGGGTGAGTTTAGGAATAGACCCCTGGGCGTTCTGGTCTGTCTGTAGGCAGCGGGACAGAGGGTGGAAGATGGGGGCGGTACTGGGGCTTTTGGGTCACTTTTGGGGTGGGATTTTCTCTAGAGGTTAGGGGAGGGTCATGGAATAATGAATATTGGGTGGTAGGGTGGCATGTTTTGGGAGTTTTGGGCGTGGGATATGGTGGCAAGTGGGCTCTATTCTGCAGATCCGTGCAGACAGAACTGGGAGTAGGAATGGCAGATGGGGGTACGCAGGGCAAACGAGCTCATAAAAATACAAGAAAATTATGGGGGATGGGTTAGGACATGGGGAATACGTGTTCCAATTTTCAGGGTGATTGGATCTGGTTTGAGGGGTGAGATGGGGTTTGTGGCCACGTTCTATCCTTGTAGATATGCACAGATGCAATCTGTGCAGGTAAATGGGATGTGAAGGGAAGTTCGGCCACAGAACGAATTTGGGCATAAAAATTTATATTGACATGGGGGACATGTGGAGGAAGAAATGTTCAGAAGAGGTGGAAGTGATCATAGGAGGGGAAAGGGGCAGACCAACCCATTCTTTGCAGCTCTGTCCAACAGACAGTCACCCAGGGGCGCACTAAGGAGATGGGGTTCCAAAGGCCTCCACGCTGCAGCACGTCCATGATGGGGCTTCTCCAAGCTTGGCTGAACGTTGAGGGAGAGGACCAGAGGTTGCTCGAGCAGAAGAAGAAGTAGGTGGAGGGCTTGGGCGTCACACCCAAGAAGAAGAGAGAGGGGGAGATGGTGGGAGTCGCACCCAAGGAGAGGGAGAGGGGAGGGGCCGTGGCCTTCTCAAGGGGATTCTTGTTAAAAGATTTCTTCATTCTATTTCCAAATGAAATTACATGATATTATATATGGGGAGGGGGAGAAAACCCTAATTTCCAAAAGAAAATCCTAAAAGAAAAGTATTTAATTCAAACTTCCTACATAATAGGCAAGGCTAGAATGTCTAGGTATTTGTATTAATTTTTTTCAAAAAAAAAAACATTAAGGAAGATATTCTTAACATCAAGTTGGTGAAGCTCCCAAGAAAACTGAATAGCCAGAGAGAAAAGAACACGCACAAATTTAAGCTTAGCAACTGGAGTAAAAGTATCAAGATAGTAACACCATAAGTCTGCGTGAAATCACGAGCAACAAGACGTGCCTTATATTGCTGAACAGTCCCATCAAAATTATACTTGATGGCATAGAGCCAGTAAGAGCCAATCACACTCTTCTCAGTAGGAAGCTCTCCAAATCCCATGTATGATTCTATTGGAGAACACTCATCTCCTCATTCATGATTGCGACCCACTTGGGATCTTTCACCGCTTCAGAGAAAGAGTTAGGAGCATGATATGTAGAAATAGTTGAGAGGAAAGAATAATATGACGGTGACAAATGAGAATAAGAGACAAAATTAGAAATGGAATGATGGGTATAAAACCGAACACCTTTGTGAGTAGTAATAGGGAGATCCAAGCAAGGAGGAGAGGCACTTGGAGAGGAAGAAGTGTTTGAACCAAAGACACAAGTATGCTCTTGAGAAGGAGATCCATGGTAGGTCCCTGTTTATGCCAATTATGTCAGGAATATGTGAGGACTTCATGGATAGGCGGATCAGTCACGACTCTAGAGGGAGGAGACTTAGGCAAGAGTAGACATAGGAACCGAAATAGACAAAGGAAAAACTAGCTCCCCCTGACTCAAAGACAAAGAAGAGAAATAAGAGTCGTGCTCAAAGAAGGTGACATCTTTCAAGACATATCTCCGATTGGTTTTGGGGTCAAAATATTTGTACCCCTTTTGGGTCAAAGATTAGCCAAGAAAAATGCCCCGAACAACACGAGGATCCAACTTTGTTGACCCAGGAGATAAATAATGAACAAAACAAAGACACCCAAAGATACGATGGGTAGAGAAAATAAAGGATGGTTAGGCACCAGAAACCGAAGAGGAGTGGATCGTCCAAGTGTGCGAGATGGCATGTGATTAATAAGGTATGCAGGAATTAATACAGCATCTGCCCATAATTTCTTGGGCAAGTCATGTTGTAGAAGCAGCGCCCGAGCGATTTCCAGAAGATGGCGATTTTTACGTTCAACAACGCCATTTTTGTTGTGGCGTGTAGGCACAAGAAGATTTGTGAAGAAAGCCTTGGTCTTTGAGGAAAACGTTCAGGGACCACTCGAAAAATTGTTTTACATTATCGGAGCGTAACACCTTGACTCGCCGCTCAAATTGAGTTTCAACCATCCAACAAAACACTTGGATAATCTAGGGAACCTCCTCTCGGGATTTGAGAAGATAGATCCAACAACATTGAGAATAATCATCAATAAAACTAAAGAAAAAACAATGGGCATCTATAGAAGGAACCAAGGATTGCCCCCACACATCAGAATGCACAAGCTGAAAAGGAACAATACTTTTATTGATTGAATAAGGAAATGTAGTACGACAATACTTGGTAAGTTGACAAACTTGACAATGTAATCACTCAATGTTTATTTTCTCGAACAAATGTAGAAACAAAATTTTTAAAAACCTAAAAGACAAATGGCTTAAACGACGATGCCAAACAAGAACATCGTTAACTAACGAGCTAGACTCCTCTAAAGTATGGGACTGAAACGCTGCCCCAATCCCAGGCTCAAAATGGCAGAGACCGCCCACTTCACAATCAGTCCAAATCACCTGCTTTGTCTGTAAGTCCTGAAAAACACAATGAGTACGAAGAAAGGTAATTGAACAGTTCATTGATTTTGTAAGACTACTAACAGAAAGTAAATTCATGGGTAGTATAGGAACCTGAAGCACTAAGGATAGAAGCAAGGTGTCAGCCAGTGGGACAACACCCTTGCCAGCAACTGTAGCACAGGTGCCATCAACAATTGTAACATTGTCCTAACCAGAACTCAAGGAATAGGATTGAAAGTAAGTGGATATACCCGTCATATGATCTGTGGCCCCTGAATCAATAACCCAGGGAGAACAAGGAATAGTGTGAGAGACACTCAGAGTAGACCCAAAGTCCACGTAGAAAGAGCAGAAGCATAAGCGGTGAATCCCAACTGTCAGAAAATGTACTGAAGGTGACTAATATCAGTCAAGGAGAGAGTAGCTCTATGAGACAAGGTAGAGCCACTATCTGAAGCTAAGTGAGGAGCTGTCCCCAGACTGAGCAACTACTACATGACCTTTGGCAGCTGGAGCGCCCTTGTTAATACAATATTTCTGTGGCTTCTTATCTGGATAGAGATTCAGCAATGTTCAACATTATGAATATCCTTCCCACAATGTGTGCAATGACGATTTTCTCTGGATTTGCCTTTGCCAGAACCACCACCAAACTTCACATGCTTAGAAGATGTAGTCACAAGAGCATATGATTCACCAACATCTTGAGTACTGATAAGTATGTATTTTCTCATCTTAATTCATGTGATTTATCCCGTGTAGATTCCTCTTCCCATGTAGGTCCTTATTCCCGTGGTCCCTCCGATCCTTTTGATGAACAAGCCAATCTTATGGCTCACCTATCATGCCTTGTTCGACAAATGGACCCAGTTCAAGCCCAAAAATTGATTGCAAACCACCTTAATGGGCCTTCTTCTCCCCATGCTACTGGCCTAGTTGGTCCATGTGCTAATGTTCCTTCCAAGTCCATGTATCCTTCTACCCCCAGAATGGGCCTTTCTTCTTCTCAGCCCAGATCCTCTTATCTGGCCCATTATCATAATCTTGGTCCCAGTTCACAACCATTTGCTAAAGCTGGCCTGCATTATTCTCAATCTCTCCCTACCCAGGAGATGGTTGCTTAAGCCTAATACCAGCTTGATGAGTTGCAACGGCGAATTGATCCCAAACCCTCCTTGAGTATCCCATTTGCCTTTCAAATCTCCATCTTCCACCATCTTCACAAATCCCTACTTATCGTCATTATGGTGGAACTGGTGACCCTTTTGTGCACTTGAAGGAGTTTGTCTATGAGTCGGCCCAGTTTCAGCATGAGTGATGTTTGATGGCATATTTATTCAGTCTATCCTTAGAAGGCTCGGCTCGGGATTGGTTCTTTTCTCTGTCGCAATAGCAGGTTGTGAATTTCCAAGTTGTTCAAGAGAAGTTTATTTAGCAATATCAAGACCAAGTTGGGCCTAAGTTTTCTGTTGTGGATCTGGCCCAAGAGAAGATGAAGCCTGGTGAGGAGTTCTTTGCCTTTGCTGACTGCGGGGGTCACCTGGCCACGCAAGTCCCGGGGCGTATTCCGGAGTAGGAGCAGATCAAGATGGTTATTTCCAACGCAACGCCTGAGTATCGCTTTATCCAAGCCTTGAATGGCATTAACTCATGGCAACAACTTTATAGTCAAGCCCGCTTCAGTCACCAACAACTCCAAAGTTCCCTTGACTCTGAGTCCCCTCCACATTCTACTTCCACGTATACCCCGCCATCCACATCTACCTCCTACACGAGTCAGCTCTCTGCCTTCTATCAACCCTCCACGAGTCAGCCCTTCGCCTCTCACCAACCCTCCATGAGTCAACCCTATGCTTCGACCTATCAATCCTCCATAAGTCAACCTCTCGCCATCCATAGTCAGCCTTCCACTTCCGTGTACCCCCATGTAACTCCACCTCCACTCAAGGGAACACCAAGTCTCGAGCAACTAGATGTCGTCCACTACATACCTCCCCATCCTGCTGATCATGCATCTGTGCCTAATCCCTCCATTAGTCACCATGCACCCTTGCCCTCGCAACCTCCACTTCTCTCTCTGCAACCTTCCACTCCATCCCATACCCCTCGGCATCTGCCTTGCTCAAAGAGGTCTCATTATCCTCCATAGTCGGAGTCCTTCTCTGATATTTTTCAGAGTTTGATGGCCATTCAAATGTTGTAGCTCCCTCCAGTTGTGCTCTGTCGACCCGTGGTAGGGAATCTACTTTAATTTTGTGATTACCAGTGTTAGCAGGGGCATTTGGTTGAGGATTGTCCCAAATTCTAGGACTATGTTCATGACCTAGAAAATAAGAAAAGGATTGATTGGCCCGCAATTTATAAGGTTGTTCTATATCTTCACAACAAGCAGCAGTAGCAATAAGCAGTGTCGCCCAGACAACCATCTCCATTGCTACAAGGCCAAGGCCACCCCTATGGTTCTTCATCTTGCGTTGCACCCGCTCTGTTATCTACCCCTTTACTTGCTCCACCACCCCATCCATCACCCGTTCCCTCACCTAGTCCATCACCTACTCCTTCATCCACTTCCTCATCTAACCCAGCACCTGCTCCATCGCCTGTTTCATCACCCATTCCATTGTCATATCCCTCGCCGCCTGCTCGATCACCCATTCCCTCGCATACTCCATCATCTATCCCATCATCTGCGCCATTGCCTAGTCCATCACCTACCCCATCTCCTTCACCTTCACCTACCCAAGCCTATGCTCAGGCTAGTGCTACCTCCCCTTCTTCCTCTGTTTTCGTTACCCCCAACTCCACTCCCAGCGTCGCTCGACGTGTCGTGTCGATATGACAATGGTGGATGCCGTGACCCTCCTCTTCATCCTCTCCATCACCAACTTCACCGCCCTCACCATCTTCACTGTCATCGTCATCTCCATCGCCTTCACCATTGTCATCACCATCACTATCACCCTTGTCACCTTCGCCATGTATCTGTGGACGCACTTTTCATTAAGTTGAATTTGACATATTCGTTTGTCATTTTTTTTTTCTTTTAGGTGCGTGGGCGTGCCAGTCACCGAAGTGACGATTTATTCGGGCTCGGCGGAGCCCATGGTGCGCTCGATCTGACTTCGTCAGACGATTGTACAGTTCGTGTCTGGATCCAATCCCGCCACGCCATAAAGGTCATGACGTCATTTACATCCCCCAAATTCGGGTTGTTACACCCTCCCCCACTTTAAGGAATTTGGTCTCCAAATTCACCTAACTTATTGGAACAAAGTGCAATTGCATATACTGACATGAAAATAATTCAGAATACTTCTTCTTAATCACCTCTTCTGATTCCCACGTGGGTTCCTCAACTCCATGTTTACTCCACTAGACCTTCATCATTAGTATAGACCGATTCCTGAGTTGTTACTACTTCCGGTCTAGAATCTTAATGGGCTTCTCTTCATAGGATAAATCATCTTGTATCTACAAATCTGCGTAGTGGATTACGTGCGAATGATCATACACGTACTTTCTCAACATCGATACATGAAAAATGTTATGAATGCCAGACAGTTGGGGTGGTAACGCCAACCGGTAAGCAACCTCTCCAACTCTTTCTAAGATCTCGAAAGGGGCAACAAATCTTGCACTTAACGTATCCCTGATCCCAAATCTTCAGACTCCTCTCATAGGTGAAACTTTTGGGAACACATGCTCCCCAACTTAAAATTCCAAGTCTCTTCTTCCGTTATTAGCATAACTATTCTATCTAGACTGAGCTACTTGTAGATGGTCCCTGATGATTCAAATATTATTGGACATCTCAGAGATGAGATCTAGTTCGAGCCACTGCTTCTCACCTACTTCCTCCCAACATAGAGGTGATATGCAACTCCTTCCATATAAAGCCTCGAAAAGGTGCCATCTGAATGCTGGACTCGTAACTATTGTTGTAAGGAAACTCAATTAGAGACAAATGCTCGTGCCAACCACCTCCGAAATTAAACATACAAGCTCTCAACATGTCTTCAATGATCTAATTGGTCATCTCTGTTTGTTCATCAGTTTGGGGATGAAAAGCTGTATTGAAATTTAGAAAAGTTCCCAAGGATGCCTACAATCCTTTCCAAAAATGAGAAGTGAATCTTGGGTCTCTGTCAGATACAATTGATGCAAGAATATCGTGCAACCTCACAACTTCTTTTATATATAGAGCGGCTAATACATCTACCGTCCATTTTGACTTAACGGGCAAGAAGTGCGCAGACTTAGTCAGCCGATCCACAATTATCCAAATAGCATCAAAACCACCATGAGTCCTTGGTAAGCCCATGATGAAATCCATATCGATACTCTCCCACTTCCATTGCGGTATTTCAATGGGCTTTAGTTTTCCAGTAGGCCTAAAATGCTCGGCCTTGACTTGCTGGCATACCAAGCTTCTGCTTACAAACTTGGCCACTTCTCTCTTCATATCTGGCCACCAAAAGGTCATCTTCAAATCTTTATACATCTTTATAGCTCCAGGGTGAATAGTGTACTTGGACCGATGGGCCTCTTTTAGAATCTTGCTCTTTACCTCAGAAAAATCGGGAACACAAATTCTCCCACGAAAAATTAGTCTACCATCCTCAGCTATCAAGAAATTTGGACGATTACTCAAGCTTTCCTTAATCTCGACCAACAATAGATCACTACCTTGAAGCTCCTTGATTTCAAACAACAAATCCGATTGAAGCTTAACATGGGCAATCACAACCCGATCTCCCTTCTCTTCGATATAAGATCCAAACTTGCTAGTTGCTCTAACATCCGCCATTCCTGGAGCATTAAACTTGACAACCTGGCCATCGGCTTATGGCTCAAAGCATTAACTACCACATTCCCCTTACCTAGATGGTACTCGATGGAGAAATCAAAGTCTTTCAAGTACTTGAGCCACCTTCTCTGTCTCATATTAAGCTCCTTTTGGGAAAATAAATACTTCAAACTCTTGTGATCAGAATATATGACAAAAGATTCCCCATACAAATAGTGTCTCCATATCTTTAAAGTAAAAACAACCATGACAAGTTTGAAGTCATGGACAAGATAATTCTCTTCATGCTTCCTTAACTGTCTAGAGAAATAAGCAATCACTTTCCCTCGCTACATCAGCACACAGCCTAAACCAATTCCCGATGCATCTGTATAAACCTCAAATCCTCCTTCTCTCGAAGGTAAGGCAACCACAGGAGTAGTGGTCAAACATCCTTCAAAGTTTGAAAACTCTTCTCACAATCCTCCGACCACTCATAACAATTCTCCTTACGGGTCAATCTAGTCAAGGGAACCACAATCTTGAAGAAATCATTGATAAACCATCTATAGTAACTTGCTAAGCCCAAGAAACTTCTGACCTCAGTCACACTCGCAGGCCTCTCCCAACTTCTCACAGCCTCAACCATGGAAGGGTCTAGTGAAATATCATCTTTCGAAATTATATGACCCAGAAAAATGACTTCTTGCAACCAGAATTCACACTTACTAAATTTGACGTACAACTGATGATCTCTTAAAATCTGTAAAGCCATCTTCAGATGCTCCTCATGCTCCTCCTTACTTTTGGAGTATATAAGAAGATCATCAATAAATACTACGACTCACTGATCTAGGTAGGGCTCCCTGTGGCTATCTTGATCAACTTGTACTGCTGCGTCGACGCAGTTGCTCCCCACCTCCACCCAGGGTTGCCCCTCATGACCCTCGTCACGATAAGGTGTCCGGCGAACCTGAAAAGGGCAATCAAGTCAAGTGTCAGCATTTAGATAAGCATTTAATGAAACATTTTGGTGCATAACGGAAGGTTGAGTCTAAGAAGCTTACCGAACCGTAGGGGAATGTGTCTATGTCATCTTGGATTGCCCATACTAGGCGCCAGATCGATCCCATGTCCCAATCCACCACCCACCGCCTCATGATGGGGATCCGGTCTGGATATAGCTCCTGCCCTCGCCCTAGGCCTGGGAGGTGTAGGTAGCTCTAAACCTGCATCAGTCAAATGTCAGCATATAGCAAGCATATAGTAATCATAGGAGTTCAACATTTTTACCTGAAGAAATGGCGAGAAGCCGCTGATCATTATTTGTCGGTTAGTGGTACTAAGTGAGTCAAAGTGGAATGCTAGGACTGCTGCTCCACAGGCGTACTCTCCTACCTCGTCCAGGTCCCTCAGTAGTGGGAGGAGCCTACAACTCACTCCGTTTGCTCTGGTCGCGAAGAGAAGCTTCCCGAACATCAGCATCAGGAAGCACCGTTGGGTCATGTCTCCCTCTGGTCTCGGTTCTATCGCCACTCTGCGCCGAGCCTGGTCTGTCAGTCACTCGATGTGCCCCTCTGGTAGCTCTCTTACAACTATCGCCACTCCACGTAGTGCTAGGCTCTCTCGGAGTGTCGCTCGTCCCAACATAGATGAATGATGGCTCGACCTCATCAAATCCAGTCCAAGTAGCTCCTGCGCCATCTCCCGGTAATCCGCGTATGTCCAACCCGTCACCGGTGCTCTATGGATCTACAGTCTGATAATCCTCACCATGTCCTCGAGCGTGGGGATCATGTGACCCCATGGGAACAAGAATGCTTTGCTGACTGGGTCCCATCTCTCGTGAAGCACATATAGTAGTGCCGTATCAATCCGCGTCACCTCGATGCTCAACATCTCCCCAAAGCCCAAGGCTGCCAATCTCTCTTTTTGATAATCTGGTAACGCCTGGTATATCACCTAGACTTGCAGCTAGGAGATTCGAGTCCTCCTTTCTCCCTGCATTTATGTAGACAATCAAAATCAGTCATTCATATAGTCAGTGAAACATTCATTGCATTGTGTTTAACAGATAAAACAAACAAAATAAAGTTCTGGCTCTGGGTCCCTAGCGACCATGCCCTGGACCGTTATTTTTCCCTAGCGGCCATAAGATGGACTGCCTGATCCCTAGCAGTCACTGGAAGGATCACTTGGCACCCAGCGAACGGGTGGTGTTTGCCTCGTTTCTCCAGACCATGGAAAGGGCAAATAGGCCTCTACATTCACCCTAATGGGTCCCCAAACCCATTCCCACTCCATTCCACATACATGCATAATCAAAAATAAAATTAAAAATGGGTTTTTTAGGTCACGGCCTACCTCAGACTTCTGGTGATCGGCTGCCGCCGTCGGAGCTTCTTCGGCCGCGAGGGCTTCCTCTTCCTCATCCACGGCCTCCTCGGGGCCTTCCACAATCGCGGGAGGAGCTTCTCCCTTTGATTGAGCCACCGGCCATTCTCCTCCTTCCGGTGGGCTTGCCGCCACCGGAGGCACCTCATCCTCCTCTAGTTGCCATTGGAGGTAACGAATTGCCCTCTGTTTCACCATCCTAGCAATGGGGGGGTGAGTGTGGATCGTGGTGGCTGTCAGTTTGAGTAGCCAGAGTGGATAGGGCCGTTGCTTGGTTTGGTCGTTTGAGTGAATGAGAGCGTGAATGGGGGGAATGAACGGTCAGGTTTCTTTTTTTAAATGCCTAGGAAATTTGGCGGTCTATCGTTAGACCGTTATGTTACTTTCAGGCGGTCCCATTTTGGACCGTTTGTCATCTGAGTTATCTCCCTTGTAGACTATGAACTGATGTCCGTTCGCGGTCCATTTATAGACCGTTATGGATCTTCTAGCGGTCATTGATTAGGCCGTTTATGATTGAGTTATGGTTGAATTACAATGCTTTATCTATTTCATTGTTGTATGATTCATATCTTATTATACATTTCATGATTAGTTTATGAGCTTATTTTGTTGATGGCTAACCTCTTTATTACAAAGACATGAATGCCGTCACATTCCACTTCATCTTGCCAGGATGGTAACTCAGGTTAGTATCTCGATCCATAATCCCTTAATGCATTACTATAGGGTATCTATAATATATTATCTTGAGAACCGACTGGTCATTCATGTGTTCTGGGATCTGATGTCCCCTTTACCAAAAATGATGATGATCTAGGTGCACATGTTTAATCATTGGATAGGCCATTAGGTTGGAAAAGTTGGGGGATGATGGTTCTATCTTGCACGCTGTGGTTGCAGATAGTATCCTAACCCTCAAAATCGTTTTCAGGCAGATCCCTTTCTGTCCTGAGAGTCTATAACCATATCTAGAGGAAAACATGTAGTTTGCAGAGCCTCTCATTTCCAATCCACTTCTTGGATGGCTCTGAAAAAAAATATATGTTGTAGATCTATAAATCCTCTTTCCAACGGAACCAGCCATGCCTCGATCTGGTATCGGATCTTAGCGCAATAATTCTTGCCACCGAGGCGCGCAATTCTATTATCTATGCAAGTCAGAAAGAGCAGTCTGTGAAAAATTCTTGAAAAAACACCAAAACTCAATTTCAGTGACCGTCGCTCCCAAGAGTCGATCAGGGACGTCTTGCCAATGTCCCAGACAAGCGGCATCTTCAGAAGATCTCAGGCGGACAGTGTCCCTTTGGAAGCCGTTGCTTGTTGTCCTGCAACTCAGGACCGAGTCAGCGCAGCATCGAGTCAGCGCAGTACCGAGTCAGACCAACATGCCGAGTTTGCCCCGAGAGTCCTTCCAACTTGCTGCTCGTCAACGCAGGATCGGTCCTCCTGGGCCCCACTTGTAGTCCTTTACCTCCCTGCGTGGAGTGGGCAAGAAATCTCTACTATAATTCTTGTAATACTATTTAATTGAGAGTTACCGTAACTGGCCGGGGTCATCTTCCCCACGCCAGGAGCGTGGAGATAAACTCGTCACCCTCCTTGTAGGCTTACTTTACTCGTATACATGTTTGTATGCCGCTGCATGTGATAGGTTACTTAGCTCATTAAATAATTCAATCACCGTTGCGAGCGAGAGAGCGAGACCCGTCCCGTGACCCGATCCAGGCACGAGAGAGAGATTGACCACCCTAACTCTTGTCGGTTTCTCAACCGCTCATGTCCGATGCTTCCCTCGCTTAGGGACGATCATGTGCTTGTCTAGAGTCCAAGGCTTGCATATCAACTTGGAGTCGAGTCCGCGCATCTTGTCCCGCATCAACATTCCCAGTCACCAACAACATTGCTGAATATGAGGCTCTTCTAGCAGGTCTGGAACTCACTTATTCTTTTCGTATCACTGAATTGTGAGTCGTAAGTGATAGTCAACTCATCCTCCGCCAGGTGCTCACGAAATATTGCACCCACAATCCCAAAGCTCAAGCCATACCAAGAACTTACTGCTGCTTTCGCCAAACTGTTCACCAAGTTGGTTTTTATCTATGTTCCTCGCCATCAGAATATTCTAGCCGACGCCCTTGCTGCGTTGGCATCGTCGTTAAGATTCCTCCTGGGTAGAAGGTCTGAATCTATTTCAAACTACAAGCTTCGCATCCCTACCATCTATAATCCTTCCTATTTAAGGGTTAAGGAAAAGATGTCAAGGAGGGCCCACGACGGAGATGTTGTGCAGAAGAGGGAAATCATGTTGATGGAATTGGAAGAAGAACTGGCTAATGAAGAGAAACCATGGTTCTATGAAATTATTAAATATTACAAATATCAGTCTTACCCTAAAGAAGACATAGCAGAAGATAAGAAGGCCATAAGGAGAGTGGCCCAGAAACACACACTGGTTGGAGAATTGTTGTACAAGAGAGAACTCACTGGTGTTCTTCTAAGATATCTTGATAGCGATGAGGCCTGAAAGTGTGTAGAGGAAGCACACTCAGGTGTGTGCGGTGGCCATGTGAATAGCCAAATGCTTACTAAGAAGATCATTCGGTAAGGCTTTTACTGGCCCACCATGGAGGAAGATTGTGTTATCTATGTCCGTAGGTGTGTCAAGTGTCAACTTCACGCCGACAAGATTCATTCTCTGACTTTCTCTCTCCACCCAATATCTTTCCCATGGCCTTTTTCCATGTAGGCATTCGACATCATTGGTCCTCTTGGTGATCCTAATTCCCTCACCAAGCAAAAATCCTTCATTCTTACTGCAACCGAATACTTCACCAAATGGGCTGAAGCCGAAGCTTATGCGAAAATCAAGGCGTCAACAGTTTACAAGTTCATCATGAAGAACATCATCGCCAGGTTTGGTATTCCCAGCACAATCATCACCGACAATGGCCCACAATTTATTTCTCAGGACTTTCAAGACCTCTGCAAAAGTTATAACATTACATTGTATCATTCATCACCATATTATCCAAAAAATAATAGCCAAGCAGAGGCCACTAATAAAATATTGATTAAGATAGTAAAAAAGACCTGTGAGTCAAGTAAGTTTTCAGACTGGCCAGAAAAGTTTATCGAAGCTCTATGGGCCTATCGCACTTCAATCTGTACTCCTACCAGGCAAACTCCATTTGCGCTTACGTATGGGATGGAGGCGGTAGTCCCATATGAGATCTTAATTCCGTCTCTCAAAGTACAATTGGACAAGGAACTTTCCCTCGACAAACGTCGTGATTCCATCTTTGTCCAGCTGAAACTTTTAGATGAGAAGCATCTGGCCGCTGCCGAACATGCTCGTGTATACCAAAATGCTCAAACAATGAGATATATCCCTTCCCAATAATAGGTCTTTACATTTGAAAATTTTTAGTGAAATCGGAAGATAGGAATTATTGCCCCGGTGCATGACATAATGGGCCATGCTTTGAAAATCAGCAAACTCACATCTCGATTGGGGACATGAAGCTAGGATGTTTGAAACATTGACATGCTGCAGGCTGTAAGAGTGCATGAATGGAGCAAAGAAGAATTCATACGGTATGCGGGTCCGTGGGAAGGTGAGGACCAAAATATTGCAGTGCAGAATGCATGAAGGGAATTCGCTGCTATTCCTAGAGGGGGAGAGGAGGTAGCAGATATGCATGTGTAGGGATTGTTAAAGACGGTACTCCATTGGGCATTCAAGCAAACAAAGGATGCTCCTGGGTGATTGGCATACAAGGCAAGGTGTCTAACATATAGTGGATAGTAGCTTCTTGACGGGCTGGGGTTGAGTGGGAGAAAAAGCAGAGAACCAAGCAAGCTCTAGCGGATTTGGGCCTAAGCCTGAGCCCCCACAACCCATAGGGGTGGGTGAGAGGGTAGATGGCCATCTCCATGAAAATCTTTTACATCAAATAGCGAAAGAATACGCGTATGAAATATATGGAGAACATGCACACGGGATGCATGGAGAGTTAAAACATATAATCTGGACTTGTCCAAGATACTGTGGAAGGGATTGTGAGATTAATATTGCCCATAAGGGCTTTTGTCTTATTACAAGGATCAGGACAGCATACTGCAACCATTTTTACCCTAGAGAGCAAAATGGGATCTGAGAATAGACCTTCATCTAGCAAATCAGGAGGGACAAAAGCATAAACCTGGTCCATTGCAACTGGATAGGTTGGAGCTTAGCCCCCTCTCGTGGTACAAAACTCTTCCCTGATCGACAATGAAAGGAAAAAACATAAATATTAGGATCACAACACAACTATCGAGGTTGGGATAAAAATGAAATCCGTAAAGCTAAACACATTCTTGTTCGAACACTAGGAGATGACTTTCATTCATTTCATTGCATAAAGAAAATACATCGTCCCAAGACTAGTTCATCTGGGAGGCTAACAAATAGAGACAAAAGAAAGAAAAAAATTCATACATAGTAGGGTAAGACAAGAAAAGAAGGGGGAGGGAGGAGCGTTGACTCCCTTCCGTCCCCGGAGTAGCACCTCTTCTCTCTTCCTTTCCCCCTCTCTTCTTCTCTTTTGCTCAAGAGCTATAGATCACTCTCTGGGGAGCAGGGCTCTTCGGGGGCTAGCAGGGGCTGTGGGAAGCTTTAGATAGCAAAGATGCCTTTCTTCTGGATCTCCCTTCTTTTTATACAGATGAGCTCGAGCATTTTCATCCAGGCATGGCAGAGGAATCTCCAATGATTAGAGATCACTTCACCACGTGCTGTTGTATGGCTTTCACGTGCCTTTTGGAAGCTAGCACCATCGTACAACATTACTTTTTAGATCACGCGTTGTCATCAGATCCCGCGGTGGGTAGGGTTTTTCTTGCATCATTGAGGGTGCGTCGATGCACCTTAGAAGGTGCGTCAATGCAGCTTGCTATCCAGCGCCCTTTCCTCCTTCATCTTCCATTGCGTCGACGTAGCTGATGTTGTGCGTCGACGTAGCCTATCATCCAGTGGCTCTGTTCTTCAAGCATGCATCGATGCAACTAACATTGTGCGTTGACGCAGCCCATCATCCAGGGCCCTTTTCAGCCTGAGTAGTGTTGTGGTGTCGGCGCACTCTTGTGAGCGCGTTGATGCACCTTCCTTTGCTTAGCTTTTTGACATTAGATTTTAAGCGTCAACAAATGCTCCCCACCCATCGGTGGCACATGCGAGGGACGAGTGTGAGGGGCACATAGGTGTTGATTTCTTCATCATCTCACCAGGGTAGACTCTAGTGGGACTAAGGGCTTACCACAAAGTAAGTCAGGTGGTTTTATCATCGACATTTAGTCTCTACCGACGCAAGGATATCTTTTAATCCTGTCTTAAACTCGAGGTCTAAGTCGTTGGGGTTATAATAGCTTGTCTCGACAAGAAGTCAAATATCGACCTTGATGAAATCATTGGCATAGGATATATACCAATAGAAGGATATCATTTAGTCTAGTCTTAGACGGAAGGTCTAAACTGTCAGGTTAAAGCGACTAGTCCCGACAAGAAGTCAAGCTTCAACCTTGAAGAAATCATTGGCATACGGTATATGCCAATGCAAAGATATCTTTTTAATCTAGTCTTAGACGGATGGTGTAAGCCATTAGGTTATAGCGGTTGGTTCCGACGAGAAGTCAAGCGCCAACCTTGATGAAATCATTGGCATAGGATATATACCAATGCAAGGATATCATTTAATCTGATTTTAGACGAATGGTCTAAGCCATTGAGTTATAGTGGCTGGTCTCGACAAGAAGTCAGGCACAGACCTTGATGAAGACGAAGGAAAATACACCACCCAAGGGTGAGAGCTGAGCAATAGAAATGAGGAATGAAAGGAAGAGGAAGAGGAAGATGTGGGCCCCTAAGTGCGCACTACGTGACCCTTAAACTTACATCGCTGCCTCTTCTTGGCAGAAACTGTCTTGTAACGGACCCAGTTGGTGCAGACTTGGACCTTCGGCCTTCTTGTCTTGAAACATCTTCTCATATAATGGGCCCACCTAGCAGACGACCTGGCCTGATCATGAATATGCAGTTTTATCGGGGCGGCTGCCCGTAGACACTTGGTGCTAACCATAGGTAGACATCCTTGAATAAGTAACTCCTTAGGATGAATATCAGAAAACCATGAAGTTTTGTTACTCAGCACTAGAAGCATGAGATTTGACATCTTCACTTGACAATCGGGCATGAAGCATAACTCCATTGCTAGAAGTGCAGAATGAAACTGAGGGAGGGTAATACGTGGCGTTGACGTGGCTGATTTACCAACAAACCAAGGGAGATTATAGAACAGTTGTAGAATGTCCCTAGACAATCTTGAAAATACGGCCAATTGCCCCTTGAACATGAAATCTAGTAGACTCTTGGAGGCCGTATGGGTTAGCACAATCTGAGTAGAGAATCCCGCTTGGCCAGTGAACTAAATAGCAACCGAGTGAGAGGTAATAACCGCATCAATAGTCAAACCTCTGGCAAGCAATGAGATTGCCACCGGCCTCACTCGAGAAGAAACTGGCACTAGTGCAAAGGATCTCCTCTTAGCAACAGTCTTCAAAAGTGTAGGCTCCTCATCCCCAAAACAGCCAGGGACCAGGACTCAGATCGACATGCGGCAAATGAAATCTTGAATCTTGTAATGCACAATCAAAGAATGGCTCGACTCATCATCTCCCTGGGGACTAGACCTGAGGGGCACCAAAGGTAGTAAACACCCGCTCTGTGGGATGGAGGTGGATGGAGAAGCAGAGGTAATAGGCTCGGGTGGAGGCAAAGGCAAAGGTGGAGGTGTAGGTTTAGCCTGCTTAGGCTCAGACAACGACGATGAAGGGAGTGGCAAAGGTGGTGGAGATGGAATAAGGATCTTTGGGGGAGAAGGCAATGAAGGCAACGGTGATGGCAATGGGGGTAATGGAGATGGTGGAGAGGGTGATGTGGTCAATGGAAGTAGTGAAGATGGAGGTGGAGAAAGTGGTGTTGAGACCGAAGAACTGGCGGGTCGTGATGCCCATCTTCGACGCATCGGCACGATGTGTCGAGCGGCGTTGGGAGTAGAAGCAGTGGTGGAAATGGGAATAGAAGAAGTAGAGACACTTGGTTGAGTAGAGGCTTGTGTTTGTGGAGGTGGAGATGGGGTAGGAGATAGTGGAGGTGGAGATGGGGTAAGAGACAATGGAGGTAACGGGGTAGGTGACAGAACAGGTGACGGAGCAGACACTTCATTAATTAAAGAATCACAGAGGTGCCCCTGGCCTTGAAGTGATGGAGACGGCTGCCTGGGCGGCGCTTGCTGCAAAGATCTAAAGTAACTTCACGCATGGTAGCCCAATCAATCATCTTTTTATCTTCCAAAC
The DNA here is from genome assembly GCA_024336825.1 of Amorphophallus titanum. NCBI lineage: Eukaryota > Viridiplantae > Streptophyta > Magnoliopsida > Alismatales > Araceae > Amorphophallus > Amorphophallus titanum. The sequence continues at coordinate 80,860,065 of JANBPO010009603.1, read as the reverse complement.
TATAAACAAGCTCCTGAAACTCAGGACAATCCTTAACCAAATGCCCCTGCTGGCAGTGAAATTCATAATATTGAAACGTATTCCCAGCTGTGGGTCGGCAAGGCACAACCGGAGGGAGCTACAATGCATGAGCGGCCATCAAAGCCCTGAAATTATTGATAAATGACTCCGACAACAGAGGACGATGAGGAGCCTGCTTCGGGCAAGGTGGATGGAATGTTATTGGTTCAAATTAGGTTTTACACTTGGCAATCTCTTTTACAAATGCATATTTGATTATTCTTGAAGTTTGATTGATGATATGTGGTGTTCTATTTGATTTTACTAAGTTTTCAAGAATGTCAGGAAAAGTGTCGACTCTAGAAGTTGACACTTTGTTTACACTTCTCTGCTATGCGTTGATTTTACTAACGCAGGCAGAAAGTGTCGACTCCAAGAGTTGACACTTTCACCTGGGTATAGTTTGCTTTGCCAAAACAGAAACCTTGGGAAAAAGTGTTGACCTCAAGAGTCCGACACTTTCTACCGTGTATGTCGTTTTGTTCTCAAAATAGAACGGGCTTGAAAAAGTGTCGACCTGGGAAGTCGACACTTTTCACCTGCGTCTGTTTTTATGCGTTTTGGTAGAACACTCGCAAACAAGAGTCATCCCAATGAGTCGACACTTGTTCCGCAGGTTCCGATCGGGTTTTTCGGATCTGAATGCAAACCCACTTTTATTAGATCCGAATGACTTGGTTGTTTACCACAATGGCTTAGGGCATCCACCAATTATTGTATGTGGTATAAAGAGAGTTTGGCAAGGACTTTTATGTCCTTATGTCTTGTTTACTGCTTGGTGTTGTGTCTCTGTGATTTTGATGATGTCAATATGATAAGAAATTGATTATTTTGTTGAGAACATATATATATATATCCCAGCCACAGTGTGTCCAAAAATATTTAAGGGAAGGGAAAAGGTGCCATATAGCGGGGAATCCTTCATTACGTCTCCTATATGCTATTCTTGCCCATTGTCTCTACGTAGCCACATACGAGGAGAAGAATTGTGTCGGCTGCATGCATGTCTCTCGTGATCAACTAGGTCGTTAGTAATGGCGGGAATATATATATGGCAAGGGAGGTAAAAGCCAATATTGTTGGCAAATAATTAAGGTCATGATCGTGTTGGTAATGAATATGTTATAAGGGATTGTATATACTAATTAATTATGAGAGACATTTTGTTAACGAATGTAATTGTAAGGGATTATCGTGAGAGAGAGGTATGTATATATGGTTCTAGGCCCAACCATTGCCCCCAATTAATATTCTTGCTACTATGTGTCATTAATGCATCTGTGCTGTATGTAGATAGATGTGCATGCACATGCATGTGAGAGAAGAAAAAGAGGTGTAGAGGTAAAAATATGGTCTCTAATTCTCGTACTACACTTCTTTATTTATTTATCGGAGAAGGTCGTCTGGCACTCGTGGAAGTCTACAAACACTAGAGAAGGAGAGTATTAGAAGCAGCCCCGGACGTTACCTTAGGGGACAACGCTCCAATGCTTAAGTCAGCGCTTGGGAGACAGAGAAGTAGGAAATAGAGAGAGAGAGAGAGAGAGAGAGAGAGAGAGCGTTGTCTTACGGCACCTGTAGGGTATGCTCACTCTTAGTGGGATTGAAACCAGCGCCGTAAGGAGTAATGGTCGATCATCGGAGAGCCCTCCGGTGGCTATTGCATCTGGGTCAATGCCTTTCACGCTGGTGAATCCAAGGACCATTTGTCATGGGCTATCCGTTGTGGGTAGCGGCTGTCGAAGCCCAGCATGCACGTTGTAGACTATAGGCTTGGTTGAGCCTAGCTAAAATGGGCCTTTCATGGGCCGAGCCGATTTCACCCTCCTCACTAGTCCCCCCTTTTCTTAGATGTCGAGCACTTTCTCAGGATATGAGAGTCAAGTTCGAGAGACTGTGTCGAAGGGCAGTTCCTAGCGTGTCTCCTCGTATGGCTCAAAATGGTGACCCCGGCCATGTGCTTGGCACGCACAGCATCTCTGGCAGGCGGGTGCCTCTGTAATTTGTCGGTCGCCAGGGCCTTCGGCTTGTGGGGGTATCATGTCATTGGGGTTGTGCGACAGCTGGAGGCCAGCGATGCTGCATAGAAGAGGCCGGAGACCTAGGGCAATGAGCTCCGAGCTCGTTAGGCGGCGCAAGAGGCTAAATGCACTAAGCTCCAGAAGCAGCTTAAGCTACGGGAGTGAGTCCTTGCCATGGCCGAGAGCGATCGGGATGCCTTCCGCATTCAGGTTCGAGCAGTGGAGGAGACTCTCTAGAAGGCGACCAAACAAGCTAAAGTGACTGAGGCTTGGTCGCTTTAGCCGGGGGCTTTAGGTGACATCGCCGAGCTCCGGGCACGGGAGGCAGAGTCATGGGTCGAAGTCCTACATGCGTTGCTACACATCGCTAGCCTGGAGGCAGTGGACCGCCATCGCTTGTCTTGGGTTTACCGAACGCAATGGCTATTGAGGTTTTATGGCCCAGCCTAGGTTCGTGGCTTTCAAGAGGGCTGGGCGGCTGCTCTTCAGACTGTGGTCGCATACTAGGGTGTCCCAGTGCCGTCCCTCATTCCCCCACTGACGTCATTCGGTGACAATGAAGAGGGGCTTAGCGAGGAGGAGCCGAGCACTGGGGATCTGGCTATTGGGGCTGAGGCGGCGATGGAGAAGGAGTTGGTCGATCTCTCAGACGATGCTCCACCTCCTGCGGGTGTGCCAAGGGTCCAAGACCGTGGGTCGGATGACACTACTACTGTCGGGGCGAGCTCTTGAGCAAGTGCTCGCTATCTCTTCTATTACTTTCAGCTTCTTGCGACCTGAATTCTTCTTTTTTTGTTTTGTCGGGGTACGTCTGAACAGTCAATCCTTGTCCTGTATGCTTCATTGTATTTTGGCGTGGGCTCATGATGCGTTTGGCCTCTGATGCTTATGCGCTACTGGTGGTAAGTTTTGTACATTTCACTTTGGCAGGAAAGCTGTTGCTCTTTATTTCTAGGGGAGCATGAGTGTTCACCCTTTAGGAGCGCAAACGCTACCATCATTTTTGAAGGAGCAAGGGTGCTCGATTCTTGGAAGTTAGGAAGCTACCACGATTTATGGGAAAACATGAATGGCCGCCCCCTAGAGACTCAGAAGTCACCATAATCTTCAAGGGAGCGCTAGTGCTCACCTCTTGGAAGCTCGGAAGCCACCATCATTTTTGAAGGAGCATAGATTCTCACTTCTAGGAGACTTAGAAGTCACCTTCATTTTCGAGGGGAGCAGGAGTGCTCGCCTCTACTCTAAAAATTACAAGAAAAATTGTGCACGTCCCTCACATCCCTCTCTCTCACCCATAAAATCTCCAGAACCCATATCTATCGTTTTCCCTCCAGTCAAACCAAGTTCTCTAGTGGATCCCTATCTTCCCAATTTATTCTGAGTCAAAGAAGTCTGCCTATTTTAAATTCAGTCTCGGCAAATACAGGGAAAGGAAAATTTCTGTAACTATAGGTGTTCGTAGATCCTCTAGGGAGCTTTGCAACGGTGCCAATCTCACATCGATCCGACATCAGGTCTGATCGCAACAATTATTTTTGTCGGATCACGTAGTTTTGAAACTACAGAACAAGTCCGGGGACAGCAAGCAATGACGTCCAACAGTCTGGCTACCTCATCTTCCACAAGGCGAGCCAACATGTTTCCCTCCTAGGGATTGTCCCTTTAGGAGTCTCCTTCGCAGCAGTACTACACCCAGCCCGATCGGCCCTCCGACCAGGGCGTGGACCCCATGTTTGTTAGCACGCGCTACCGCCGAAGCTGCCTAAAACACTACCCGTTAACCCGAGCTTGATGCTCCCGCATCCCATGTGTAGCCATTTACCTCCATGCGTGGAGTGGATAGTAATTTCATTGATGTAATTATTGAGTATTTACTGTAATGGGAGTACGAGTCTTGGCCGGGGTCGTCTTCCCTACACCCGGAGCATGGAGATATCGTTTCAGCTCCCCTCTTTGTCATTTGCTTATTTCATATTTATTTTTATACCGCTGCTTAAGTGTTAGGATACCTAGCTCCTTCAAATTTTATCACTGCTACGAGAGTGAGTGAGTGCGTAACCCATCCCGTGACTCGATTCGAGCACGTGGAAGAGTCAAATATCCTTGACTCACTGTCGATTTCTCAACCACGCAGATCCGCACGTTTCCCTCACGTGGGGTGAGTAGCGAGCTTGCCTAGAGTCTCAGGTCCCACATCAAATTGGTATCGAGTCCGCTCGTTGTCCCGCATCAAATTGGTATCAGAGCAAGTTGAGTCTAGGGTAGTCATTGTTTAAAAAAAAGTGTCTTGGTTTGCATTTCATCCCAATACACGGTATATCAAAAGGCGTTACTGGAACGATAGGTTACGCCTATTGGGAAGGTAGCCCACTTGCGTGAGAGGATCTTCAGATCCCCATCTCCACCATGTACTGGATATTGGTTAGAGTCTAGGTTGGTATTCGAGTCTGCATTCCAACTTTGCATTATTGTTTTAGGATTGTGTCTAGTCCATCATCTAGCCCATTCGAGAGTCAGTTTTGTCATGTCACTTTGTGTCTACATGTCCATCCCATAAGTTCCACCATGTCCCATGGATTCCCAATCGCCTAGGCGATATCACTAGTTGCACGACACTCATGGGCTTGGCAACCATCCTTTCCACTTCCATAGGCCCGAAGCAACAGACTTTTATGGCTCCAAAGTCCCGAGCGACTACCTAAAGTGGGAAGCTGCTATGGATGAATACTTTGAGTGTTACACTATGTTCGATGCCATGCAAGTCATTTTTGCCCAAAAGTGGCTTGTTCACGAAGCCGCCTGAAAATGGGAGAGCATTGAATGCATGAGGGACATTAGGAAGCAATGGCATGTTGAGTCATGGCGTGAGATGAAGGGCGAGCTTAGAAAGTCCTACCTGCCCCACCAGACCACCTCCAACCGACCCCACTCAATCACCTCCAACCAAGTGGGCCATAGACGGAGGCAAAGAGTCCCGCCGTTAGATGAGCCTTGACCCAAGCCTAGGCTGGTTGAGTATGAGGAAGTTTATCATTATACCCCTACTCCAAACCCCACCATTGTTAAACTCTTCAAAATCATTTCGGATAGGGAGGATAGGATGTGTACCCAGATTGATAGACTCATGCTCGAGCCTAGGGAGGTCGTAACCGGTAGTCTCAACCTGGTGCCACCCCAAGGACCTATTCCCCTTAGGGAGGACATTCCTTCCCCACCCATGAGAGCGCCTTTGCCACCACCCCCACCTTCTGATCTTTATTCGTAGCCACCTCAGCCAAAGTCGCATGTACTTCTAACGAGGAAGCTACACATAGCCAAGCCACTACTTAACTGGCTCAAAAAAGGCTTAGTCCCTAGGACACCGTTCTACCCATCCAAGGACCTTGTACTACAAGTAGTGCCTGTCAACTCCTTCCACACAACGTTCCGGTCTAATCACCATGTAGATGCCTTGGAAGACCTTCTCTAGGGATTAGACTGTCAATGGAAGTTGACGAACATGTTGGCCCTAGGCTTCGACCAATCCACGAGTCGTAGCTTCACGCATCCCACATTGGGGTCCATTACCTCCGTATGCACCGTGGGACATGTCACCAGGGAGATCCTTTTACTCCTTCCCATGCCTGACAAGCCTTACTTCATTTCACTTGTCCTGAGGGAGGAACCTTACCTCCTACATGAGATCCATGGTGAAGGTACTACCTGCGAATGCCCCCTCTGGAACTGGCTCTGACAGCTGGGATTTGGTCTTCAGACCACAAGAGGTTTTCAAGTCCTCCCACCAGGAGTAGGGTGCCGAAGGCCCAGGGACTGCTTTCTAGCGAGCAGGCCCAGAAGTAGAAGCTGTTGCGGGCGTACTCCTCAGGGGCTTCAAAGTCCCAGTGTACTGGCTCCTGTCGACGGGAATGGGGAGCCCCTCCTCCCTCTTTTGGGCCTCTATCTCACAAATGGCTCTGGCAGCTCCAGAAAAGTGAGATCTGACAAACTGAGGGTCCAGGAACAAGGGAGGCAGGTCCTCCTCCTTCAGACGTCGCTCCTCAGCAGCTCGAATGGTGTCAGCCCGTTGCCTGAAAACATTACTGATCGTGAAGCACGAGTGCGCATAGTGTACGTCAAAATGGCCCTTACGCGTCTACTCTAGAATGGGATACTCCTCCTTCACGTCACGAAGAGGAAATCCGTCCATGAAGCCGCCACCAAGTGAACATCCCTCTGCCTGTACTGCCAGAGGGCCAAAGGGAAGTCTACATTCGGGGGAATGGCATGATCATACCCAAAATTTCTGGCAAACCGGTGCGGATAATGGCTCAAGAACTGCTGTGCTGGAACGGCGGTAGACCAGAACTCCGGGCCGTATGCATACAACCCAATCGGCCAGTGCATGGAGAGAAGGTAGGGCCCAGGAAGACAACCTGCAGACCACAGTGTTATCTTGTCGCTCCGAGTAGGGACGGTACGAGCGAGAGCTGTGGTCAAACTCCAGACTCTCATCTCTCCTAGTATGGAGGAAAGACAAAGTACGGCGGGCACTAGCAAGCTGTAGAACTGCATCGTGGTCCGGGTGACCCGCAAAAGTAAAAATCAGTGGTGCAGTTGGATTGTCTATCGGCGTCCTTTGTGATAGCTTTGGCAATAGCAAGCCGACCCATGCACTCAGATAATGGGTGGGCATTAAGATATGCTTGTCTCTGGGCGATGAATGTGAAGTCAGAGCTCCAAAGCAATGGAAGATGTTCGCCAGTGCGGCCGGAGCAATAGCAACCCTGCGTCCACAGGCCATCAAACAAGTCGGGTAGATCACCTCTGCCCGCAGAACTCCCTCTTCTCCATGAGGGATCACAAAGCTGGCCAGCTGCCAGGTACGTCAACGGCGGCAGCTCCCTCGAGTTCCACCCCTACGTTGGAGCGGGCAGGTGGCGAGGGTGTGAAGAAATCGGAGCTCTACCTCTCGGCATTGCTCTCAAGTCATACCCGAGGAAGCAAACTCCTCGTAGAAACAGTAGGGGCCGCTGTAAAAATGTGTTACCCAAGCATTCAGGGTCACCCTCGGCATCCGTGCAGCTCTCTCTTTGCCCACAAGGGCCAAGTCTCTCCAGGTCTTCATCAAGTACCTGAAGCAGTACGGTAGGAGGTATCGGCTTGCTCCGTCTGAAGCACTCAGATGCAGGTCATCCAGAGACAACTCCTCGTATGGCTGTCCGCAGACGGGGAGGCCAGAAATCCTATGGAAGGCCCACGGGTCCAGTGCCCTTCAGCAGTCATAAAAGTGTTCCAGCGCTTATTGAACCTCTCGGCTAAGGCCTGGATCAATCTTGCATGGCAAGGATACGAATACAAAGCTGCCGTCACTGCATGGCGTATACCTGCCCCTGCCAAGTGCTACTCTGTAAACTGTTAGCACACCCCACAGCCACTCCATGGCACCACGACGGTAGCAGTGGGAAGGAGTGACGGACCACCTCCCATACCAGTCGGGGGCTTTCTGTGCCAAAATCTGCGCCAATAAACAGTTGTGGTCATAATCATCATGTGCGAAAGCCGCGCCAGAGGGAGTCAGAAACATCCCGTCGATGGAGACATTCGTGGCCCTATGATGTCCGGCCAGATGCCAAACGGCTGGTGAAGACGGCACCGCTCGGACAGTGAAACTGTCACACTCGTTAAAGAAACTCAGTATCCTCTTGTCAGGATACTGTTCTTGTCGCACAAAGCCCTCTGGGAAGCTCGGATAGGAGAAACTGCAAGTGCCGTGCATGCTGTCCCTTCCAAGCAATATGGCCCGCTCAAGACGGCGCCTCTCTCCCGGCAGTCGGGAGTTGTCAGCCTCTACTCCAGGTGGCACAAAGCTCTGAATGAAAGGTAGGAGATGGCTATCCAGTGGAAAGTGTGATGGATAGCCACTCGAGCGATCATAAGCATAGCCTCCTTGCCTCCTCGTGACCCGGGAGACATCCACAGTACCCTCCGCGGTAGTAGCCTCTCCTGTCGGGCCCTCAGCGACTCAAGTAAACCCGCGGTCCACTACATCGAAACTCTCTGGAGTGATGTTGCGAGGAGGGGAAGGTGGCATAGGTCTATCCGTCCTTCGCACATAATGGTTGTCAGAACTGCTGACCCTGGACCTCCGGGAGGTCTCTCTACTCCGGCTAGGGCGAGCCATGTCTGCAGGAGCTGCAAAGTCAATACCGGAAAGACAAAGATGAGTAATGAAGCCCAATCGAAGGCTAAATTAGTCAAGGGACATCAATAAAATTATTAAGCAGTCCTACAAGACCCCTTGTTCTGCCAGAGAACTCGGGGATGAGTAAAATCCATGGAAGACACGGGTCACCCTCCCTTGCATCCGGAGTTGACGGATGTCCCGTGGGGGGCATTTGTTGAACCCATGATTTGTTCCAACAAAATAAGCAGGTCATCATGTCACCTTCGCATTGGTCGAGGTATATAATTAGGCTCGGCATATTGCCTTTTTATGGGATATCTTCACACACGGGTTTAACATGTGGCGTATCACCATCCCGCGGAGTATCTCCATACACTTAGGGCTTCATAACCCACATATTGCTGAAGTTATAAACCCCTCGCAGCAAACATGGTGGTCGGAAGCCGGATTCAATCTACAACGATTGTCAGAATGGTGTAGTTCCGGTAAAATCTCTAAGGGATGGAGTCTCCCTCCTTTGAACGTGTAACTACGGGCAATGGAAGCTTCTACAAGGGCAAATGAGACGCAAAAGGAGGTCTACGCACCACAAATAAAGTCCCTCACACGTGTACCACGAGGCACAGACAACAATAAATTTCTCCTTCGCGGCCTACGGCACGAGGAGAACGACATACGAACAAGGAGGAGCGCGTCTTCCCTTCTCTGGCGAGCAAACGAGGCTTCAAAGTCCCCCAGGCCTCTATTTATTGAAATCCGGGGTCAAGGAGACCCGTCCGGGGTCGGGGGGACCCGTACGGGGTCGCCCTCACTCGGGCGGGTCTGCGCGAAGGCAGGCAAGCCCGCGTGGGGCCACTCGCGGGCGGGCAGACCCGCCTGGGGTTGCGTGACTTCGGGTGGGACCCGCCCTTGGCCGCGCGACCCCGGGCAGGTCTCGGGGACCTCCCGTCCCGGGGAGGACTCTTCCGCACACGGAGAACCAAAAAAATTTAAAAATTGGAGGGAAATGACCTCCCGGGGTCAATGTTTAACCTGTACGGGTCCGAACGACCTCGGGGAGGTTCCCACTTCTATAAATAGACCCCCAGGGGTCCAGAAGAGGGGGGACGAGACTATGGGATACACTCAACCTACGGAGCATCCAGCAGGAGTTTGTTCGTTTGTTCGTTTGTTTAGGCCCGCGAGGGGTAAATTCCCGGGTCTTGCATAAATGCCCCTAAGAGGTATTTTTGTAATTTTGCCTCTCAGTAGGCCGTGTGGCTGTTTCTAAATTCTGGGACGACTATGTCATATGCTTCTGCCCCAATAATGAGAGAATTGCATAAACGTCCTCCCCGGGGTCCAAGAAACACAAAAGTCCTGTTGTTTGCAGTTTTACCCTGCAACTTTTGTAATTGGGGCTACGCCCCTATCTCCCGCGTTAGTGCGGACTTTTGTACAGTCGACAACTCGCCGACAATCCTTGTACTCATTAGGATTATAAAAGCACTCTGCATGCTCTATGTATTTCCTGGGGGGGGTTATAAGAAAATCCTCGACTTTCTAAAAATTACATATATGCCCCTCCTTGGTCGAAATTGACACTTGTGAGTTTTCTATGAAGCCCTTGTCACTCCTTCAGCCCGAGGACGTTGTCAACTCAGTCCGACACATAAGTGCCACCTCAACCTAGGTCTATATAGGGCATGACAAAATTATCAAAATACCCCTGTAACTTAGAAATGGCCTAATAGCTCCCAAAACCCTCCAGAAACAGCTTCAATGCTTTAGGGAGTTGGGAACCTTATTATATTTTCTTCTCAACTCAGAAATTTTAGGAATGTCCTTGGCTTGGTAAAATTACCAAAATACTCCTAGGGTCCAGGAGACCTCCTGCAACCTCAAACATGTCTACGGCCTCCACTAAATCATCTCTCTTATCCTAAATTTCAGGGTTTTGCCTCAATATGAGGGGCTTCAGTTGAAACCCTAGTTCAATTGTTCTGTTGGTCGGTGATAGGTGAGTGGATATTGTGAGCCCTCCAAATGAGTTTGCCCTCAACATCATAACCTCTATAGAAGACTTTGGGATTTCTTTGACAGTTAAACAAAGGTGTTCGAACGTTAGGCCGATGTAAATCAACACTGAATTTGGCCAGTGGAGAGAGGTCTAGCACCCGAACCCAAATCGTCTGATATCATGTGCACCTACGGAATAAACTCTCTATATACAGAGGAGAAATGTTTATTGTCAATAAGAACATATTTAAATCTCTATTTTATCTATGATAAAATAATTCTGTGGTCTCACAGCTATAACACACATTTCATGTGGGTGGAGATATATTTTTAGAGTATTGACCTTATGAAATGCTCAGTAGCTTACAGGATGGAAGATGGTAAAGTTGTCAAGTTTTGTGAAGATCACTGGTGCTTAGAACAGACTTTTTACATGATGTTCAGGCATTACATGAGCTGTCATTCTAGAAGGGCAGAGAGATTAGATTCTTCTCCATAAGTGATGCTTATGGAGGTCACTGGGACACATTTCTCATAAGAAATAGCTGAAGCTGAGATAGAACTGTTCACTCTAAGTGTCTAAAGTTTTGGACATGATTCAGCTCTTAGAAGGAGGTAAAGACTGGATATAATGGAGATGGGATAATGGTCGGTTGTGCCAGGCAGATCTTCTATCAAGAACATCAGTGATTGATGTGAGCATGGTGGAAACAACTAGTGTGAAAAAAAGATTAAATCCCCTAACATGCTTTTGAAGATTGCTATTAATAAATTATTGACTTGTAGTAGAGTGAAGCTTCTCGAAAGGCCTGGCTTTTGAGTGGTATTCAAACATACCGACCGGCTCTATAAGCGACTAGGCAGCTATGCAACGAAAGTTCTTGAAACGGTTCCATGTTGATGAAAGGGAGATCACAGTTGCTGAGCTATGTGCCTCTAGGTAGAGACATGATGAGATAGCTCGGGAGTACATTAAAAGATGGTGGAATCTTAGCATGAGATGTAGACGACCACCACATCAAGATGATGCACTGTAAATTTGCAAGCAAAACCTGAGGCGGGAGAACCTAAAGAAGATGATTGGAATTGAAATAACCGTTCGACCAGCTAAATAATGTGGTGGAAGAGATTGAAGCCTTCATCTCCATCTCCCCTGTTGTCCCCACTATTGCAAGCCAAAGAGCCAAATCTGTTGATAAATGGCCAACACCCAAGGGGGTTCACATAATCGACTTTAAGGCGTTTGACCAACAAAGAGAAAGGAGAAAGGAGTGGCCAACCCTCCTCCTATTAAGCCTGCTGAACAACAAGAAGGCCCTCCTTTGCGAGCCAAGATGATGAAGCCCCACTCTTTTCCCAAGGAGAGGACTCGAGTCCTATTTGAATGGGCCATTCAATACAACAAATTCACTCTCCTGGGACCCAAAGAACCGAGGGACGTTAGAAGAAAAGATAATCCCTGCTTCTGCCCATATCATCAAATGATTGGTCACCCTATTGAAGATTGCTACGACTTCAAAGATGTTGTTGAAAAGTTAATCAAGAAATGGGGGCTACAAATGGGCAACTACAAGGTTGATCCTCCACGCCCTAATGAATTGCCTGATCTGAAAAGGGCAGTCAATAATGTATCTTTATACTCACAACTACTTAAAGGGTAGATGCCAGCAACAAAGGGGAATAAAAAGAAAGAGCTAAAGAATAAAGAGGGGAGCATCTTTCTCTCCTGTGATACACTATCAACCTTGCCCAACATGAGCCGAGCTGCTGTAGAAGAAAATGAAGAATTAGGTCCTTGTCAACTTGGCCCTGCCATGGTAGTAGAGCTATATCAAAAGCTTCAAGAAGTTGAAATGCTAAGAAGAGAATTAATCAAGATAGGGTTATACCTAGCTATACTCAGGCAGGCTAGGTTGTCATCTGAGGCCTTGCAAAGTGGCACTCAGTCATTCGAAGCCTCACCAAGGCTAACTATGCCTTGAACAACATGTGATTATAGAGGGGGCACCCCCTCTCAGCAGCTACAACAAGCGCTTGTCTCGTGTCCCTCCACTCCTTGGACATGTCAGGGGGCAGCTACCATACCTCATTCAATGCTAGTAATAAACCCACTTCTATAAACAATTGACTCACACCTCAGTCTGACAGCTTTGGCGGTGATGAGCAAGCTAGGGATGAAGCGTGCAACTAAAATGAAGCCGACCGAGGAAGGAATCACCGAGGCAGTGCTATACATGACCGAGCAAGAGAATGATGAGTCTGCTTCATATTATATTCAACGATGGGGGGATCTTAGTGCGAGATGCAGACATCCACCCAACTATAGGGATGCCATCCAAATATGCCGACGTAGCATGAGGACAGATAACTTGATGAGGGTAATTGGCATTGAGATCAACTCTTTCAAGCAATTGGAGGATCTTGCCACTGATATTGAAGCCCTATTGGCAAAGCTTTTCCCGGCTACTGCTACCCCAATTCAGAATGATAGGCCAACTACAGAGTGGCCAGCACAAAAAGAAATAAACATTACTGATTTTAAAGCCTTTGAGCAACAAAGGAGGAAAATGAAAAAGGTAACTAGCCCCTCTCCCACCCAGCCGGCCAAGCAGGGACCTTCACTAAGGGATAAAATGAGGAAGCCCTACTCTTTCCCAATGGACAAGACACGGACCCTCTTCGAGTGGGCTCGCGAATGTGGCAAGAAAGTGCTCCCAAAGCCCAAGAGACCAAACGAGGTCAAAAGAGAAGATGATCCCCAATTCTGCCTTTACCATCAAGGGTTGGGACATTCTATTGAAGATTACTATATATTCAAGGACATCATAGAAAGCTTGATCAACAAAGGCGAATTACGAATGGGCGAGTATAGGGTTGACCCGCCACGCCCTCATCAGATGCCTGTCCTTAAGACAACAACCAGCACGACCTCTCCATATTAGTCTGGATAGCACATCCCTTGAAATGCTTTTTGAATGCCCTCAACTATGGTGAGAAGCTGAACAAAATGCAAATGGTGTTCCGCTCCGGGAGCAGCTACTAAAGATAATAAACCCAAGGATAAGATGCTGCTCCGCTGCTCAATGTGCTGTTGGCTTCACTTAAGCCGATTAATTCAAAAATGTAGTCAACTAATGGCAAGGCTGACAATAGAATGAGATGCAGGGAACAATCTCTTTCTGAATGAAATGACCCTGCACGATGCAACCCCTGCCTTGCATATTCCAACACAAGATGAAGGATGATCGACTCTTTTATTCGGCCAAGAGAATGATGTGCACCGACCTAAGCTTCAAATGTGCGTAGACCTGAATGCTACACGTGCACAGACCCTAGCCGGGAAAGAAGTCCATGCAGCTTGGAGGCTAAGGTCGATGCATATTAGGTTTAAGGCTGGTGCAGGCCAGGTCCAAGGTCGATGCATGCGAGGTCTAAGGCCTAAGGTCGATGCATATGTGGGGTGAAGGTCGGTGCAGGTTTTGGTTATGCACATGGGAGTTCGGTGCAAGTTTTGGTTATGCACATGGGAGGTCGGTGCAGGTTTTGGTTATGCCCATGCGAGGTAGGTGTAGGTTTTGGTTATGCCCATGGGAGGTCGGTGCAGGTTTTGGTTAGGCACATGAGAGGTTGGTGCAGGTTTTGGTTATGCCCACAGGAGGTCGGTGCACATTGGGTTTAAGGGTCGACGCATGGGGACTGAGGTCCGAGCAGACTGGGTTGGAGGTCGAAGCAGGCTGGATTGGGAGTCCGAGCAAGTTGGGCTGAAGGTCCAATCATGGCTGGAGGTCCGAGCGGACTGAGCTTAAGGTCGGCGCAAGAATGGGCAAGGTCTGTGCACATGGTTTTTAAAGGTCTATGCATTTTTTGACCTAAGGTCTAAGCATGTTTGGGGCTGACATTTGTGCACGCGGTGCCGAGGATTAGAATTACAGCCATTTTCAAGGTATTCCTTTGGCTGCATCGACCTATGCTTGGGAGGCACCAGCCTATCCCTGGCAGTGCATTGAGCTGCTTGGCCATCTTCCTGCGGCTGCCTCGACCTGCCCAATCCATTGTGACCCTTATTTTCAGTGCTAATGTAGTTTTTTTTTCTCAATCATTGGTCCTCTCTCCAGCAACAAACACTGAAATGTTAGACCCACTTTCACATTCTATACGTGAAGCACCCAAAATCCCCTCCACATCCATGTAACTAGCAGCATTGCCATGCTCTCCAGATGCACTCTGCGCCGAGGTTTTCCTGGAATTTAAAGATCCAACATTACCCGACACATTAACCTCCAAAGGTTTAGCATTCGTATTGTTGGAACTGGAAGAGCCCTAAGCAAGCTGTTGGCTTCCAGGTCCAAGACCTTAAGCTCTGAGTTCCATTGCATTATAGTGAAACTGCTCATAGTTCTGCTATTCCATGTCAGTCTACTCTCATTTTTATTTACGTCAATCTCAGGGGAAGACAATTTCCTCGGTGGCAACCAATGTAGTAAATGATGCAAACTCCACAAATGGCTAAGTGATCTGCTCTAAATATCAATAACTATATAAAATGCCATTCATGTAGGAACTCTACATGAGCAGAGAGCTCGCTTGATGAATCTGTGATGGAGGGGAGGAGTCCATCAACTCCCTTATCTATAGCTATGTCCCAATGCAACAATCCAGCATTCTTTGCAATGATCTCGATCAGAATTCAGCTCCATTAAATTCCCTCTTCCTTTCTCTTAATCTATTGGTTATTCAATTGGCTTTCTTTTATTCTTCTTCATTCCTTTATTATTACCATTATGTTATCACAATTGGTTCCCATCTTTCTCTAAGTGCTAAATTCTGGTGAAATTTTGGCAATATCTCCTCCGGACTGAGCATTTGCCGAGTGAAAAGTGGAACCTCACCCACGGGGTTACCGGGGCAAGGTCCTAAAAACCAGGAGGCCATCGCAGTGATCGGCAAACCCAATGGACGGAGACCCCGAGGACTAGCCTACGAGGGGTACCGATACTCCACAGGTTGTCAACGTCATTCCGATTGAATAAATCAAATTGGGTAGAGAGTCCCCGAGGCTAGCCTACGAGGGGAGCTCCACACACCCGGGGTTGATCCTTCCTTTCCGTTGGGTGCAGCCCATGACTGCTGGCTCTAAGGCCATTGATATCCAGCCCTTGGGAGGCAATCCTCCAGAAACCTTGCCATGAAGAGGCAGGTCCTGGGGATGCAAAGGTGGTTGTGGGGAGCCATCAAAAAAAGAAACATACAATGTATCTCTTCCCTGTAAATAGACCCAGCGACATAGAAACTCAGTGAAATCAATGGCAACACATCATTGCTCTGGGCTACGAGGCTCAAAAGAAATCAGGTGCAGAAGATCGGCATACTGCTAGCATTATATAGAAATGAATTAATGCATTGGTGTGTGCACAGCCCACCGGGCATTTCAACAAACACTTTAAGCTTCATTCATGGTAGACATGCAAGCCACAGTGTAGAGTGAAAGGGACAGTAAAAGATGGGGGTTTAAGGAGATTCTGGATTAGGCCAGGGTCCCGACAATCCATAGACGTAGATGACAAGATCCTAAGTCATTTCCACTGCAAATGGACGCACCGGGCAATGAAGGATATATTTATTCCAAGAAAACAAAATGAAATTCACATACATTGAATACATAAATCACGGTAAGAGCAACAGTGAAGATCAAACTCTACATAACTTCATCTTCATTGGCCAGGACCTCTATCATATTGGGAACTTGATGCCTATTGATCACTGTTATATTCAGGCTTGAGTCTGGCGGGATTGCCAAGGAACTAGCCAGCTTTGCGAGGGTGTCTGCCTAAGCGTTCTGTCCTCGGTTGATGAGCTTAACTTTAATGAAATAGAATTTTGCATCAGGCGTAGCACCAACTAGTGGTATGGAAAGAGCTCTAGCTTTCGTACATCGAATTGTCCTTCCACTTTATTTATGACTCGCATGGAGTCCCTAAATACTTAGAGCATTCGGATCTCCATAGACAGAGCAATTTACAGCCCGATAATCAAGGCTTCATATTCTGTCTCGTTGTTGGTGCAGGACTTGTTTATCGAACAGGAAGTGTATACGACCTCCCCTTCGGGTGACTTCATGACTATACCAGCACCAGCTCTGACTCTGACAGGTCTGGCTGTTGGAGTATCAATTCTAGATGCGCCATCAAAGTACAATTGCCACAAGGTGTGCTGCACTTGATCTGCCTCTAGGGTC
Source organism: Amorphophallus titanum (assembly GCA_024336825.1). Lineage (NCBI taxonomy): Eukaryota > Viridiplantae > Streptophyta > Magnoliopsida > Alismatales > Araceae > Amorphophallus > Amorphophallus titanum. Next base: position 80,843,588 of record JANBPO010009603.1, on the reverse strand, counting down.
TCATCATCAGGGAGTTCCGTCTCTAGCGGACAGTCTTCAGGCACCAAGTGTGCAGCGAAGAAATCTGTGATAGCCTGGCCCTTAATAGCTTTTTGTGGCACATAGGAGATGTCGAACTCCATGAGGATTATTGCCCATTTGCCTAAACGGCCCTTGAGTGCCGGTTGGGAGAGAATATACTTCAGCGGATCCACTTTGGATATCAGCTTTATTTCATGCGATAGTAAATAGTGTCGGAGCTGTTGGATCTCTGGTTTTGAAGATGACATACTATTAATCTTGATGAGATGTACTGGACTAAGTCTCATATGTGGTGAACAAGTATGATGTTCCATTGATAATAAATGGGTCACTGAAATTAGGTCGATGCACAAGTACAAGTACACTGCATTGACGCAACAGAAGAAACTAGGGCACTGCATCGACACATCAGAAGAAATCCAAGTAACACTTCAAGTTGTCAGGTCAAGGCAGGGTCACCATTGCATCGACATAGTAGATAGATGCATTGACGCATATAGTCCAAGCTTGTTCTTAAACATAGCACATCGAAGCATCAGAACTTAATTGAAGGTCTGCTTCAAGCATCAGGACCTTGCATCGATGCATCAGAAGTGATGCCTCGATGCATCAAGCCAAAAGCCTCTTTCAAGACTTCTACACCAAAGGTCATGTCTTAAACTACACCGACGCATCGAGGGATTGCCTCGATGCATTCAGCTCTATATTTGGATTTGATAGTTAATAACATTGAAGCAATTCAGTGATGCACCGATGCATCAATCTCATGCCTCAATGCCTTCAGCTCAGAATAAACTCTGAGAGTCAGCAACGTCTACACACCAGAGAGGTGCCTCGACTTGTCCACTTTGCACGCGAGCACTTTAATGAAGTCATGTGTTCTCAACTTCATTAATCAGGCACATGATCTCAGGCCACGTGGCAACCCTTCAAGATGAATTCTGCTAAAGAATATTCTGATGGCCACTTGGGCCAATGGAATTCAGATCTGAAGACCAATCTCTTAGACACCTGGACCAATGAAGATTCAGATCTGAGGATTAAATCAAAAAGGAGAAAATCCCCAATTCTTCGGTGATCTAAATAAGCTCGTCCGCCTCTTTCAAAAAAAGAACAAGACAGTGAGAGAAAGATAGATACTAAGGAGAGCAGAATAGAAAGAAAAGAAGAGGAAGGAAGAAATTGAGCATGCCATCTGAGAGCGTCTGAGTAGTTTAGATCGAAGAGAAAATTAAGAGAGAGTTTGAGAGAAGAAGAAGAAGAAAGAGAGCCACATCAGAGTGGATCCGAGCATTTCTGAAGATCAGTGGAAGTCTAGTCTCGTGGATCAAATCTAGCGCCCTAGTTCGCTCATTTGGAGCTACATTGTATTCATCTGTTTTCAATTGTCTTTTCGTGTTGGTTTCTCAATTCTTAGTTTTTCATTTTCTTACTGTCTTTTTGATCCCCTGTTCAAGGATTGGGTTCTTTCTGAGTGATCAGAAGAAGGGACAACTGATCTCCGGGTTCCCTCTGAGGTCACAGAGGAAGAGAGAGTTGTAACTCTCTGGGTTTGTAAGCAGCTGGATGCTATCTTACAGTTTCCTTCTGCATCCACAGAAGAAGGGAGAGTTGGGACTCTCCGGTCACTACTTTGGTAGTGGGGTGATATTCTAGCGGTGTGCTAGATTAGTGTTTGAGGGATTTGTCTCCCTCTAGTTCAAGCTGTTAGGCAGCATTTATTTGCAGACTGAGTCTACATTCTTGCTGATTGCAAGGGGAAGCCATACTCTGGTTTGAGTGTGGGGTGGACGTAGATCATCTAGGGAGATCAAACTCTAAAAAAATCCTACATGTTCTATGGTTTACTTGTGTGATTGCTTGCATATCTCAGATTTGCATTCACAGGTTTGCATGTCCCAATTCACCCCCCTCTTGGGTGTCATTGATCACGGGACTTCAGCATTTTCCAGATGATTCGGCATCCTCAGCGCGTGAAATCTTCGGTGGAGGTAGGGGGATGGATCCTTAGCCCGCGTACTTCCTTTCCCGCGAGTTTTGTAGGTCGTGGTAAACTGAGCGGGTTTATTTTCGCAATTTGGAGAAAAGAATATGTTTTGGGGTGTGAGCCGAAACGAGCGTTCCAATCGTATTTTTGGGGTTTAAATGGGTCCTCTAAGTGCTAGAGAGGTTGGGGACTAGTTTCCCCTTATTTTCCCCTTCACATGGATGTGAATGGGACATGGAATGAGATTTTCCATCGTTTTCATTGTTTTTAGGCTCGGGACGGCCTAGCGGTCCTTCCAGAGACCGCTAAGGCGTGAAGCTGTCATGTGGAGACTGCTAGGGTCCCCCGTATGTTGGTTCGAGCCTTGCGGTCGCACGATGGACCGCCAGGGGAGCTTAGTGGTCGGGTGGAGATAGCTGGGCGGTGTCATGCGGTCTGAGGGTGATCATTTTTCCAATTACTAGTCGTTTGAGGTCAGTGGGGTAGCAGCCTTGCGACTGACCGCTAGGCTATACCTAGTGGTCAGGCGGAGGACCGCCACTCTACTTGGTGGTCTGGGAGTGACCGCTAGGGGTTTGGTTCATCTTTCGACCCTTGCGGTCCTGGCTGGACTGCTAGGCCGGGCCTTGTGGTCCGGAGGAGACCTCTAGGCTCCCTAACTGTTCAGAGAGGACCGCTAGGAGGTTTTCGTGCTCGCTGTGTATGTTTTGGGTTGTGTTGGTCTTCGATCAGTCCGGTGGAGACCCAATGATCGACCTATGACCTCATGAGTGTACCAGACACCCCGTGGGGACTGTGACCATATTTTTGGGTGTCTGGAGGTACCGAGTTACCTTGATTAGTGTGCTCGTGAGACTTGGGGTCAGGGTGACTCCGTGTGTGTTCCGAGTTTCGTGTACGCTCGGATGAGTCACCGTGAGTCGGCATGAGTGCGGAGGGCTCTCCCCGCACATCATGGGTTCTTCCGAGAAGTATTTTCCGTGTGGGCCATGTGGTTGGCCTTGGACTGTGAGTCCAGTTAACCAGTCTAGGGCTGGTGATTTTTTGTGTGTCCCGTGGATGAGAGATCCACTCGACGGCTTGTGAGCTATCTTGACAATCGTGTCACCGTAGTTTCAAACCTAGGGATTAGGCCAGATTGATGGTGCAGTGTCATCACATGCAACGGTCTTGATCCGAGTCTCGTGACTCAAGGACCGTTGGGTTTATTAGGTCTAGTGGGCTGTCCAGAGCCTGGTGGTCGTGAGTCACCTATTACTTCGGGCTTCCTCATGATAGGTGCATACGTGATTTTCAGTGTTCACGTTTTGTGAGCCCCCACTAGTCGTAGCTTTCTTGTGCACGCGAGTGCGGACCCACTTGAGAGTGGTGGAGAGTGTGACCCGAGTGAGATGGTTATTAGGCTAATTATCGTAGGGCCCCCATGCGCAACCTGAGTCTGAGCTTCTGGGGAAGAACCAGCTAAAGGGCCTGACCTAGGGCGCATGGTCTGTGTGTGCATGCGTGACTGGGGGCGTCGAACCCGCGCTGACGAGCGCGACCCCAATTAGTCCTTATTTTGTGTTCCGAGTTACTGTACGGTGTCTCGATCTCCGCCCGGGGCATCATAGAGAGACACATGAGGCTGTGGACTAAGTCATTAGTGGACGCATCTAGCCTTGCTTCTAGTGGGTAATACTCCCATCACGTGGCGTGAGTTGTCGTGTCGCGGGTCTCCGTTTCCCCTCTGTGAGATGGGGTTTCGTGTGCAGTTCGGGCATTTTTCTAGAGCCGAGGTCTATGGTTTCCGGTGAGCATCACTGAGGGCTTCACCCTAGATGGCATAGAGTTCACGATGGCATAGTCGTGACTGTGCTTCCTGACCGCGTGGTTTCGGTGGGCCCTTGTCTTTGAGGATAGGCCTCCACGACAGTGGCGTCATGTCATTTTCCTGGTAGCGTGACTAGGGTGGTCCGTGTTCTGGTAGTCCTCCGACTGTGAGATCGGGGCATTGAGTTTTGATACAATAGGAGTAGTTGTAGAGTCGAGGTTTTACCGGCCACCGAGTCTTACTGTTCCCGCTGTTATTTTTTTTCTAGCTGTAGTTGCTGCTTTCCACTACCGCCGTTATTTTCGATTAGGGTTCCGTGGGACCCCTACTAAGCCAGTAATAGGAGGCTCACCCCTGGTTTTCAGGTGTTGCAGTTCTTCCTCATGGTTCGAGGATACTGCGTGGAGGTCCTTAGCTACCAGCTCATCGAGCTGAGTGTTCACTTGGCATATGGTATGTTTTACTACTTTACACTGTACTTTTGTTGGACTGGACTCTATTGTAGTTACTTACTTCTATTATTATATTTGTTGTCCTATTTTATTTCCTTAATAATTCTGGGTCACTATACAGCGGAAGGCGAGACCTCGCTGGATCTGTGGGGCCTAAGTCAGTTGAGCGTCTTACCCATTGACGGGGAGCCCTATGAAGAAGTATGTCTCTCCGACCTCATCAAGGACAAAACCGACGGGGATGACTTTTATTCTCTTAGTTATTCATACAGGTACCTCATAAAGGCGTACCGAGAGCTATATCAACTGGCACACGACGGGAGGCAGCCTCCCCGTGGAGACTAGAAGAGGGTCCGCATGACCCTGTGGTTGCAATATTTCTATGATGGGTTGAAGCAGTATGAAGACTTCCAGCATATTGGTGCCACCATTGCCCACAAGAAGCGCAGCATGCCCAAGACCGACGTGAAGATCCCTTCCAGGGGGCGTCGGAGTGGCCCTAACCCAACAGGGGTTGACCTGCTGACGCACTGCGCGGCCTACATGACGTACTGGCTATGTTCGTTCGCCATGCCATATGGGGACGAGACAGTCATCCGGCCCGATGCAATCTACCCAGCCTTCTAGATGGCCTGGGGAATTAAATTGTCTTTATGCCCAATAGCCCTCTGTTTGATATATAAGACACTGGGAGATGTCAGTGTTCACCAATTCCCAAGACAGGCTCGATATGTCTACCCACTGCACTTCTTCAACACATGGGTTTGCTCACTATTCCCAGAGTATGCTCCACGCACCCTCCAGGGCTGGGGGTTAGTGCCGCAGATACTGGAATTTGCAGGCGCGGAGTAGGGAGCGATGTCCCTGCAGCTGTACAACATCCAGGGCCGGTTGACAGTGGTTCCCCAGGACGCGGTGGGCACTATTCACTTCTGGACAATGGCTGCCCATTCGAGTCCTCTGGTGAACAGCAAGCAGGAATGCAAGGATGACAAAGTGGAGAAGTATGTACACCCCATCAGCCAACAGAACGTCATCTGCCCGTTGTTGGAACCAGAGCTTCGTGACTAGGCGTTGTCAATCCGCCCGAGCGTGCTGGTCTTCAGGAAGGGGAACCCCGCATGACTGGAGCCGTATTACCCCTTTCGCTTTGGATGGAATTTTAGATATGATCAGCATATCCTCATTCATAGTGCACAATTCAGCTTACCCGTACGAAGCCTTCGAGGAGGCCCTACTACTGAGAATGCCAGGACCTGGTGGGACTTCTTCCATCGGGCGGACACTATAACTTTCAGGGTGCCAGCTCCGGGCCGCATTCCTCGGGTGGGCGCCGAGTACATAAAGTGGTGGAATGCTCAGACGGCCTTCTATCGGTCTTGTAGGACCAATTGCTGGGATGGAGCGGAAAGAACATTCCTGAACTAGTAGCCAGTGTTGGTCCTTGACATCGACCCAGATCATCTCCTTCGGCTTAAAAACAGAAAGGATAAGGAGGTGGCAGCATATCTGGTCGCGCGTCGAGAAGCTCGAGAGACGAAGCCAACATCGCAAGTCACACTCCCTCCAGTGGTGAGGGATGAATACCAGAAGACCTTGAGGGACCTCTGCCGCATTAGGAGTGACCGCCTGGAGGTTATCAATTACCCACTCCCCATGGAGGAAGAGGGCACCCTTGCGCAGAGCTAGCATCCAGAGAGGGACCCGATATGCCCGTACCAGACGTTCATGAGAAGGGAGGAGTGGAAAGCTGAGAATTACAGAGATACCACACGGCTGTACGTCCTCCTCCGGGTGCATGGGCTGAGAATCGACGACTCCACGGTCGCGATCCTGGAAAAGCGTCTGCATGTCTCATATTATTATGCCAACGGGTGGGGCATGGACCATTTCAGTCTTTTCTGCCACTTGGCCTTCAAGAAGCATGCGGACCTGGCCATCCTTGCCCATCATTATCAGAAGATCGGGGATGTATGCTGGCTGGTTCGAGAAGCGACACGCCGGGACCAGGAGCCCTCCCTAAGCTACTAGTCGATAATGCTTCGGCTGTATACTGGCCCCCATGGTATGTGATGTCTTTTCTGTCCTTTTCTTTTCACCCTTCATTGTTGTGGCCCTCTCGTAGCACCGGACACTGATCAAATCCTCCTCGTCACTTCTTTCTTCTTTTCTTTCTCTTCAACAGATCACCCCAACAGTGCCCAGATAGCGACATATCGGAATCTTCTGCGGTTCGTCCAGAAGCCTCCATCTTTCGAGGCAGCATCGCCGGCTCCGACGATGACTCCCCTGCCCAAGGCCGTAAAGAGGTCCAGGGCAAAGTCTCTAGTGAAAAAGGCATTGGACGATACCAAGGTGGCCGGACAACGGGAGGCCAAGCGGCGGAAGACAGAGGCCGCCAAAGCTCCGATGACCATTTCTCCGGTGCCTCCGATCCCATCATTTGAGGAGTTTGCGACTACCGAAGTTGAACCAAGCCAATCTACAGGTTAGACTCCTCAGCTACTGGCACCCTTCAGGACTTATCTTCATTTTGGGACAAGGCTATTACATCTTCAATTAAATAAATTAACTATAGAGTCCAGTCCAACAAAGTACAGTCTACAGGGAAAAAGAATGTATAAACACTCGGCCTGGCGAGCTAGCAACTACGAACCTCCGCGCTGCACCTCTGAATCTCCAGGAGGAACCGTTACACCTGAAAAGATAGGGGTGAGTCTCATCTCATTGGCTCAGTAGGGAGTAGCAGCGATAAATAGCAAAGGTGGAACCCTACCACAAAACAACGGCGGAAACCTACCACAAAACAGCGGCGGTAAATAGTAGCGATAACAACAGTAATAACAGCAACAGCAGCAGGAGTAGCAACGACAACAATGATGGCGGAAGAAACAGCCGTAACACGGTAGGCAATGGAATCACGGCTCTATAGACTACTCCTAATGACACGGAAAGCAAACCCCGATCTCACAATCAGGGGGCCACCGAATTAACGAGAAAACCCTGGCTACGCCGCCAAAAGAAATGCTACGACAACTCTGTCGTGAAGGCCTGTCCTCACAGGTGACGACCAACCCAAGACCACGCGGTCCGGGGGAAACAGTCACGACCTCGCAGTCGTGAACCCTACACAGCCTAGGAAAAACCCTTGGTAACCCTACTGGAAACCCTAGACCTCGACATCGGGAAAGCACGAGGAGCACCCGACGAACCACATCTCGCAGACGGGAAACCAAACCTCGAGTCACGTATCGCGTGACAGGAGTACTTGCCCACCAGAAGTAAGGTCGGATGCGTCCACTGACGACTTAGTTTGCGCCTCAAGTGTCTACCTACTCGCCCCAGGCGGACATTGAGACATCGTACTAGTAACCACAAAATAAGAGTCTAGTCGGGGCCGTGCTCGTCAGCCCGCGTTCGAAATCCCGACCACGTGTGCACACACTGACTGACTACGCTACGTCAGGCCCTCTAGTTGGTTTTCCTCCCAGCTCGGACTCAAGCCGACACAATGGGAGGCCTTACGGCAACTAACCTAAAAACTGTCACTCTTGGGTGTAGCTCTCTACCTATTCCCTGGTAGGTAAGCACAGGCGTGCCTAGACAAGCTACGACTAGTGGGAGGTCACTGAACGTGAACACTCTCCATAGAGAGGAAATACGAAAGGTCACGCATGCACCCGTTGCGAGTAACACGGAGTACCAGATGGCTCGGGACCACCAGACTCTGGACAAGTAACTAGACCTACTAATCCAGCGGTCCTTGAGTCACGAGACTCGGATCAAGACCGTCGTACAACACGACATCATGCCGTCAATCTGCCCTACCCCTAGGGTCAGAAATCACGATAAAATAGTTTACGAGACAGCCCATGACCGTCGAGTTCAATCCCTTTCAAAAGGGAACCTAAGAAGCCTCGAGCCCCTAGGTTGGGACACGGAACTCGCAGTTCATAGGCTATACGTATGACCCACATGGAAACCACTTTCCAAAGAAGCTAACGACGTGCGGGAACAACCCTCCGCACTCATACTGATTCACGGTGACTTGATCTAGCGGAATAGGTAAGCCAGGAACACATGGGGTCACCCGAACCCTCGAAACGCATGGCACGCTAGTCGAAGTAGTACGGTACCTCCGGATACCCAAAAACATAGTCTCGGTACCTACGGGATGTCCGGGACATCCACAGGGCCATAGGTCGACCAGTGGGTCACAACCGGGTTGATCGGGGGACAAAACAGGGCAAGATAGGGCAATTCGGTTGACCAAATCCCTGGGGTCAGTCAACCAACAGGGGTCGGTCGACCAGCCCCAGATGGGCGGTCGATCGGCCAACAGGCAGGGGAGCCCAGCCTAGATCGGTCAATCGAACTGGGTAGTTCGGTTGACCGAACTGGCCTCTTCGCCCTTCCGTGGGGAATGCCGTTCGGCCGACCGGACCCAACCGGTCGGTCGACCGAAAACGACAGAAACGTCCCCAAACCTAACCTAGGGGTTTGATTCCATGCCCTAATCACCCTTGGGTGATAGGGAAAACACGAGGAACCCATTCCCCAGCCTCTGGACCACCAAGAAGTGCAATTTAAACCCCGAAAACACATTCAAATCAATGAATCCGTCGCACGCCCTAAAATCATGCTTTTAACCCCCGGGGTGAAAGAAATCCACTCTTGGCTCGCCTCGGCCTTCAAAATGTGGGGAAATTGTAATACACGGGCCAGGGATCCATCCTCTTACCTCCATCGAAGATTTCTCGCGCCGAAATCTCCATTTCCTAGCGAAACGGCTCACGAACTGACGACTCTGCTGCACCTCCACCGCCTAGATCCTCGTCCCGTCCTCTCCGCTCCTCGCCTCACGAACCTTGCCGTCTCGCCCTCCTCTGCCTCCGTCGGCCGTCTGGAGAAAAGAGGATACTTTCCCTGCTTAGGATCCACTGTTGTGCCCTGAGGTCTCTGGAGTGCCCTGAGGTATCTAGAGTGCCGAACCGCGCCATTCCACTTGCACAACATGGCTCAGTAGGGGTCCCGCAGATCCCCACCAAGAAACCAAAGCGGTAATAACTACAAGAGCAACAACAGCAAGCAGTGGTAGCAACAGGAGCAGGAGTAACAATAGGAAATAAGGAGGAAACCATACTGAAGAAACCACGGCTGCCGGTAAAACCTCGGCCCTCTAAACAACTCCTAATCGGGAAAGACACAACTTCCCACACACTAGGCAGGAAGTTGCCAGACTAAACTCAAGGAAACCCGATTACACTGCCAGAACATGTCACACTACAATAGACATGTAGGCTCCACAACACACTAACCAAAACACCAGCACACACACGACCTCACCGTCATTTCCGCTACACAACCCATGGTAAATCCAGACAAGGGCTATTCGAAGCACTATGTCAACCATGATGAAGAACCGATCACAAAATCACAAGTCATGTGTCATGTGATAGAAGCACCTCCTCACTAGAAGCAAAGCCAGATGCATCCCCTGATGTCTTACACCTCGCCTCAAGCGTCTCGCACTCATCTCAAACATGGTGACTGAGACACTGTACCAAGTACAAGGAACAACAGTAACAAGTGACTAGTCTGGGTCAGGCTCATCGATGCTCGTCCAAACGCCCCTAACCATGTGTGCACACACAAGTCCAATGCCTTGAGCCAGGCCTCTAGCTAGTTTTCTCCCCCAGTAGGATGCTACTGCAAAGCATGGGAGCCCACGGAAACTAGCCTAAAAATCGTATCTCGAGAACACGCCACCACTTCCAGGTGGGCAGACACCTAGTGTCATCAGGCTACGACTAGTGGAGGTTCACTAGACATAGAGACTCTCCGAAAGAAACTCCAAAGTATGGACAGGGTAAACACTCACCTATCGCATGTACTCAAGATAGACAACTAGACCTACCCACCATGAACCTTGAGTCATACGACTCGGGTCAAGATCGTCACACATCATGGCAACATACCGTTAATCCGCCTAGTCCCTAAGCCAAAATACGGTAAAACACAAACCACGGCACATGAGGGAACATCAAAGGCCTCAGACCAAGTAAGTACACAAATCGAGGTAAGAGGATACCTCCAAGCACCTAAAACTAGAGTCTCTATCCACACAGGATAACTTAGACACTCACGAGGTCATGTGTCAACCACTGGGTCACAATCGGGTTGACCAGAAACCATAATGACCCTCGAAATCATACAAAACTACTACTCGATGCATTGGCATATTCGAACACCCTATAACACGGTCACAGCCCTCATAGGATGTCCATGACATCCACATACAATAGGCTAACCAAGGGGTCAAAGCCAAGCCAATTAACACGAAAGAAACATCAAACACTGCTCGGGATGAGACTACTCTGCTAGGATCCCTTGACATACAGATATGACTCTCACGGAATACCCAACGCATCCATTGAGTCAAATGCTAACAAGGCATTGAATCCTGGGTTCACCGAAGCCTGAGACACCTCACATAATATCAAGAAAACCGAAGAGATTAATGCGGTGCATGCCTGCGTCACGATAGTTAACACACCCATACGGTGGGTCACGATGACACTAGAACACGTCCAACACTCACAGTGCATCAACGCGTTGACGCGGCACAAGCCTAGGTCGCGTTAATAGAGGCGGCCATAGCCTCCAGTGCCTTAACACCAGAACGTGATTAAGACCTAGGACGCATTAATTAAGATCGCGGCCATCACCTAGGTTGCATTCTTTAGGATCACGTCCAATACAAGGACCGCGTTTCTTACCGCCCTACTGTTCATCTTCTTAGATGAACGTGGTCACACAATATATCACGTTAATAAACGTGCCCCATGGGAGCTCCACATTACAATGCCGAACTCAGAAACCAATAAAATCTGTGAAAAATGCCGTTCCACGCCCCAATCGTCTCCAGAATGATGGGGATACATCCGAAACCACACTACCAACCTTCCACAAGCCAGAAGGGGCCAACAAACCATGAAACGACTCCGAAACAGGCGATTCCCATGAATTCACCCAAAATGACTCACGAGGGTAACCGGACTCATACCGGATCACGACCAAATTTAGTAAAACTGGCGGGAATGGCATCCAGACATGCCAGGGGTTCGAATGAAACCAATTCTACTAAAAATCGTCGCCTGAAACGACGAGCTCGGCTTACACCCCTGAACATGGATTTCACCCAAACCAAAGTAAAACTCGCTCAAACTCGCACTGTTTAGCTCCAAATCGTGAGAAAATGTAGGAAAAGAGTAGGGCATCTATCCCCCTTCCTCCACAGAAGATCTCGCATACCGAAACGGCCACAATACGTCGAAAACCATCACACGAGCAACCCACGCCAGCTTTGAATCCACGAATGGGATCGCGCCAACGCCACGCTCTGATCTTCACGCCATCACGTCTCAAGTTAGCTCCACGTTGTAAACATGAGAGTCACATGAAAGTCACGTGTCTGAAGTACTCCCCTCACTAGAAGAACAGCCAGCTACGTCCCCTGATGTCTTATGCTGCGCCTACAAGCGTCTAGCCTACGCTGTCACCCGAGAAGCACGACCGAGACTCAGACACTATCAGAACCAGAATAGAACTACCGTCGCGAGTGACTAGATAGGGTAACGCCTATCGGCGTTAGTCCAAAGCCCCTGACTACGTGTGCACACACTGGCTCTTGCCTAAGCCAGGCCTCTAGCTAGTATTCCCCCCTATAGGACGTTACAGTAAAGAGCTGGGGGCCCACGGAACTAGCTTAAGAATCGTAAATCAGGAAGTGACCCGCAGTAAAGGTCGACACACCGAAACGTGCTGCAATGCTACCACTAGTGGAGGATCACGAGACACAGACTCTAAAACACGAGTGCCAGAGTGCAGACAGGTAAGAAACTCTATCGCACGTACTACGAGTACCAATGACAGTACAGAAAACTACCGACGGACTCAGAACAAGGCAACTAGACCTGAAACCACAACGATCCTTGAGTCTCACGACTCAAAGTCAAGATCGCCGTACAAAGCGGAACAAGCCGCCAATCGGTCTATTCCTAAGCCAGAGAAAATGACACGCCGTATGAAATGACTCACGAAGACCTGAGAGAAACACCAAGAACCCTCAGCACACTTGGACACATAGACCGAGGTAAGATAACACCTCATTGCATCCAGAACCACTGTCTCGAACTGGACAGAACTGTCGAGACACACACCAGGTCACCTGTCAACCACTGGGTCACACTGGGTTGACCAGAACCAGGCAAAGACCTTAAAAGCAGTGCAGAAGACTGCTCACAGTAAGAACACTCCTGGCCACCTTATGTCATGGTCATAGCCCTCATAGGAAATAAGAGACATCCATGGGAGAACGGGCAGACCACAAGTTCCTGCCAAGATATACGAAAACTAAAACACTGGTAAACCACCCTCCAGGAGATAAGTGATCCATCACTCGACCGCCTAAGGACATAAGCAGTCAAGGAAGTAATCACTGCACCCACAGAGTTAAGGACTCTGGCGGTCGAGGTTTGGGCCGCCAGGGCACTGTGGTGGTCTAGGGGTAGGCCGCTAGACATAGTTGACCCCGAACAGACTCACCCTGTGAAACCACCATAGCGGTCTAACATAGACGCACTACAAGGACCTGACGGTCGAAGGAAGGATCGTCACACGGCAACCGCCCTAAGACGTAAACCTAAGACTGATAGACTATAGCGGCCTAATAGAGGCGCGCTACACGACTCTGATGTACGAAGGTTGGGCTGCTAGAGCTAACCGACTTAAACCATTGACTCGATCAAAAACACAATGGCGGCCTAAGGTAGGCGCGCTACAGCACTGTGACTCATGGGGGTTGGACTACTAGAGCCAACCGCCTTAAAACATTGACTCGATCAAACGACATGTAATGGCCTAGTGTAGGCACATTACAGATCTCTAGCGGTCTAAGAGTGAACCACCAGAAGAAACTGACCAATGCTAAAATCGAGGAACCAAGGACTATGACGCACCAACATAGGACCGCCAGAGGAATGTGACGGTCTAAGGTTGGGCCGTCATACTCACCAGACCTCAAGAATGCCAACACACCATGGGGTGTGGTGGTCTATCATAGGACCGCCAGAGACCTGTGACAGTCTCTAGAACGGTCGCCAAATCGTCACATTGGGAAAACCAGGGGAAAGGCTGAATCGGCCCGTTCCATGCCCCATTCACACCAAAATGCAGGGGAATCAGAACAAAACCTCGAAAGATGACCTTCCACAGCTGGAAGGGTCACATGCACCCATTAAAATGGAAGATCGGGGTGATTTCAACAAATCGACCCAAATTGGGTCACCGGGGTTCCCGGACTCCTACCCGCCTCGAATGACGACCAATCGCGATAAAACTTGCGGGGATGGGATCCAGACATCCCAGCGGATCTTTTGACAGAAATACCATCAAAAACCATTGCCATTTTCCAGTGAACACCACAAACTCTGAAAAATTACAACGAGCCTAAACTCGCTCATTCTAGCCCGTTCTAGCATAGAACGACATGAAATTGGCCAGAAAATGTGCAGAACAAGTAGGCGATCTGTCTCCCTACCTCCACTGAAGAAATCGTGCGCCGAGGTGACTAATCCTTGCCGAAAATCACCCGGAACATGAACGATGGCTTCTCAAAATCCACCGATGGATCGCGCCACGCCACGCTCAAACCATTGCCCCATCCCGCGTCCTGATCACTCCATCGCGTTCCTGCCTCGGCCAGCTCCATAACGGTGTGCACCCCGCACCGAGAGACCCAGAGAGGAGAGAGAGTGAGAGAGAGAAAGAGAGGTTGAGAATGAGGGAGGAGAGAGGGTGGAAAGGTTAAAATAGAAAGGAAATTAGGAATTTCCCAATTCGTTATACCACTCCTCGACAAACTCACTAACCCTTCAGGGGCCTCATCAGCCTCTTGGGTGGCGTCCCCTGTCCTTGGTGGCGGTAATTCGATATTATCGGGTTATCGGTACTGTGAACTCTGGGATGTTACATGATCTATTATGTCACTACTGGTTTAGTTGTCCATTTAGTCACGTCTTCCCATAGCGTCCTAGTTTGCATAGCGTCCTGCATCACTGTGCCCCTCTGCGCTGTACCTGATCTACAGGACTCTGGGGGACATTAGCAAGAGCCAGGTCCCGAGGCTGGTACAGATGGTCGGGCCCATGCATTTCGTTAATGCGTGGGTCTATTCATTATTTCTAAAGTATGCGCCCGGCACCCTCTAGGCCTGGACACTGTTCCCACGAATGCTAGAGTTTGCAATCGCGGAGCTCAGTTGGGCAACAACATAGTATGTATTCTGAGGGGCAGGCTTATAACCATCCACTGCGATGTCTCAGGCAGCATTCATTTCTGGAGATTGGCGGCCCATTCTAGTCAGTTGGTGAGCAGCAAGCGGGAGTGCCGAGACGATCAAGTGGAGCGGTACCTCCATCCTATCAGCTAGCAGATGGTAAGTCATCCGATATTAGAGCTCGAGCTTCGAGACTGGGCATTATCTATTCACACCAGCATCCTCGCCTTCAGAAAGGGGGGTACTTTACTACTGGAGTAGTATTACCCCTTCTGCTTCAGGCGTAATTTTAGGTATGATCAGCACATGCCTACGTATAGTGCCTAGTTTCCTTCGCTGGTGAGGATGCTCTAGGGAGGACTAATTATCGATCACTCCCGCTCTTGGTGGGATTTCTTTCATCTGTTAGATGTCTCTTCCTTCAGGGTGACAGCCCCCAGGCGACTCCCACGGGTCAGATGTAGCATTCGACCTTGCTATACAGCAACTCATCGAATATTTTAGTCATCACCTGCTGGTACGTGGCGCCGATGTTCTTGAGACTAAAGGGCATCCTCTTGTAGTGGAATATTCCTTTAGGTGACCAGAAGATCATGTGAATTTGGTCGCACTCTGCTATCTAAATCTGGTTGTAGCCAGATGACCCATCCATAAAGGACAAAGTCTCATGGCTAGTCGTTGCATCAATCGTTACTTCGATGATGGGCACCGGGAAGTCATCCTTCAGGCATGTCTTGTTTAGGTCACAAAAGTCCATGCAAATCCTAATCTGCCCATTCTTCTTCTTCACTGGCACAATGTTGGCCAGCCAAGTAGTGTACTGGTTTTTTGCCACAAAGTCAACATCAATGAGCTTGTCGACTTCTTTGTAAATTTGGTTGATTAATTCTGGCCTAATGCACCGGGGCGGCTGCTTCACTGGCTCAATCTTGGGATTAATGGCCAATATGTGTTGAGCCACGGCGGGACTAAGGTCAAACATTTCTTTATAATTCCAGGTGAAGTAATCCCGAAATTCTTGCAGTAAATTCATATATTGCTCTGTCTCTTGTAGAGGCAGAAGGGCACTCAGGAACGTCGGCCTAGGATCACTCTCTGTGCCAAGATTGACCTTAATAAGCTCATCGACCGTGGCTTGGCCACCATCTTCAATATACAGTGGCGCCGGGAGAAGGTCGATGAAGTCTTGATCTTCTTCATCTTCTACCTCGAGGACATCGTAAGCATCCTCCTAGTTCTCCTCACTGGGAAATGAGGTGTCGCCTACTTTCTCTTCTGGCTCCTGGGTTGGCGTTGACGCCGATGGCGTATTTTCTAGGCCACTAGGGTTTTAACCTGTGAATGGATTGCCCCTAAGGGCGGTAGGGAATTCTTCAGCTTCCTGCCAATGTAGGGCGTCGTTGAAAGTTACGGTGACCTCTGCTTCGATGTGTTCCCAGCATTTGCAAGGGGTATTAGCATTCGACCCTTCATGTATTACTGCTAGTGACTTTGAAGCGTCTTCCGGTGTGGAGAGGTGAGGAACTTCTCCAGACACCTCTTGGTAGTCATCGTAGACAGCTTCTACGGGGTCTTCACCAGTGGGGGCAAAGCAGGAAATCATGTTTGCTTCAAGGCACCTTCGTCCGGCGGAACTGACAGCCTCTGTACTCAGGGGGACAGTATTGTACACTTTCCTCCCTGAAGTAGTTGTTTTCCACGTGGGTGATTGCTTCACAATTGGAGGCCGGGGTTGCTTGACCTCCGGCGCATCTTCGAGGTGTTGCATTCTACATTTTGATGATGTCAATGTTTTTGTGATGTCAGCCATTATGACTATATTTGACTGAAAATTAAAAAAAAGGGGTTGAAGTATGTTGAATTACTTGAATTGAATGATGATGATGATGATGTTATAAGTGTTGAGCTGTACTTATCTTCCTGTGCATGATGTCATAATTGTTGAATGATTCCTTTGATAGATAAGTCAATGCACATGCTGACTACTTTGCTTATATGGTCAATGCATATAGGCTATCATGTGTACATAAGGTCGATGCATATGCATGTAGTCAGTTTATAAGGTCGATGCACATGGCACTGTTGTGCACATAAGGTCGACGCACATGTGTTGGGTATGTTTTGGCAGGTCGGTGTAGATATAGAACACATGCATGAAGGTCGATACATATCCCCGTTCCCACCTTCACACAGGTCGGTGCACATGCATATATCAGGTCGATGCTAGGCTAAGGTCGATGCATGTTTTGAGGGTCGATGCTAGTGACCCAGCAAGGTCGATGCATATGTTGAGGGTCGATGCTAGTGACACAGTAAGGTCGGTGCATGTTGTATTGAAAGGTCTGTGCACATTCTCTAAACTGCTAACAAGGGTTGATGCACATTTGTATGAAAGGTCTATGCACATTTTCTAAACTGCTAGCAAGGGTCGACTCACATTTGTATGAAAGGTCTGTGCACATTTTCTAAACTGCTAGGGTCAACGCACATTTGTATGAAAGGTCTGTGCACATTTTCTAAACTACTAGCAAGGGTCGATGCACATACTCTCTGGTGCATGTCAAGTTCTACTTGTGTTAATGTTAGAGGTCGGTGCACATGTTGAGGTCTACCTGTGTTAGTGTTAGAGGTCGATGCTTCTATCTTACACTTATTGCATTGATAAATTTCATGGGCTAATGCATCTTAATTATGCTTTGATGTATGTAGTCCTTTGACATAGTCAAATCTGATTGAATCTTAGGATTACAATTGTGCCTATCATCTGCCTTATGACTAATACTACTCATGTTTTGATAACCCAGAACCATGGTCAAACACCTGGGTTACATCAAGGGCGATCGCGCGTGGAACTTAAATGAGCAAATAAGAAGGCACCTGATCCAAGATAAGATGGCGTGTGATCCAAGAAAGGATGGCATGTTTGTCTCAGAGGCTTCCAGAAGAAGAATATTCAATTGTCACGTGGAGCAATGAATTCTCACTAGGTTTCTGCCACATCCAAACCCTTACAAAGCCCTTGTTCTATTTAAAGGTGGCCTTGGCCTTCGATGAAGAGTGTTGAAAGCTACAGAAAGCTATGAGAGCTCCTGCTGTGTGAAGATCCCTTTCGCAGTGCTAGAAAAAAGAAAGAGAGTGAGAAAAGGATCTGAGAACAGCCAGCCATAGTGACTCAAAGTGCTTCTATGAAGCTACATCGTGTTTCCGTCATTTCAATTTCTATTTTCTCTTTTATTTTGTTCTCATTTTGGCTTATTACTTTGTTCCCTCCAAGGGTACTTGGAGGAAGGGAGACTGAGGTCTCTAATCGTGAGTGACATGGAGTCTCTCACGGGTTCCCTCTGAGGACTCAGAGGAAGGGAGATTGTTCTCTGGTTCTGGACTTGTGGGTAGCAAGCCCAGGTGCCAGGTTTCTATGGGTAGCAGAACCTGGGTTGAGGGATTTGTCTCCCTCTGGTTTCAAGTTGTGAGCCAGCATTTTGTTGCAGACTGAGTCTGCTTGAAGGTTTGCTTAGTGCAAGGAATCCTCGCTCAGTGTGAGCGAGGGGTGGACGTAGATTGCGAGTTGCAATCGAACTACCTAAAAAATTCTCTGTGCCATCTCGTGTGGTTTGCCTCTTTGTTCCAGTGATTGCTTATGTGGGTTCACTGTGCCCAGGAGATACATTGAAAGACGCAACTCAAATGATGGGTCTTGCCTATCTGGAGGGTTGCCTTCTTGCGTGAGGAGACTCTAGGTTCTAACCTCCTCCTCGTGTCCCTGGCTCCTATCTGAGTTATCTTTTGGTTCCCATTCCGTTCAGCTCATTCTATTCGAACCTTAGTGAGTGTAACCATTTGTCTACTTGTTGGGATGTTATCTGTTCGATTGTTGCTCCATCTAAGATTGATTTTTCAAGCAATATTTGTTGATCTGTTTTGGCTTTAGCTTGTTGAGTGCTGGTACTCTTACTGCGTTTCTGTCTTCCACGATTATATACATCATCGTTAAAAGTTGGGAGTGATCTATTCATCCCCCCCTTCTAGATCACATTCTCGGTGTCTATCAAGTGATATCAGAGCAGGTTTCCCAACATGTGGTCCAATGACCAAGGAACACCTGGACCTAGCGCTCATCATAGCTTCATCCCTGAAGGACATTCAATTAGTCGTCCTCCGTTCTTCGATGGCACTAACTACTTGTACTAGAAGAATAGGATGGAAGTATTCCTCTGTGCACAGAGTCACGAACTCTGGAGGGTCATTACCATCGGTCCATTCGAGCTTCCTGAAGATGAAAACACTTGGACCAAGGAGCAGATTCGAGTATCAACTGTGAACTGGACTGCAATGAACATCATGTAGTGTGCTATCCATCCAGAGGAGTATTCCAGAATCTCAGCATGCAAGACAGCCAAGGAGATGTGGGATGAGCTCCAGTTGATCTATGAAGGCACTTCTCAAGTTCGAGCCACAATGGTAAACATGTTTACCTCTGATTATGAATTGTTTAAAATGAAACCTGAGGAGTCCATATTAGAAATGTATGCTAGAGTCTCACAGATCACCAACAGCCTGAAGTCTCTGGGCAAGCAAATTCAGGAGAGTGAACTTGTTAGAAAAATCTTGAGGTCTTTAACCCCTATGTGGCACAGAAAAGCCACAGTTCTAGAGGAATCCAAGGACCTATCTACCATGACTGTCACAGAGTTGATAAGATCCCTGATGGCTTACGAAATGAATCTTAAGAGGAATACGGAAGAGAACAAGAAAGGAAAAAATATAGCTCTTAAGGTTTCCAGAAGCAGTGGCGAGAGTAGTGATGAATATGAGAATCTCCCAGGTCTCGATGATTTTATAGTGTTTTCAACCAATAGTTTTAGAAAACCTTGATTATAGCTGCTTCTTATTAGTTTTTTCTTAAAATACTGTTACTTACAAGTTCTAAAGAAACACAGCCATGCAAACTGATTTGAGTACGTAGCCAGAGATGGCAATCTGTGGTGGATGTTGCAGAGGACATGACCGATGGTGACCAAATTGGCCAAAGCACACAGGTGCCTGTATCTCATCTTTAGAAGGGGTGAAGCAGCGCCTATGATTTGTACGCGGGCTAGAGAGTAGACATCTTAGTACAATGCCTGTAATCATTGACACCTTTACTGCCAATATCTTAGGTTCCACCTCATCTGGTTTGAATTTGATGGCATATGTTTTTCACAAGATTTGAAGGTGACAAAAAGTAACATTCATGTGCAGGGAAGAAAAAAAGAAGCATATTAAGGATAGAACAATCAAAAGAATGTTGGCTGTAGTCGGGGGAAGTTGGAAAGGCTTCATGCCATGGAAGAGGGCTTTATGCCAGACATGACATTAAAGCATCCGTGGGAGTGCTAAAGCAAGCACCTCTGGTTCATGCTTGCCTAGGTGACCAGGTCACCTTGTGAGCTCTAAATTCCTTTGTAGTGAACAAAGAGCCTTCTTTTGATACCTTGGAACATGACTTAGCCACTACCACAGAACATGGCTTAGTCTACCACTCAGATGCAGACTGGAAACCAAATGCAGCATTGCTAAGGTCTCCAATGTTCCAAGACTATGTATAGACAATCACACATGCCATCTGATAATGATTAAAAAGGAAGGATTGGTAAATAACTTTCCGAAGCTGATATCGAAACAGTTGGAAAAATGTGGACATCTTGGTTCATCTCAAGTCCCTTTGGTCACTAAATGGATAATGAAGTAGAAAAATTATTCATCTGTCTTACAGTCAAGGTCTCTACTTTCATGTGGACGTTACTGCATAATTCTACTCCCACATATAAGCAGATTCAGTGTAGTGGTGTGTTGCTGTGCTCTAGATGTCCTTCCTGCCTTTCTGGTTATGCAGAGTCTGCCATAACTTTTTTTTTTAGGGAAGAGTAGACGTCGCCCAGTCTGTCTGGGGTTTCTTTGCTGAATTTTTGGGTCTCCTACCTCCACTACATGATTCTTGTGCTTCATTCATCGCTGATTTCTTATCTTCCAGGTATTCTTCTGTTGGTGATTTCTTGTCTAGGGTGATATTTATTTATACTTCATGGGAGATTTGGTTGGCCAAGAATTCATCCATCTTTGAGGGAAGTCCATGTCCCCCAGAACCATTATTTGGCAGGTGCTTCATCATCTACACTGGATCATTTCCGTATCTCCTTGTTCTGGCAGGCTCTCACACTTTCAGTTGGATCTTTTCTCTAAGTGGAGGTTGTCTGGTCCTACTATTAGGACCCCCACCATCATTCGCTGGCATAGGCCTTCTGCTCTTAGGTTTAAACTTAACACCGATGGTGCTTTCAAGAGGAGTACAGGGGCAGCAGGAGGAGGAGGTATCCTTAGGGACTCCCAGGGAGATCTGATATTTGCCTTTGCACATTATTATCATATTTCTTTTAGCCTTGAGGCAGAGGCCATGGCCCTCCTGGATGGTCAACAGTATTGTCAGCATCGACAAATTTCTGATGGTCAGGTGGAGTGTCATTCCTCAATACTGGTGCAGATTACTATAGGCTCTTACTCCTGTCCATGGAGGCTCTCCTTGCTACTGAGGCACATATTGGATCTGGTTGCAGTTCTTCAGATTTCTATTTGGCATGTTTATAGGGAGGCCAACCATTGTGTTGATAGATTGGCTAATCATGCTTGTGCTTCCCATACATTATTCCTTCCTCATGATGTAAGGGGGACATTCAAGTTAGATAAAACTGGGTGCCCTTCCATCAGACCATGGCCCCTTGTCCTTCTTTTGCTTTCCCCTTCTCATGATGTATCTTCAAGGGTATGCTTCAGTGTACTTGTATCTTCTCATTTTTATCAATAAAAACACCTATCTAGGGTTGTTTTGGTGAAGTGGGAATGCATCCCTTCCCTGAAGAGGTGTACACTCTCCCAAGACTCCTTAGGTAGTTTATTTTAAAAAGCACTTCAAATTCTATTTTGTCTTCATCATCAACTCCCTTCCCTTCCTTCCTCGTCTCCTCCTCCTATGCCATTTAGAGCTGATCTCTCTTTCTCTCTCCCCCCCCCCAAAAAAACACGCACACATTTTTAAACCTCATTCTCACAAGTTACTGCATTTATCTGAGTGGTCCACAAATGACAAAAATCTCTCTGTTGCCTACCTCTATCTCTATAAGCAGAAACTGCTTTCTAAACAGCTTGGAAGAAGGGGCCAATGTATGTGCATGAGCTCTGCAGATTTGACCATATCCAATCCCAATCGATTCACAGGTATCTGACATTTATTCATATCTAACAGTTTTTATTTTTGGGGTTTAAATGGGTCATCTCGGTGCTGGAGAGATTAGGGGCTAGTTTCCCTTTTTTTTCTCTTCGTCACGTGAGGTGATTGGGGCGTGGAATGGGTTTTTCTCATAATTTTTGCCATTTTTGGGTGCGGACTGAGAACGCGACCATCACGGTGGTCACGTTCTTCAAGAAGGCGTTATATCGGGGGGTCATGTTCATTGAGAAAGATGAACAGTAGGGTGGTTAAGGTCGCAGTGGTGAGACCAACCGTGACCAAGTCGCGATTGTCATCCCCGTCGCGTTCGATTGTTGTCGCGACCAGGGGACCCACCGCGTTGATTGGGATCGCGCCCCTCGTGGCGGGCACATTCTTCTCTTGCCGCACTCATGCTGGGGGTCGCGATCATGAACACGCCCAAAGCGGGGTGCGAGTTCATGTAGGCAATCAGTCTTATGGGCCAGAGGGTGGGAAGGTAGCTTGGCGTGCCTTCCTCAGCCTGTGTGCATCTCGGACACCCCGTGGATACCGTGACCATATTTTTAGGTGTCTGGAGTTACCGTGTTATCTCGATTAGCGTGTTGTAGGTCTTGGGGGTCCAGGTGACCCCGTGTGTGTTCTGAGCTTTCGTGTTTGCGTTAGATCGAGTCGCCTTGAGTCTGTACGAGTGCGGTGGGCCCTCCCTGCACGTCGTGGGTCTCTTTGAGAAGTGTTTTCTGAGTGGGCTATGTGTATGGCCTTGGACTGTGAGTCCAGTTGACAAGCCTAGGGTTGGAAGTTTTTCATGTGTCCCGTGGATGAGAGATCCATTCGGTGACTTGTAAGCTATCTTGAGAATCGTGTCACCATAGTTTCAAACCTAGGGATTAGGCCAGATTGACGGCATTGTGTCGTCACGTACAACGGTCTTGACATGAGTCTCGTGACTTAAGGACCGTTGGGTTATTAGGTCTAGTAGGTTGTCCAGAGTCTGGTGGCCGCGAGCACCTGTTTCCTCGCATTACTCGAGATGGGTGCGTGTGTGGTTTTTAGTGTTCACGTTTTATGAGCCCCTACTAGTCGTAGCTTTCCTGCACATGCGTGTGCGGACCTGCTTGGGAGTGGTGGAGAGCATGACTCGAGTGAGACAATTTTTTGGCTAGTTACCATAGGGCCCCCACGCGCAGCCTGAGTCTGGGATTCGAGGGAAGAACCAGCTAGAGGATCTGACCTTGGGCGTATGGTCTATGTGTGCACACGTGGCTAAGGGCGGCGGACCCGTGCTAACGAGTGTGACCTCAGCTAGTCGTTGTTCTGTGTTCCTGGTTATTATACAGTGTCTCGATTTCTGCCTGGGGCATCGTAGAGAGACACCTAAGGCTGTCGACTAAGTCGTTAGTGGACGCATCTGGCCTTGCATCTGGTGGGCGGTACTCCCGTCACGTGACGTGAGTTGTCGTGATTTGAGGTTCTGCTTCTCGTCTGCGAAACGAGATTTTTGTGTGTAATTTTTGGGTGTTCTCCCAGAGTTGAAGTCTAGAGTTTTCGGTGAGCGTCACCGAGGGCTTCTCCGTAGATGGCGTAGAGTTCACGACGGTGAGGTCATTGTAGATATATTTTCCTATCTGCGTAAATCTTCTATCTATCCCTTTCCACTAAACAAATATGAGAAATAAGCAAAGTATAGGGAGAAGGGAATAGAAGCAGAACCTGTGATCGCCACCAAGGCACCAGCCATGATAAATGCACCGTACCTTTGAAAGAGAGGACACTCGCCTTTAACCAGCACTGATGAGGTGCGCGGCTCCTCAGGAATCGCCTTTATCGACGCACGGCCGCACGACAGACCGCTCGTCAGTGCCGGAGTGAAACGTGAGATGAAGGACTGTGGAGGAAGAGCGACCCGTAGTCAACGGCAGGAGGAAAAAGAGTGGCCTGGAAGAAGTCGCACGTCCCCGCGAGCAGTCAGGAGGAAGCCGCACAAGACCACCACGCCTTAAGTTGAAGGGTCCAAACCTCCACCCTTTCCGACCAGCCAAAAAGAGTGGGCCTCGTGTTAATGTGCCACTGACCTGCAAAATAACGTGGAGAACACAAAAAAAGAACACCCAGATTAGAACTATAATGTGCAGTAAGTGCTAGAATGGAAGGAAATAAACATGACTAAATGAAATGGAGTTTACTTGGAGGTTTTTAAACCCCTAGGGGCATCAAAACATGGGAGGGTGTGTGTGATGTGATGAATAAATGAAGAAGTGTGGAGAAGGAGCAAGAAAACAATGCATGCAATGATGAGAAAGACGGCGGGACTAGGCTAAACAATGACTCAAAATGCGTTACTCCCTGAAATCGGAGGCCTATGAGGATGTAGCAGGCCTCCCTCCCTATCTTGGGTCGCTCTAGAATCCGGCAGAGCTTCGCCGTCGACCAGGGGTGGGGGGGGGGGGGGGGGGGGGGGGGGGGGGGGGGGGGGGGGGGGGGGGGGGGGAGCTGATGATATCCTAAACGTAAATCAATCTTCGAGAACACTGTAGCACCTTGCAACTAGTCGAAGAGATCATCTATACGAGGCAAAGGATAGCAGTTCTACACAGTCACCTGGTTAAGCTTCCGGTAATCAATATAGAGTCAAAGTGACCCATCCTTCTTCTTCACGAATAGGACTGGGGCTCCCCATGGCAAGACACTTGGTCGAATAAAGCCTTTGTCCAACAGCTCTTGCAATTGCTTGCTCAACTCTACCATCTCTATGGGTGCTATCTGGGCTAGTGCTTTAGATATCGATGTTGTACTGGGCAAAAGATCAATAGAGAATTTGATCTATCGGACTAGTGGCAACCCTTCTAAGTCCTCTGGAAAGACATCGAAAAAGTCTCAAACCACTTCGATCCTCTCAAGTGATGGCGCTTGGTTGGCCTCAGTTGTGGCCACTACACAAGCTAGGAATGCAATACAGCCCTTACACAACGATCTCATTACCTTCATGGCCGAGACCACAAACCTTCCTAACCCAATCTTGGGCAAAGGGTGGAAAAACTCCTTCTCTCCAGGAATGCGAAAAACAACATGCTTCTTCCGGAAATTAATGAGAGCATAATGCTTCTCTAGCCAATCAAGGCTAAGAATTGCATCATAATCCTTCATCTTCAAAAGATAGAAGTGACCAGGTAACTCTCGCCCTTCAACAAATACGGGCAAGGAAGGATAACTCTTTGTAGTGGACAATGCTCCGACTGGAGTGTGCTCTAGAAGAGGCACATTTAAGTCCATTGCTACCAAACCCAACCCATCATGCAACATTTTTAAAAACCACTCGGACATGAATGAATGAGTAGCACCAGTGTCAAACAAGATTCTAGCGTAGAAGCCTGATATCAAAAGTGTACCTTTAGTCACATGGTCCGCTTGTTCCACATCCTCTTTAGCCAATGCAAACACTCGTGCTAGCACTCAAGAATTTTTAGTTGGCTTTGCTATTGTTGGCGCTACTGTTACTGCTATCGGGGCTTTACTGGGCGTGGTTAACTGTGCCTTCAAACAATCCTTAATCTTGTAATCTGGGCTTCCACATCTAAGACACTTGCCAGTTACCATCCAGCACTCCTTACCTCCACGCCATCTTCTGCAATGCTTACACTCTGTCTTATCTCCTGATGATCCTCCCGATCCATCAGCTTATGGTAAAGCTGACTTTGTCGGTGCATAATTTGACGGTTGAGAGAAAGACTTCTTCTTCTTGCAGTCTTGTCGTTGAAATTTCGACGATGGCCTCTTCATCAATGCTTTCTTCTCTTCTTGATATTGGTCCATTTCACTTTCTTGTCGACATGCCACACTAAGATCTTCTTCCATTCTCTGATGATTGAAGGCCACTAATCTAGTCCTCAGGGATGGTCGAAGGCCCATCATGAATTTATTCACCTTTCACTATTCATCGATCACAATATGAGTGCATATTTTGCCAGCTCCGTAAAACGTGCCTCATACTCGAGCACCGTCATAGACCCTTGGGTTAGAGTAAGGAACTCCTACTCCATTTTGTCTTAGACATGCTCGGGAATGTACTTTGCCTTAAATAGATGAACAAATTCTTCCCATGTCGCTTTCACCAATCCGTCCTCAAATTGGTTTCACAGAATAAAGGACCACCACACATTAGCATGTTCCTGAAATCATATGATCCAAATTAAGCAAGCACAATGCTAATTAATCACTTCACACAAAATATAAAAATAATTCCCTTACCACCAGCATAAATGTAGCCAAAGTGACCTTCTCATTCTCATCACATCGAATGGTTTGGAACACCTTCTCCATTGCCCACAAGCAATGCTCCGTAACCAGGGGTTGACTCTCCCCCTTAAAAGATGACAGGTTCATCCTTCGTAACCGTTCCATGACCGATGCCCCGTCAATGACCCTTTGAACTATCTCTAGGTGTGGTGGGGCCTAAGCCAAGAATACCATAGGTTACTCATAAGGCTTGCTCAACTAAAACTACACACTCCAACCAATCTATACCATACCTGGGCTTGAGCCTGAACTTGAGCTTGCAATGCTGCCTGTGTGTCAGCCTGAGTCTACATCACACGCACTAACCCTTGCATGCAAACACCATAATCAACCAATGGCGATGGCGGTGACACTGGCAATCCTTTTTGACCTTCTCCCACATCTCTCCTCGACTCCTCCTCACGAGCAGGGGCAGCGGCACGGCGACCACGGGATGCCATAACCTTATAAAATAATGGATTAATAAGCTTGAGCTCCTAATTATTATTGATTAATATTTCTACATATGTATATTTTCGGCTCATATAACTTATAAAACTATCTAGATCTTGTGATATGAAGCTAGTCGATGGTATACTTATGTAAATTATCAACCTATGGCTCTGATACCACTCTCTGTAACACCCCACCTTAGGATCTGGTCCGAGCACATTGACCCCATGTTAAATTGTGTAAGAATGATTAATGAATTTAAGATGGTGAATGAGTAAGGTTCTTTTGGCCTACATACCACACCATGCCTAAAAACAAAACAAAACAAAACTTGAAAACAAAAAAAATTATCATTCGTGTGATTACATTACGCTTGCTTATTTTTTATTTTTAGTACACATCTTCCTGCTTGCATGTTGCATTTTTCTATATTCTTTATTATTTGCCTTAGTTGATTAAAGGCTTGGCCCATTGACCCTTTATCAAGGTCAAACAGACATCCCCTTGCTTATCGATCAAGGGGCCAAGCTAAAAAGATTAACTAATCTATTTGCTTGAGTGTGTTACGCAGGGGTAAAGAGAAGCAAATGACACAAGTACACAAGCACACGAAAGGGCAAACTCAGGTAATAAACATGCTTTTCATAGTCATAATCATATATTTATGTGTGTACAAAGTGCAGGAGGTGGCATACAAAGGTAATCTCTCTAGCTCTCTCCGCCACCCTCCTCTCTCCTACTCTTTGCCTCTCCTCTCTCGTCCCAGTCCCTAGATGGAGTCGATGGTGGTCCCATCAACCCCTGTGTGGTGGTCGATCTCCTGGTCTATGCCTGTGCCTCCGCCTCGTTCCTCTACTGAGTAGAGGAACCCGCTAGGTAGCCTGTGCTGGAGTAGGTGCTCGGGCGTCCCTCACGGTGTAGTCGCTCCTGGCCTCTCTGCTAGCACTCCTCCGCTGCCCTAGCATGCTCCTCGGCTGTGCCAAGATGAAGCCACAGCTCAGACAGCTCTCGCTCATGCTCGAGCCATTCCTCTCGCTGTCACAGCTGCTCCTCCCTCTCGTGAGCGCGCACTCTCCTCTCCACCTCGGCGAGGATCTGTAACTCTATCACCTCTCGAGGGAGCACCTCTGTCTCTCACCACCTCCTCTCCTCCTCCAGCTCGGCAACCCGCTAGTCACAGATCGTGAGCTCGGTGCCTGCTAAGGCCGCCTGAGTAACTGCATCTTGTAGCTCCTCCATCTGCATTTGCAAACACATTTCTATGAGCATATTGTTGCATCTTTTGGAAAAAGAGAAGATTTAACTGCAATGCTTGACTATCTTTTTAACTCACTCATGCTGCTAAGTCGTGCTCCACTGCCTCGACGCATGCTATTGCTCCCGCTAGTCGCTCCTGCAATGAAGTAACCTCGGTTGTCTGCTTCCTCGTACTCGAAGAGGCACCTCCTACCCCTCCTGCTGTTACTCCCTACTTGGAACACAACATTGATTGAGACTGTCAGGTGCTAATCGCCAAAATTCAGGATTAATCATGGCATATAGGAAATTCATACTCACCAGGGTCTCCTAGTCTGCTCGTGTAGTCGCGAACTGAGCCTCCAGGCTATGGAGCTGCATCTGCATGTCGATCGCCACTGCATCTCGTGCATCCTGCATTCATCACATATCAGTTATAAGCATTTATCACACTAGTCAAAGCATGTAGAATAGAAAGCATGCATTCATACATACCCCTACTGGCCTCATCTGAGGCCGACTGGAGTAGGTTTACCAGCATCACTGCAAGTATGCCATGCTATCCACCGCCTGGGAGATGACTAGAGTACCGCCACACTGCTAGTCGACGTACTGCTCTAGGAACCGTAGCCGCCTATCTGTCGCCACTGCCTGTCCATGGGTCTTGCACCCTATCCTGCGTGGCTTTGTGATGTCAACCCACTTTTGGTGGAGGCCTAGCATCCTCATTGCCAGCCTCAGTCGCAAGGGCTCGATCTCATTTAGGCAGTGAACCCAGATCTCACGACCAAACAAGGGATGACCCACTGCAACCCATGGCTGGCCCTTGTAAGTCATCCCCAGGTAAGGTCTCCACACAACCTGCGTGCACGCACATCATCATTATATCATATTAAGTAGGAAATAGAACCAAATGCATCATAATCACACATGTACCAAGGAAGTGGGGTAGTCATGGAATTCCTGTCTGACGACCTATAGCTTGTAGGAGTGTGAGGCCCCAGTCAAACATGGCAGCCAGTGTCACGCCAGGGGGTATGCTTCTACATCTCCAAGACAGGGGCCGGCCCGGTCCATCGGCATGTAGAGGTGACTCCACACCTACACCCATAAGCATTAGCATCATAGTTATCATAATCATTCATAAGCATAATTACAAGCACAAACATACAGTTTAATCATAAGCATGGAAAAATAACAAAAAAATGCATACCTGAAGGAAATGTGAGAAGCCACCGATGGTCGTCTCATGACATGTCCCCATGGACAAGTCGACTATCAAGTGCGCCAGTAGGGTGGCACCCCATGTTGAGTTTCTTTGAATGATTTTGATGATAACAAAATCCTAAATTGAGTTTCTATCTCATGCCATGTCAATGCAATCAAAATGCGGGTTAAGAGGGCTTAAGTGTTGGTTTAACATATCATCTTTTTTATTTACTTATTATTATTATTATTATTATTATTTATTTCATTCTGTTTGTTTGTTTGTTTGTTATCATTTTTTATTTTATTATTATTTATTTTATTTATTTATATTTGTTGTTATTTTTTTATTTTTTTATTTTATTTTATTAGTAATTCGACAGTTAGTCTGCATGTCTGGCAAAAATCTGACAGCATCTCCCCTGTACCGAGAATATGCCAAGGGTACATAGGAAATCGTCAACTGAGAGCCGAGATGGAGTCCGTAATAAACGGGCATATCGGAGCCAGAGAGCCAAAGGGGTCGAGAACTGGTGAGACAATGTCCGTCATAAGCTAATTTATTTAGTATTTTCGTGGTGGAACCATGCACGTATATTATTCATCACCCACAAGCACGTACAAAAATAAATAGGTGAAAATGTTTGAGGCATACGTGTATCATTTATTTATAAATATCACATGTGTTTGTTCACCTATATACATATATGAGAAGATACAATCGGCATGGCCAAAGTGCCAATCGGCATGGTCACTGTAGGAATCCACGTATCGACGCTAACAGTGGTCAGCGCATGAGGGCAAGCCCTTACGGCGCCGAGAAGGCCATCTCGGCGAAAGCTCAAGGTGGGCGCCGATCAGAACTGGCCCAGGCTGGTTGAGAGGATTTAGGCAAGAAGAGCACAGTCGAGCGAGGGCTCTTAGTCTCAGAAACAGAGGAAAATTTCAGGAAACAGGGTATTGGAAATCAAAAGAAATTATACAATCGTCGAGTGAAACCCACGGGACAGTATCAAGTTCCCATTTAAGGTAGACGAAGGGCCATGAGATGGACTGTCTCCAGCCTCCATTATGCACAGCAAGGACTGATCCAGAAGAACTCATGGATTTCGATCGGGGAAGAAATCAAGTAAACCAGACAAGCGGGCAGTCATGCTAACACCTCTTGTGAATAACACTTCCCATGGGCATCACAGACGTTTGTTTCTACGAGGAAGTAATGATCGGAAGGGGGCTGACATGATTGCTTAGCAGCAAAATAAGGATAGGTGTAGAAGAAAGCCTGAGCAAGGCACAACACATACATACACCGCGAACCAAACATGATTTGCACAGAGAGGGACACACACAAGATTTCATAGGGAGACAATTAGACAGGAGGAATATATCAATGCATTTTTTTTATCCGTTCGCATATATGCCAATGGAACAACGCACTACAAATGGAATGAACATACATATATCATGAACTCTCAATAGGGCCAAGGAGGTTACATGCTTTAACTAAAACAGGGAACAAGGGGGGAAGGGGAAGACTATAGCCCCACAGGGGCATTAGCCAGTGGCGGCAGCGGCACCCACCTTTCTCTCTTTTAGATCTCACTGGAGCACTCTGATGCTGGCTCTCACTCTCAGTTCGCTTTGTATCTTTTTTCTTTTTTTTTAATATGAGAAGAAAATAATTACAAGAAGGCCAATTTGGCCGAACAAAGACGGATGGACGGGTAATGTAATTTATCCATCCTAATATGCCCCCTTACTTCACGAGGAAAATCAACCCATTTATTCCAAATAACATAAGAAGGAATAGTACAAGCCCAATTTGCCAGAGAATCAGCCACATTATTGCCTTCTCGATAGGTATGATTGAAGGATAGTAGCATGCCAGCAGCAAGACGATGAATGTCATCTACGATGTGTATGGGTCGCCATGGACAGGAGCTTTGCTTCTGAACGATCCCAATCAGCATCGCTGAATCAGACTCAATGATTAAATTGGATAGTCCATAGAAGGCACACATTCGAAGTCCATCCCGCATAGCCATAGCTTCTGTCTCCAGGCTGGAAAGAAAGGGGTAGCGACGAGAAAAGGCCCAAATTATGTCACCTTTTGAATTGCGAAGAACACCTCCACCTCCTGCACTACCAATGCTTCTTTTGAAAGCTCCATCCACGTTTAGCTTGAGTATATTGGCTGGCGAGGCTGTCCAACTGATAACAATAGTTTTGATCTTGTTTGGGGGGGGGAAGAACCATCCCCCACTGCAGTAGCCCTGGCCAAGCTTTCGGGGTATGGTGGTGGCCGAAAAATTAAGAAGAGGAAGGAGGGACTTGATGTGTGTTATAACCTGTTGCGAGATTCTATATGTTGACATAGTTATACCTTCATGTCTGGCGGCGTTTCTTGCCTTCCATATCTCCCATATAATGGCTGCCATGGTAATAAGAGAGATTGTTCCTTGAACAATAGATGGAGAGGTATCTTGGAAGGCAGCAGAGATGTCAGGGTTAGCTCCCAGTTTATTCCAATCCATTCCTTCAATAAGTGATTCAAAACTAGCCCATACAGCTGATGCCAATTCTCCATAGAAAGAAAGATGACTAGTAGATTCAGAGTTACCAAGGGGGCAGCACATACATCTTGAACACATGGAGATCCCATACCTGCCAGAAGCCAGAACTCACACTTACTGAATTTTGCATAGAGCTCATGATCTCGCAGAGTCCATTCTCCCCCCTTTCACTCCACACATTCAACCCCAAATGCCCCAAAATCGAGCCATCGAGCGACCACCCCCATCCGATGACCTAGCCCGGCAAGCTCACCGGCGTCCACCGTACACCACTGCCTCGAATCATGGTGAGGAGGAAGGCCATCAGGAAGTTTCACGAGCTGGTGGAATGGGAGGATGCACCTCTGGCGGTGAACCAACCAGAGGAAGGGCAACCGGCGGTGGTGGCGACCCAAACCGAGGGGGAAGGACCTTCCACGACGGTGGAAGATCCTGGAGAAGTCACCAGTGTCGAGGGAGAGGCTGTCACGGTCGAAGGATCACCGGAGAAGGCGAAGGGAGGCTGGTCGTCCGAGGTAGGCCACTGCCCCAAGAACTCAATTTTTATCCTTTTAAAACCATGCATGTGGTGTGAATGGGATGGAAATGGGTCTGGGTACCCAATGAAGAAGTTTGTAGGCCGTTTGGGCCACTTCCAAAGCTTGGGGGAACGAAGAGGATGACACCCAGTCGCTGGGAGCGTAGCAGTCATTCCAGTGACCGCTACAGTCTCAGGTGGCCCAACTCAGGTGCACTAGAGTACTCAGACGGCCCAACTGTGGTGCACCAGAGAAACCAGAGATAGAAGTGTTATTTTTATTTTTTTACTCTATTTTATATTTTTGTTTGTTTTCATTTATGTTAAATGCAATGCAAATGCGACAGAAAGACTGACTCCATGTCCTAAAATGTGTGCAGGGGAAAAGGAGAATCCAGATTACATGGCTTCAAGTTTGGGCGGTGTACCAGGCACTGCCCGAATACCAGAGAGATAGATTGGCTACTATGGGGTTCAGAGAGGTACACAGTATCGAGGTCACCCGAGTGGACACAGCGCTACTGTATGCTTTGCACGAGATGTGGGACCCGATCGGCAGAGCTTTCATCTTCCCGTGGGGTCATATGATCCCTACATTGGAAGACATAGCGAGGATTACAGGACTGAGTGTGCATGGGATAGCAGTGACGGGCTACACCTACATCGACTACCGCGAGTTGGCACAGGAGCTACTTTGACTGGATCTGATGAGGCCGGGGCATCACTCATCCCAGCTAGCACGAGCGATGCTCCAGGAGAGCCTGGGGCTGAGAGGGGCGGTGATCTCGGTGGGAGAGCTACCCGAGGAGCACATAGGCAGAGTAGTGGAGTAGGTCCGGCCTAGAGTAGTAGAGGAACTGGGACTAAAGGGAGATATCATCTTGAGGCACTTCCTAATCCTGCTGTTCGGAAAGTTACTATTTACGACCAGAGCTGATAGAGTGAGTTATAGGCTCCTCCCGTTACTGAGGGATCTGGACAATGTCGGGAGATATGCCTGGGGAGCAGCTATTCTAGCTTTCCTTTTTGACACCTTGAGCATGACCGACCGGCATACGATGTTGGGCAGCTTCTCGCCTTTCCTTCAGGTAGATGCTTCTAAATGCTTCTAATTCATTACTTATGATTTATGCTGACTATATGCTAATGCCGATGCTAATGTTTGACATTTGACTTATGCAGATCTGGAGTTTCCTCTACCTTCCCGGGATCGGGCGAGGGACAGAATTGTACCCAGAGAGGATCCCCATCGCGAAGCGGTGGGTGGTAGCCAGGGATATGGGGTCGATCAAGCAGCTGACCTGGGCTATCCAAGATGACATCGACTCATTCCCCTATGCATCAGTAAACTCCTCAACTCTTCTAAATGCTTTTAAATGCTCCTGACTATCTATATGCTGACTTTGACTCGATTGCCCTTTTTCAGGTGCACTGGATACCGTACCGTGATGAGGGATACAAGGGACAGCCATGGGTGGAGGCATCCCTGGCATATGGCGGATGAGAGATCTAGTTGCATTGCATCCACATCATCCAGCCTCTCCATTACCGGCTCATCCTGAGGATGAGGGGAGTGCACCGGCCCGAGGTGGAGCTCCCAAGTAGAGATGACGAGTGCCATGGGAGGTCCTCGAAGGGACTGAGTGATGACATCGACTAGAGTGTTCGAGTGGCCGACCAGGTTTGGGATTGGATGTGGGGGGGTCGGGTGGTGAAGACCCGGGTAGATGGTGATGAGGCCTACCTGAAGGCCTACGCCCGCAGATATGAAGACCAGGTTTTTCGCGACATCCGACGACTGCTATGGACTTCTAAACTCATGCTCTTTCTATTATTTGAAATTATTCCTATATGCACCGACACTGTGACTCTCTATATGCAGCTAGACCCACAGGGTAGGATAGCGGAGCTCCAGGGACTTCTCCATGCCACGATCTAGTAGAGAGATGCGTACAAGGTGGCGTTGGAGCTTTTGGTAAGCCTTCCCTAAACCTTAGACTTAATTTACTTTTGCTATGCTTGACTGACTATGAAGCTCGGGAAGCACCGATGATCAAATACCTTCAACTGGTAAGAGGAATAGCCCCACTTTTTGAGAGTTTTCTGGTCATCTAGATAGCTCGGGTGGAGAACTCCCGGGCAGACGCCCTCTCTCAACTGGCCTCCTCCATTGGCCCAGAAGGTACCCAATCAGTCTTCCTCGAAGAGCTAGAATGACTGAGCATAGAAGTAGAGCTCATGACTGTTGACCAGGCATTACCGAGCGACTGGCGAACACCCTATATATCCTGGCTCTGAGACTCTCAGGAGCCCTCTGACCCTCGAGAAGCTCAAAGACTGAAGTATCAAACTCGACGTTTCATCATCTTGGATGGAGCCCTGTACCAGAGGTCTTTTTTCGATCCCCTCCTCAAATACCTCGATACCGATGAAGCCAACTGAGCAATTCAAGAGATCCACGAAGGTATCTACGGCGCGCATCAAGGAGGAAGATCGCTCGCCAGGATCTTGCTGCGACAAGGCTACTGGTGGCCCACTCTCCAGCGTGACTGCTTAGCCTACGTTCAAAAGTGCGATCGATACCAATGTTTTGACCACCTAATCCATCAGCTTGCCTCAGAGCTCATCACCCTTACCGAGCCATACCCTTTTATCCAGTGGGGAATTGACATCCTAGGCCCATTTCCTATAGCTCAGGCCCAGAAGAAGTTCGTCATTATCGCCATTGACTATTTTACTGAGTGGATCGAAGCCGAAGCCACTACCAGGATCATCGATTTGGTCGTATGGAGTTTTGTTTAGAAGTCGATCATCTGTCATTTTGGTATCTCCCGAGTGACTGTGAGCGATAATGGCTGGCAATTTGATTCTCATTATTTTAAGAACAAATGTGTCGACCTACATATTCACAACCACTTCACTTCGGTAGCCCATCCCCAGGCCAATGGTCTAGTCGAAAATGCCAACAAAACCATATTGAAAGGCATCAAGGCTAGGCTAGGCAAAGCCAAGGGTAGTTGGCTTGAGGAATTTCCAAGTGTACTTTGGTCGCACCGAACCACTCCAAGAATCGCCACCGGTGAGACCCCCTTCCAGCTGGTGTATGGCACGGATGTCATGATTCCTTTGGAGGTCGATAGCCCATCTCTCCCAGTCATCAACTTCTCGCCCGAGGCGAACAAGCAGAAACTGCTCGAGAACCTCGATATGGCGAGCGAGATCTGAGAGATTACAGGTATCCGAGCCACAGAATATCAGCGACGCCTCACTCGATACTACAACACCAAAGTCTGAGACAGACACTTCCAAGCGGGAGATTTCATCCTAAGGAAAGCCGAAGCCTCTCGACCACTAAAGGCGGGGGGAAAGCTAGCCCCTAATTGAGAAGGCCCCTACCGAGTGGTCGAGATGCTAGAGAAAGGAGCATATCGACTGTCCACCATGGAAGGGGCGCTTATCCCTCGGACATGGAACACAACGACATTACAAAAGTTCTATTTCTGAACTTTCCTCAAAAATGTAAGTGACATATGGCAATAACAACTTTCCTTTTCTTTTCATTAATGTTTCCTTGCACATCAGATAGGTTGTAGCCAATACAATATATATCAAAAATAAAAAAAAGTACATTCACTCGTACTACGGCACGAGCTGATCACTCGACTGACTCGGCTAGCACCCTTAAGCCAAGCCACTGACTCTACCCCATGTAGAAACTGGCTCGGATAACATGATGACTGACCATGTTTGCTCGGGAAGCTCGGAAGAAAGATATCAGAGGAAGAAAAGGAAGGAATGCCCGGATGCTACTTAAACAAGAGAGGGCCTCCTCTGCCAACTCTTTGGAAGGCACGGAGCTAGAAGTCGGATAGAAAGTAAGCACCTATGAGCGGCAGAACTAGGCCATCCTCCAAAGAGTGAAAGAAAAAGGAAGAAGCAGGTCGAAGAGCAAAAGAGAGAGAAAGGTCGCCACCCCCTCGAGGAGGTGAGAAAGGAGGCAGGGATGGAAAGACAGGAGGAGCAACGATGTTGCACCATCACCCCCCGGGAAAGAGCAAGAAGGAGGAGTGGGTAGAGGTAAGGAAGGAGTAGGACAAGGCCACCGTGTCAAACGCCCTCTCCCTTAAGCCTCCTTCCGCTTCTACCTTCCTCCAAAGATAGTGGCGACGGTCCAGAAGTCAGGAAAAGGTGCGTCGCCACGCTCCATTCCCTCTTCCACGCCGTCCGCCTGTCACCATTCCTTCTTCAATGCCGAAGTAGCAGGAACGCCTCGATGGTCGCCAGGATCATCGTCTTCCAAGTCGCCCTCCATGTTTCGCCAATACTCCCCCAGAATGAGAAACAGATGCTTCGTGAGAAAGGAGAAAAAGGAGAGACTGCAAGGGAAGCCTAAGTGTTGAAGATAGGTGGAGACGCCCTTCGGGACCTTTTTATAGGCCGAAGGGGGGAGCCCCGCCTTAATTGAATCTCCCCTCGACACATTAGGCTAAGCCATCACCCCAACCAGCAGGGTTTAGACCCTCGGACCCACCCTACCATCACTTAGTCACCACAGGAAAGGGTTGTACTGTGATATCGGTCCGCCAACATCGAATCCGCCAATTTGAAAGTGTGCTTGCAAGTCTAGGTTCGAGGCTCACTCGGTCGGTACCTTTGCATCCGTAGTCCGTGTCACATCACCCCTCCCCTCATTTGTCAAAGAGAGGAAGCACCTTGTCCCCCTTATGTCTCCCTCTCTCCCCCCTTGGTCAAGGGGGCATACCCCCTCTCTCTCCTCCCTCCTCCACCTCCCATCCACCCCCTAGGGTTTCTCCTCCCCTATATAAACTCTCTTGTAACATACTTCAGAAGTTTAATGAAGAATTTGTGAGAAAAGATTGAGTTAACAGAGAGATTCTCTTCCCCCCTTGGGTGTGATACCCTTGATCAAAATCCTGTGACGGGATTATTCTGGCGTGACTCGCCACCCTTATCCTCCCTATCTTCTTCACATCTGGTTCCCAGAAAATTCTTGGTGAAGTTTCCGCAAGGCAAGAAGAAGTGGCACTGGTTTCGCGTGGATCGGAGCTGTGGATCGCTGGCAACAATTCTTCTCGTGAAGTCGCACAAATCTTCCCTAGCCTACTGTCCAGATCCTTAGTTTCCTGATTCCAAATTTCTCCAGATCTACTCCCAAGCTTTCTGGAGCTGATCTTCTAAGTGATCGTAGGATTTTCCATCCTCTTCGCGTTGCCGCTGAGCCCGTGTCGATCCGAGACTTGTGCTGGTCGTGGCGAAGCTTTTTGTGGGACTGCATCGACCTCCCTGTGCAGATCTAACCCAGAGGCAGAGGCAACTTACAGAAGCTACCCCATCTCCTTCCATTCAGATCTGTGAAAGCCCTTTGGTCTTCGTCTTCCTCGTGATGTCGCCGACAAGTTCCAACAAGAAGCAACCCATTCTGACGCCGAATTGGTTTTTCCCATATTTTTTTAGCATTTCTATGTAGTTCTGTGTGTGCAGAACCTGAGGCTGAGAACAGTTGCTACTGTGCCCAGATCTGGTCAGATCTGATCGTGCCCTTTGGGGCAAAGAAACTTCATCCTATCGTCGACGTCCTCCAACAAATGACACTCTGATCGGGCGTCGGATCTTAGCGTATCAGCCTCTGCAAGTCTGCTGCGCCGAGTGACCTGCGCGGGCAGAATCAAGTCGGCTTCCAATCGGCTCACCGATCGGCCCACCGATCGGCCCTAACTTGCTACCCTCACCTCCCTCGAGTGTTGCCCATCAACCTGAGTTCCAGCAGCCCCGAAGCAGTGTTGTAGCCTATTATCTCCCTACGAGGAGTGGGCCATATTATTGGAATTGTAATAATTAATTATTTGTGTGTATCTGGGTTGTCAGATTCAGCCGGGGTTTCTTCCCCATGCACTAGTCATGGAGGTACGCGCATGTTCCTCATACGCGCATTTGCTGATCTAGTATGCTTATATATATGATGTGTTTGTGAGTAGGGCTGTATCCAAATACATATTACCATGGTTGAGAGTTGTGAGAGCCCGTTCCATAACGCCAGTCGAGCACCGAGCTCGAATTGCACACCCTAGGTGACAGTGGTTCCTCAACTGCTGCGATCCCACGTTTCCCTCACAAGGGACGATCGTCGGGCTAGCTAGAGTTTCTATTGAGAGATGTCTCCACCCGGAGAATGCCACGGTAGTCAGTCGCTCTGCTTACCTTAACGTGCTAAGTGCTGGCTGCACTTTGAGTCGGTCGTACGTCTTAGCCCAGTTGTGTCTCCCATCGTGCATCACGGAGCACATTGTGTTTGACAGTGCATTAGGTCTACGCACATACAAGTCATTGCATACTTAAGGTCTGTGCATATTTGTATACAACGTGTAAGGTCGATGCACATTTATTAGCGATAGCATGTAAGGTCAATGCACACTTTGCATCTTGCCTTCTAAGGTCGAAGCACATTGTGTGTCTTGCTTTATAAATGTCTGTGCACATTTGCATCCTGCATAACTAAGGTCGAAGCATTGTTTCCATAGTCGGTGCACATTGTGTTAGTCAGCATACTAGGGTCTGTGCAAATTTGGAAGTTCATGTCTACGCATTGTGTCCTGTGCAAGGCAAGGTCTACGCATATACATCATCTAGGTTTG
Source organism: Amorphophallus titanum (assembly GCA_024336825.1). Classification (NCBI taxonomy): domain Eukaryota; kingdom Viridiplantae; phylum Streptophyta; class Magnoliopsida; order Alismatales; family Araceae; genus Amorphophallus; species Amorphophallus titanum. Next base: position 80,804,826 of record JANBPO010009603.1, on the reverse strand, counting down.
TGCACATGCATTGTCTAGGTCTGTGCATATTTGCATTTAGCTCTGTCAAGTCTAGGCACATACTGTAGCATGCACCTTTTAACTCTGAGCACATGTGCAAAATGCTTAGATAGGTTTGTGCATCTTTCACACTAGTCTGAGAGATCTGTGCATATCCTGCTATGATTAAACTAACACTCGTGCATCTTGAGTCTGCTCTATTTTTCTTATCATGACTCAATTCTCATAAGGTCAATGCATATTGAATATCCACTCATGCTTATAAAGTGTTTCCCCATTTCTCTCATCTCGTTCTCTCTCTCCGTTCTCTCTCATCTCCAGTCTGTTTGGCCCGGGGCACGCGTCGTTGCGGAGCTGGCCAAGGTAGGGACGCGTTAGGGAGATCGGTTCGCGGGATGAAGCGTCGATTAGAGCGTGGCGTGGTGTGATCCCTCGGTGGATACCAAGAAGACATCGTTCGTGTTTCGAGCAGTTTTTGGCGTGGATTAGTTGCTTTGGCACACGGTTTCTTCGGTGGAGGTAGGGAGATGGATCACCTACCTTTCCTGCACCTTCCCTTGTAGTTTCATGCTATATAGTGCGAGAACAAGCGAGTTCAGGCCCGTTGGGGATTTTCGGACTTCGTAGGGTTCAGCAAAAAATGACAACGGTTCTACGATCGGTTAGTGTCAATGGGCTCCCTAGAACGTTAGCATTCTATAGTCGCTAATTTCGTGTCGAATGGTGCTCTACCATGCCGATAGGAAGTCAGGAACCTCGTTAACCCCATTTGGGTGATTTCTTTAGAATTGCCCATTTCTTGCGATTCGTGAGTTGTTTTGACTCTGGTCGGAGTCTATGTGATTGCCAGGGAGATTGTGGTTGTATCCCCTTCGTTTCGGCACGAACGGGGTGTGGAAAGGTCACGATCAGATGAACCCCATGGTTTGCTCATCGTAACGCCTTTACGGTTCAACGGCAATCGCTTAAGGTGCATGGGCGGCTAGTTTCGGACTGTTTATCGTGTCTTGATTTCAGGTTGAGTGGTCAGTCGATAGACCACTCTAGGGCTTGAGCGGCCAAGAGTGGTCCGCCCATCCCTCCGTAAGCGGCTGGTCCTCAGCCGTTCATCTTTCTCGTTGGGTTGAGTGGCCAGGTTCTGCCCACTTATCCCAGTTGACCTTTGGTCAATAGTTTTGTGTCGGTTCAGATAGGCGGTTTGGTTAAAATCATTCTGACCAACACTATAGTAGGTCGGTTGGCTTGAGTGGCTACTCCTTAACCACGCTAGCCTTTGGGTGGCCCAGCCTTAACCGTCCATCCCTTGAAGTGGTTGGCCCCCAACCATTTATACCCCTTGAATGGCCCGTTCTAGACCATTCATCCCTCTTTGAACGGCTTCCATCTGGACTGTTCATTTCACCGAGTGGCCTTCTTCTCACCGCCCAGTGAGTCTTATCTGTCATCTCGTCTGTTGGTCGTGATGGCCTATCTTATGGCTGTCTGTCTTAGGTACGTGTCCTAGGGCGATGTCTGAGTGTCATTTCCCGATGTTCCGATTTTCGTATATCTTGGCTTGACCTTATGGTTTGTCCGTTGTCCCGTGGATGTCTCTTGATGTTCTATGAGGGCTATGACCATGATATAAGGTGGCCAAGAGTGTTCTTGCCGTGGGCAGCCTTCTGTACTACTTTTTATGTCATTGTCTGGTTTTGGTCAACCCGGTGTGACCCAGGGGTTGACATGTGACCTCGTGTGTGTCTCAGCAGTTTTGTCTAGTTTGAGACATGGTTATGGATGCCGTGAGGTATCGTCTTACCTCATTCTGTGTATCTAGGTGTGCTGAGGGTTCTCAAAGTTCCCTCCAGTTTTCATGAGTCGTTTCTTATGGTGAGTCATTTTCTCTGGCTTAGGATTAGACCGATTGGTAGCTTGCTCCGCTTTGTACGACGATCTTGACTCTGATTCGTGAGACTCAAGGATAGTTGTAGTTTCAGGTCTAGTTTCCTCAGGTCTCGGTGAGTCATTTCTTACGGTGAGTCATTTTCTCTAGCTTAGTATTAGACCGATTGGTGACTTGTTCCGCTTTGTATGACGATCTTGACTCTGAGTCGTGAGACTCAAGGATCATTGTAGTTTTAGGTCTAGTTGCCTTGTCTTGAGTTTGTTAGCAGTTTCCTGTACTACCATTGGTGCTTCGTAGTACGTGCGATAGTGCCTCTTGCCTGTCTGTACTCCGACACTCGCATTTTAGAGTCTGTGTCTCGTGAACCTCCACTAGTTGTAGCCTGACGACTCGTTTTGACGTGTCGGCCCACCTGGCAGTAGTGGCGAGGTAGTTCCTGATACACTGTTTATAAGCTAGCTTCCATGGGCTCCCTTGCATTGCAGTAGCGTCCGGTGGGGGAGAAAACTAGATAGAGGTCTGGCTCAGGGCAATGAGCCAGTATGTGTACACATGGTTAGGGGCTTAGACTGACACCGACAAGCGTTACCCTTTCTAGTTACTTGCGACTATAGTACTATTTTGGTTCTGATAATGTCTTGGTCTTGGTCGTACTTTTGGACGATAGGCAGACATCCACTTGTAGGCACAGCGTAAGACGTCAAGGGATGCGGCTGGCTGTTCTTCTAGTCAGGGGAACTCCTGTAACACCCGTGTCTGATTGGATCTCTTATTGGTTGGATGCAGGCCATGGCCCACACACCCACTCAAGTGGATATGAGTACCATTCCGAACCCGTCTCTTGTGTGTTTTTCTTCTGTCCTGATCTGACTTTGGTCTCTTTCAGCTTTATTCATATTTTGTATGTCAACAGCGGCCCGTGCGCCTTGTGGGTTTAATTTCTCCCGGCCCAATAGGCATTGTGGAAGTTTATTCTGGAGTGTGTCGACTATAGAACGAATGGTGGTGTACCAACTGTTGACATGTTGTTAGCCAGAAATGTGATTCACATTAGCCTGGGATACTAGAGCCGGGCTGGCTAGGTTGCCTCGGAAGGCATGGTGGCTAGGAACTAAGGCTAGGACAAGAACTGGAGATTAAAGTTGGGTCTGGGACTAGGACTAGCATTAGAACTTGAATTGCAATTGGAGCTAGGGACTAGAACTGGGGCCGGACGGCTGGCCTTCGAAGGCGTTGTAGCCGGAATACTGGGACGGGAGGCTGGAGTCCACCGGCTGACCCGTGAAGGCGTTGTAGCCAGAATCTAAAACTGGAGACTGGAGCTGGCCAGCTGGCTTGTGAAGGCATTGTAGCCGGAATCTAGAGCTGGAGACTGGAGCAGGCCAACTGGCCTGTGAGTTGACAGTCCACCATGATGGTCAGCCGAGAGCATCAACATTCGGCCATACACTGCAAGGGCCAGCCGAAGATGATCTCAAGCCGATGCACCTCTCTAGGGGCAAACCCAATAATGTTAGACCAAGACGCCTCACTAAGGCAGGTCTCTGGTAGGCTGTTCTGAGACCCAGATTAACCCAATTGTTGAGTTGTCGATTGTGTGATACCGTATGCAGGGTGTTCGGGGGTAATCCCCGAATCTCTTCAGAGTGCCGCTCGATGCGAAAAGTTGCCCCGAACTTTAGATCCGACTTGGTTACCGGGAAACTGACTGGTGCAGTGCCATGTTGAGACTGGAATGGTTGGACGGCATGAGCATCGCCATGACTGGAGTGACCAAAGGCCATTGATCTCAAAATTGTCAGGTGTCGTGGGCACAGGTGGGACTAGAGTTATTGGCCGTCATCGGAGCTAGTCTGGACCCGACATTTGGATGCCAGGGGCACCATTGTAACTGAGTTGTTGAGTGATCGGGTGCCGAGGGCCCCAATGTGACTGGAGTGGCTGGCAATCGGGTGTCGGGGGCACCGTTGTGGCTGAGTGGTTGAGCAATCAGATGTCACGAGCCCCAATGTGACTGGAGTGACTGGCAGTCGGGTGCCGGGGGCACCGTTATGACTGAAGGAGCTGAGTGGTCGGGCGTTGTGGGCCCAGATGTGACTGGAGTGACTGACAGTCGAGTGCCGAGGGCACCATTGTGACTAAGTGAGTTGAGTGGTCGGGCGCTGCGGGCCCTGATGTGACTGGAGTGATTGGCAGTCGGGTATTGGGGGCAGGTCGCGAGGGTCAAGGAGGCAGCACCCCTTGCAGGGCTTTCTGGGGGTGAAGCCTCTGGACGAAAATCTCCTTTTATAGTAGGGGCATCCCTATCTTTTGGTAACTTGAACCCCCAGCCAAACTCCCAGTCAAATCCCTGGTCAAACTTGGTCAAACCCCCCAGTCAAACCCACCTAAACCCCCAAAGGGGGGGTTTAGGTGGACCAACCTCACCCCCTGAGGCTGGTCCGCCTAAACCCTCAGTCTTGCGGCACCCATCTACTTCAGTCACAACAGTGCCCCTGGCACCTGACTGCCAGTCACTCCAATCACATCGGGGCCCGCAGCGCCCGACCACTCAGCTCACTCAGTCACAACGGAGCCCCCGACACCTGACTCCTAATCACTCCAGTTACATCATATCCCGCTGGAGTCATTTGCAAGGGCTTGGCTAATTACCGAGCAATCTGGAGCTTCACATAGACCTTCCTACATCATTCGGTCATCTCGACCTTGGTGACGCCCAACTACTCCAGCACAAAGGTGCCTACGGCACCCCTACTGCCCCGACCTCGACACTGTCTCATAACGGGAAGACATTGTGACACCCCTCGGGCAGCATCCTGCTGAGTCGCAGGTCCTCTGATGGACACTATGTACCGATACGAAACTACCTACACAATAACAAGTGCCAAGCCCCTACCTCTGTCAACGTTCCCCGAGCACGACCATCAAGGTCTCGCGGCCCCCATCTACTTCAATCACAACAGTGCCCCTGGCACCCGACTGCCAGTCACTCCAGTGAACCTTGCACCTCCCTGTTGGCCATATACCATCACATCTGTCCTATGCCAGATCTCTGGGCCACTCCTATCTTTGGTTGGCCTATACTAATCCGTGACTAGCACCCCTCTCCGGCTCGCCAATCTTACACTTCCCAGTTAGCCATACACATCCCCGATTGGCTCACACCTTCTCGACCTCACGTCACCAAGGTTGGCACGTATACACCATCCATTCCAGTCCTTCATTCCAGCAAATCCCAGCCTACACGCCATCTCGGTTGGCCTCTATACCACAACAACCTTGGATAAAGGAGTGTGAAGGTACATAGAAATATGACATAAAGCAGAAACATCTCTATAATTAACAATTTAAATGATAGAAATAAAATTACAGTTTCAATTAACAATCTAAACTATAGAGTCCAGTCCAACCAAAGTATAATCTACAGGGTAAAGGAACGTACCCAACACCGAGTGAACACTTGGCTCCGGCAAGCTGGCAGCTAAGAACCATAGCACTACACCTCCAAATATCGAGGAGGAACTGCTACACCTGAAAAGTAGGGGTGAGCCTCCTATCACTGGCTCAGTAGGGGTCCCGTGGAACCCCAATCGTAAAACAACAGCGGTAAAGAATAGTGCTAAAGAAAGTAGCAACAACAACAAACACGGTGGTTGATAAAACCTCAACTCTAAAGTTACTCCTACTGCACCGGAAACACGCCCCGATCTCACAGTCGGGGGACCACCGGACTAACAAAAAACCCTGGCTATGCTACCTGGGAAACCATCATGACACCTCTGTCGTAGAGGCCTGTCCTCATAGATGAAGGCCCAAGTCAAGACCACGCGGTCCGGAAACACGGTCACATCTCATCGTCGTGAACCCTACACTATCTAGGGAAAACCCTTGGTAGCCTCTACTGGAATCCCTAGACATCGATATTGGGAAAACATGAGAAATCACCCGACAAACCACGTCTCGCAGATGGGAAACCAAAACTCGAGTCACGAGAGTCTTGTCACGTGACGGGAGTACCTGTCCACCAGAAGCAAGGCGGGATGCATCCACTGACCTCTTAGTCCACGCCTCAGGTGTCTCCCTACTCGTCCCACACAGACACTAAGACACTGTACCAGTAATCATAGAACAAGGGTCTAGTCAGGGTCATGCTCATTAGCACGCATCTGAAGTCCCTGAACATGTGTGCACACACTGACTGACTGCACCATGTCAGGCCTTCTAGCTGGTTTTCCTCACGGCCCGGACTCGAGCTGCTACAATGGGAGGCCTTACGGCAAACCAGCCTAAAAATCATCTCACTCTCGGGTCTAGCTCTCCACCTACTCCCAGGTGGGTCGGCGCATGCATGCCAGGTAAGCTATGACTAGTGGGGGTCAATAAGTGGACAACTCTCAATGGAAACCACCGAAATACGGACAGGCTATGCACAAGCTGATCATAATTAGCTTGAAAAATGGGTGGCACGATGCCACCGGACTTTGGGTAGTCCACTAGACCTACTAAATCCAACGGCACTTGAGTCACAGGACTCAGGTCAAGGCCGTCATATAGGGACAGCTCCATGACGTCAATCTGGCCTGTCCCTAGGTCACAAACCACGGTAATAAAATTTATGAGGTGACGCACGACCAACAACCTGATCCCTTTCCAAAGGGAAGCTAAGAAACCCTCCAACCCCAAGCTAGGTCATAAGGCTTATAGTTCTCAGGCCATACACATGGCCCACACGGAAACTACTTCTTGAGAAAGCCAAGGACGTGCAGGCATAGCCCTCCACACTCATGCCGGTACATGGCGACTCGATTAAGCGTAATACAAAAGCCCGGAACACAAGAGGGTCACCCGAACCCTTAAAATCCATGGGCACGCTAATCGAGATAACTTGATATCTCCGGACACCCCAAAATATGGTCACGGTCCCCACGGGGTGTCCAGGACATCCACGGGGCCAAAGGTCAACCATTGGGTCTCAACCAGGTCGACCGAGGCCCAAAATGGGCAAACCCACTGCATTTCAGTTGACCAGCCCACATGGGTCGGTCGGCCAACCAGTTCAGTCGACTAAACTGGGCAGAATGCCCAATTCGAGCGAACACCTAAATGGTCGACTGATCTCCTATGCTCAACCGACCTAAAATGGCAGAATGTCATTCGGGCTCAACCTCAGAGTCTGATTTCCATGCCCACTCGATCCCAATCGAGGGGAAAATAATGGGGACCATCCCTTGGGTCCCAAACCACAAAAAGGAAGGGAAATAAATGGCAAAACCTCGTTGGATCCGATGAATCCGTCGCATGCCCTAAAACATGGTTTTAACTCCATGGCGTGAAATAAACCCGCTCACGGCTCACCTCGACCTACCAAAACTACCAAAAAGGAAGTACAGGGGTTAAGGAATCATCCTCCCAGCTCCACAGAAGATTTCCCGTGCCCAGGACGCCGATTCCACGTGAAATGGCTCACGAACGCAGCACCGGTGACCCAAACTCACGAATGAGCACCGTGCCTCCACCGCCCCGATCCACGCTCCATCCTCGCCACTCCACACCCCACAAACCTCGCCGCCTCGCCCCCGCCTTCCTCTGTCGGCCACCAGAGAAGAGAGGGAGAGAAAGAGAGAACGTGAGAGAGGGGAGAGAGAGAAATGAGAGATGGGGAGAGAGAGGGGGAGGGTAGTTTAAATAAAAAACTATTTCAGGATTTTGAAATCCAAAAAATTCAAAATTAAACATATTCATCCACTAGAAAAAGGGGAGGTTTAAATACAAGATATTTCATCCCAAAGTGAAAAGGGAATCCCTTGTAGGGGGAAGAAGGAGATGCATTGATGGGGGGAGGGGAAGAGAGCAAAAGCTCCTTCCCCTCCGACTCACCTCACACTAGACTCTCCTCTCTTTGCCTCTCTGATAGAGCCTTTTTCTCCTCTCCCTTCAACCCAGACCCATGGAGCTCACGAACACTGGGATGCCCTTTTCTTCTTCTGCTTGCACCTTCGTCCTCTTCTTGCCTCTTTTTTTTTTTGCTCTACTTAACCTTTTTGTTCTTCTCTTGCTGTATATATATCCATCAGTGAAAATCGAAAGAAGAAGCCTCTGAAGCCCGTATGTCCATTCCCTTCTCTCCCACCCGAAGGCAATTGAGTGACCTACGAGTAGGGGTGTTGATAGAGTAGGCCTTGTGCTCTCCAGGGATTGGCCGATGGCGATCGGTGGGGATGGGGCGGCCGGTGCAGACCTCAAAAATTCCCCTCCTTGGGATATAACTGATTGTTCATCGGTCTGAAGCAAGGGATTTGCCATTTTAAGCAATCCCTTGGCATGTTGCTTGCGGAAAACAGGGGACCAGAGTTGTGACAGGATGGGTTGGAAGCTAAACCGGCGTGATATTGTGCGCACCGGATTAGCAGTCCACGGGGGGCGTGCCGGTTTACATCACATGGGGAGGGCGCGCCAGTTGAAGGTCCAAGCAAGGGCATGCCAATTTAAGCATAGGTCGTGCCAGTTTAGGCTTCATCTCGGCATCACGGCCATTCAGATGAACACTTGTGCTCCAGGAATGCTTCGGCTACAATACACTGCCTCTGCGGTGTTTAATTCACAATCTCCTAGCCTCAGTCCCGGGCTTTGTGTGATTTCTAGCGCATGCCAAGCCTGTGCCTGAGTTCTCGGTTTCTCCCAGATTCAGCTTTCAGCACCGTCAATAGGGGAGCCGAGGCCGTCTTTTTTGTCTGTGGGACTTTCTTGCTTGATGGTAGGACGTCAGGTGCGTGCTCATCCCGTTCGGGGAGTGTGTACGGTATATTCGGCCTTTCCATCTTTGACTTACTCTCTCGAGTGTCGAGATGTATGTGCCGCATATTAAATTTTATCGTCCACACCTGGGAACCCATGTGGCCCACCCGTACCACTTACCTCCCACTCCTTCCCACCAGTACCCACTATGTTAGCCCAAGCCCACCTCTTCCAAGTCACCGGCGACACACTGGTAACCATGACCTCAGGCCACATACCCCTAGTTAATGAGGTAGTGTCCCACTCCATACTTTCCACTTTCCTAGACCCCTTCCACCCATATGAATGGAAGCTCCAGGGCCAAACCATACCTCTACATATGGAAGTCATTTCTGGGTTAGGAAAGCATTCATTTGGGTATACCACATCATTCGGCATGGTTAGAAGGCTAGGCCATCCCACACATATCACTTTAGGTAGGATGCATAGTTGGTCTACCTTCGGATTTGCCGGTCCTCCCCCACCCATCATCTTCACCACGCTAGATCTAGTGCATGATAGGTACCTACACGGGTGCCCTGGCCCTCCGCCATCTACATTCATACAAGATAGATTCACCTATGGATGCCCCGGTCCTCCTAGGTCCAACAAAGTCTACATGGCAGTATTACATGATAGATCTATATTCGGTTGTCCTGGCCCACCCTTGCACTCTATAGTCTTCACACCCACACCACATCATGATGCATGGCATGAGACTATGTGCAAGCAAGTCATGACGAGTGGTGAGGTTCATGATGAGCAGGCAAAAGCTCGCAAGTGCCACTTGGGATTCCAAGTAGGCAACCTAGCGATGGTGAGATTAGAGTGGCTCTATCCTAGGGTCACCTCCAAATCGAGGGCACGAGGACATGGACCTTCCATGTTCCGAGTGGCTTTGGAAACCTGGCTTATGGGTTGGACTTCTTGATGAGTTTTGGGATACACCCTACTTTCCACGCGGTGGATCTGGCACCCTCTAATGGCACCGCGGTGGATCCTAGAGAGCAGCTCGAGCCTATACCCTCCTTTGAGAGTGATACCCTCAGAGAGGCTCCACATATCAGCCTGACGGTCTAATGTGCACACACGGAGGTAATACTAGGTAAGCAGGGTACCATCGCCATCAAGAGGGTGTGCCTGAGTCACCTTGAGAGGCTGAAGTGTTGTCTCCCGGCCAAGGACACGAGGTTGAGTTTGGAGGTCGTGGCTCACCTGGAGCTGCATTAGAGGATCACTTTTCCAGAGAACCCATACTTGACGGAGTCGAGTTCTTCGCACCCCGGGGGTATGATGGGGACATCCCTCATCCTTCATATTTTTCAAAGCTCTGATTGCTCTCCAGTATGGCTCCCTTCTAGTAGCCAGAAGTTCGAGGAGGGTGTTCCTCGAGGGCAAGCTATTCATCATTCCGCGTTTGGATCCATTCACCCCCCTTTGGATCCACTCTCTATATTGTAGTTCACGTTCCCCAGGCCATCCAACATTGAAGGCATGCCGGCGAAGGTGCACGAAGGCATGCTATTGAAGGCAGCATGCTGTTGCAGGCAGCGTGCTATTGAAGACCACTGCGACCATGCCGGCGAAGGTGCACGGGGGCGTGCCGGCAAAGCGGTGCTGGGGGCATACCGACAAAGGCCACAGGGGCATGCCGTTGAACCCTGCGCTGGGCGTGCTACTGAAGAGCCGTATGGGCATGCCGTTGAAGGGGATTTGGGCCCGTTTTGAGCCTGACTGACGATCACTTAATTCTCTTCGAGGGCCCACGAATTGTGAGCCTCCCGGGGGTCGATTTCTCTTCGCTGTCGTGACTCTGAGAGTGGCTTCCCGGCAGTGTGTTGTTTGTTCGGAGGGTCCGGATGGGATGTGTTCTCCGCAATCTCTTCGGCTGAAGTTGCCGTTGATGCTGAATTGATCGGGACGCGTGGACGTGTGATTTTACGCGTGCACAGTTTGTCCCCAGACAAGATTGTGCGACAGTGTTGGGAGTGAAATCCCAATAAATATCCCGGCTCTGATCCAGTGACTGCCGCTCCCGGGGATCGACCAAGGACACTCCAACAACGTCCCAGCCAGCTGCTGTTGTGAGGAGACATCCGGATGCCGCCATCCCAATAGCTGCACCCGCTTGTTGTCCTACGGGCCCGGGCAGAACCGAATCGAACCGGTAGTCCGCCTCCACCTCGAACGCCTCGCGGACGTGTTGCCCGTCAACCCAAGACTGGCGCTCTCGGATCACTGTTGTATCCTTTTACCTCCCTGCGTGGAGTGGGCTGTAATTTTATTACTATAATTATTCACATTTACTAGATCGGGAGTTATGATTCTTGACCGGGAAGGTCTTCCCCACGCTCCGAGCATGGAGGTACATTTTCACTCCTCTCTCGTAGCTTTGCTCTTTCTGTATATGTTTGAATGCCACACTTGCATGAGTTAGGAATTCTATCCCATTCAAATAACATCACCATTGAGAGAGAGAAAGAGAGTGTGACCCGTCCCGTGATTTGACTCGAGCACGTGAAAAGAGCCGACCACCCTTGACTCTACGCCAGTTTCTCAACTGTGTAAATCCCGCGTTTCCCTCACAAGGGATGACTTGTGAGTTTACGTTTCTGTTGAAAGGCATATACCCCATAGGAGCTCTTGGTGTCGCATCTAGTTAGTTGTATTGTTTGCGTCATTGTTGGTCGTGTCGTCCAATGAGTCGCGTCGTCACCTATAGTCTCAAATTTACATCTAATTGGTCTCGAGTCTCGCATTCATCCTGCATCACCTACAGCCTTAATGGCTCCAGTTGTAACGGTGCCCTTGGCACCCAACAATTCAAGCTCAATGACTTTTGGTCACTCCAATCAGGGTGGGGCTCATGTCATCTAACCACTCCCGTCTCAACAGCGCTCGGCTATCTCTGTCCCGACAGTGCCCGATCGCTCCAATCACAAGCGGTGCTTGTGTCATTCAGTTGACTCAGCCTTGGTGACGCCCAACTACTCCAGCACAACGGTGTCTACGGCACCCCTACTACCCCGACCTCGACATTGTCTCATGTCAGGAATACATTGTGACGCCCTCTCGGGCGGCATCCTATTGAGTGACAGGTCCTCTGACGGACACTATGTACGGATGCGGAACTACCCACACAATAACGCAATGACCCGGGGACCGTCATGAATGATGAAATTATCCCGCGGCTTGCAAGCACTTGTAATCGGGCTCTCATGCCCTTGCAAGCACTTGTAATTGGGCTCTCATGCCCCCATAAAAATGCCTTTCATGGCATTTGAGTCACGTAACCCAGTTAGGGAGTGGATCCCCCTCCTCGTTGGAACCAGTCTCTCTTCCCCTAGTTATCACTATTGTGTTGTTGTTGCCCTGTCGCTGTTGCATGGACTAAGCCCTCCCGACGTCACGGCTCCCAGGGTCCCTGACTCTCTCTTCAACAGTAGAAATAAAGGTGTTCGGGCTCCGCCCGATGTAAAATAAACACTGATTGCTTGCGATCGGTGGGGAAGACATCCAGTGCATGAGCCCCCACAATCGTCTACACTCGTACCTGTGGAATCTCCTTCTTTCCACGTGACGCACAACATTTTGTGCTCACGTGCCGTACCCTGGCTGCAAAGGTGATCGTCGAGAAATTGACTGGCATGCTCGCATTCTATCCAGCCATCCCTGTTCCACCTTTCCAGAATGATTCACCATATGCCACTCTTTTTTGTGCGTTCCAATCGTTCTTTCACCCTCCTTTTAATATCCTCGGAATCCTCACGTGCCAAGTTGACCAATCTCGGCCTTCGGTAAAAGGTGAGTGTGCGTCCCCACCGTGAGGAAAAACAAAAGGGATTTCCCTACGTGTGTGCGGGATTATTATTTGAGGAGTCTAGAGGCCCAAATCAACCTAGATGTGCACTTAGGATACCTGGGAGGTCAATAGGAGACCCATCTCCCCACGTAGGTTGAATGTCATATGGGATGGTCACCAGGCATTATCAAACAAAAAGAACAAAAAAGAAAAGAAAAGAAAAGAAAAGATAAAAATGATGAGAAAATGGGATAAAAAAGAAGAAAATATATATACGTAAAAAATAAATAAATAAAAAGGAGCAACAAAAAAATAAACAACAGAATTGCATGATCACATGCCGCATGTCATCCTTACATTTTTGTTTACATTCGTGTGCTTGCATGTTGCATTCATCATTTTTCCTTTACCGTCGCCTTCATTGATAAAGGCTTGGCCCCCTGACTCGTTATCAAGATGATCATTTACACATTGAGCAAGGGGCCAAGTCAGAACAGAAAAATTAACTTATTTTTTTTAAGTGATGTGTGCAGGAATTTAAAGGCCAAGAAAAAAGTAGAAAACAGCAACAGGATATTCTATATTTTCTTTCAGAAACATACATCACATTCTACCTTCTACATTACCCCTTTCAGTACCCTCCAGGCGAGGGACCCTAGAGGGAACTGCCATACTAGACGAGGCGGTACTCCTTCCGCCTTGTAATCCTCTTCCCGATTCCGCGCCTCGTCGATCAACGGGGGCAACAAAGAAACTACTGACGCGAAAGCCTCGCTCTCGCGCTCTCCGGTAGCGGTCCTCATCATCCTTCAACCATTGTTCAGCAAGACCGAGGCTGGTTCGGAGTTCGAATAGATGGGCCTCTAGGGCCCTTCGCTCCTCCCTTTCAGCCAACCTTTCGATCCTTTCTCTCTCTTTCTCTCTTTCCTTTTCTGCATGTTCTCTCTCTTGGTCCTTCCTTTCCAGTTGAAGAGTGATCTTCAGCTCCATAGCATCCCGAGAAAGGTTGTCGCTGTGACGACCCTGCAGTTCTTCCTCCAGCTTTGCTATCTTGGCCTCCCTCTGTGCTACAAGGGCAAAGGCATCTTGCATCTCTTTCTCCTGTCATGATCACCATGTCAAACATTTGGCAGAGTTTGAATAGAGAAATTTTAAGGGAAAAACCTTCACCTGTTCAGAAAGCATCCCTTCTGCCTCTGCAGCCCGTTGTATGGCACGAGCAAGCTGCTCGTGAAGCAAATCGAGCTCTGAGGTAGGGATCCATAAACTAGAGGTGACACCGTCCGCCCCCATCGCTGATGAGGCTGCGTCAAGCGGGGCACGCTAGGAAGCGTGTAAGGTGACATCGAGGGTTTAGTACAGGGAATCCAAGGATACAACTAGCTACATATGCATTGAGGCTTACCGAAGAACTCAATGCCGCACGAGTGTCACGTAACTACAGTTCCGTGTTTGTCAGGCGATCTCGCAAGCTCGCCACCATGACGTCACGAGCGTCCTGTAGTTACGATACACGGGTAAATAAAAAAATATAAAAAGATAATAAAATAAAAATAAATAAATAAATATATAAAAAAGGAGAAAATAAAAAAGGGAAAAGAATGCTTACTTCTGCAAGCCCCTCAGGGTGGAGTCGCTCAGCATACATCGCCTTATAGAGGCACATGTAATTCTCACTGTCTTGAGCATGTGACTCTACAAGGGTGCCACCCCGTTGCCAATCTTCATATTGCTCGGGGAAGCGCACTCGCCAATCAACAGAGGTGGTCAGCCCGCGAGTCTTCCTTCTAATGCATGGCACCACAGTCATATCCACCCATTCCTGTGCGAGCCCTAGGGTCCTCATGGCTAATCGCAGTCGAAGTGGCTCAATTTCGTTCAAACAATGGATCCACAAGTCTCGCCCAAATCGGGCACGACTTGTTATCACCCAGGGCTGATCGACATCGAGCATATCCACATAGGGTCTCCATATTACGTGGGCCAGGTTATGCACACCTTCTCAGCTATAAAAATAAAAAAATAAAAAAAATGTGCATACCATTGCTGCAGGGAACTCTTACAGTTCGCGTCTTAGCACCATCAACTGGTAAGATAGTGGGGCAGGATTCATGATAGGCTCCCACCATCTGGCTAATGGCACTGCTGCCGAACGCCATTGACGAGCTCTTCCCATGGGAAGATAATAATAGCTCCATAGCTACACCATCATGGGATACTGAGATCATTTAAAAAAAGGGGGGTATAAAGAAAAGAAGGAAAAAGAAAAAAAATACCTGAATGAATGGCGTAAAGCCACTCACTGTTACCTCCCAGTCTGCCTTTTCAGATAGACTAGGAAATAGGTGTGCTAGCACAGTAGCTCCCCAGGCATACCGTCCCATCCTTTTGAGGTCTACCAAGAGTTCTAGGAATCGAGAGTGAATGCTGTCCCCCTTTGAGCCCAAGAGTAACCTCCCCAACAGGAAGAAGAGAAATCTCCTCAGATCCATGTTGGATCTTTCCCTATTTGGGGATTTATCCCCGAGTGAAGCCTCACCGAGTTTGGTGAGGGGTGGACGTAGGGAACCCGTCGTGGTTCCGAACCACCTTAAAAATCCCATTGTCATGTGGTTTGCCTTGTGGGATTGTGTGGTTTGCTTTATCATTCATATCCGTTTATATGTTCGTGTGAGTACCGTGAGATTAAGAGAACTAAGTTTACCTTGTTTTAATTAATTTTCTCAATCTCATCAAAGGTTGTTAATTCTGTTGCGATAGTTTTTAATTTGCCATCTAGTGTGGGGGACAATTCAACCCCCCTTCTTGTCTGTTCGCCTACCCCGGGACCAGCACTCGTTACGAGAAATAGCCACCGATTAATTCCAACTCTCGACAGACCAATCAAACATTAGCTTCACTACCAGCTGACTGATCTCATGCTCTGCACCAGAGTCAACATGATAGAGCTTCCACCGGCTCATGCAGTCATCCCAACTGACTACCACGAATCCGTCGACTCTACACCAAGCACCAACTCATACCTATCAAGCCGAACGCCAACAATGGCACTGAACTAGCTCCGGTCTGAACACGAACCTCCAACAAATCCTAGATCCAATCTGGGAAAAGGCACATCTTATGATCGGCCACCCAAGGCCTCGCTGGCACACGTCTCTTGCCATTCTCTAGCCGCTACAACTAGCATCTTCTGTCTGTGAAAGACCATCTGCCGGTCACCAGTTACTCGTTAACAGGAAACCTCCACTTGCACAACTTTCTTAGGCCCGATAAGCAAATTCCAAATCTTGACAGTCCATCCGCTAACTCTCACTAGTCATAGCTACACTCGAATCGAATCCTCACGCCAACTCTACCCTCGCAGGGGAGCATGGCGAAACCAAATAACAGGATTCTCGCAATCCTCAGTCCACACATCACTCGACTCGGGCTTACAGGGAAATCCTCCCCTACTAGTCACAGACCAAGGATCACCATTCCAACGACAACGTCCCTCTAGGGACCTCCACACATAGACACCGTCCATTGCACTGACCCATCATAGCCCACATCTCAATTATTCCAAATGGAAGCCTACCAATCCTCGGCTCTGCTCTTGCCATAGAGCCATAGGATGTAACCTCTTCCAATCCTCAGCACATGTCTCCAGAACCGACAAGTGTCGCCTGCTACCACAGCAAACCAGTCGATGATGCCGTGACCAATGCACACGGGTCCCCTAATGATGTAGACCTTGCTGAGGTCGACCACTCGGCTAGCCTCACCTGCCGCTCGCAGCTACCAACTAGGACCCATAATCTCTTAGAGATCACTTCTCTCAGACTACAATCTCATCCGAGGACACAGCTTACCGACTCCGACCATCACGTCCCCATTCTCTATCAGGCCATAACCTTAGCAACCCCATCCGGGTCTAGCACCGACGCCTGACATGGCTTCCAACAACTGAACAGGGTACTCATACGAAAACTTGCTAGCATATTTCCCCAATTCTCTATCCTGCCAATGCCATAAACCATAATGTCTCAAGCAATGGCATGGCAACTCCCTAGCTCACTGAGCCAGACAATCTCACACCGAGGAACCAATCCTCCGATGCTCTACTCATCCTCGGGAAATCTACCCGTAGCAACCAAAGCTACGATCCTAGACCTACGGGTTATGGGCTCACCACGCTTCCGCTGCGCCACTCTGATCCACGTGCGCGAACATCACAGATGACTTGGGATTCGCCATCTCGACAATCCTTAACTCAACTAGCTAACTCCGAAAATAGGGTAAGGAAAGCTCCATTACCTCGAACCCAGAGTGTAGTTTCTCTGTCTTAATCTGGCAATCCTCCTGCAACTCTACATGCTCTGATTCACGGCACATCGGAAGTCACAACGCCAGCCATGAGTCTTCGCAAGCACCGCCCAATTGGCACACCTCCTTCCAGAACAGCGCCAACACACCCTTACACATCAGGGGAAGAGCATCTGCTTCTCACAGACAACCATACTGCCAAAAATATGGAATGCGTCTTGAATGGATCTCATGGCACACGAGGAAGCCAAGCATTCCGAATGCACCATACAAGACAACAAACATGTCAAAATGCGATCCTCTCCGACCAAGGAGAAACCAACATACCTCTGACAAATCGGGAGGTCTCTACGCTTGACCTGACCTTGAACCTCACACACACTGGGAACCAAATCTTCCAGCATCCAAAAAACCAATACCACCGTTAGATCAGCTCCTCCGACAACACTTGCCAAGTGTCCTATCAGACAACACTTGCACCATCTCCCGATGTACCACCATCGTAATTCCTTGAACTGCAACCCATGGGGCCTCAAGCACTAACTCTACCAATCGCCAGCCACACTCTGCCATAGCGGTTGACCTAGCTGCCGACACACGCTCCTTTCTTATGCCTGTCTCTGATCTTGGAACCATGAACACGCCAAAACTCCTACCAAGGAGTAAACAAAATCCACAAAAGACGCTAGGCTCGAAGGCTACTACACCTCTAGCCACTGTACATCATTCCCTCAAATCTTTCCATGCTAACACCAATCCATTCTCGATACTCAGGTCCTCAAAACATCTATTTCTTGAGCTACTGCCACGTGGACCACCACGCCAAGAGCCACAACACGAACCCTGTTCGGCAGCTACCAAAGCTCATCCTCAATTCCCAAACTCACCACGGAACCTTCACATCTCACCTGTCTCCTCGCACGGCGCACTCAAGGCAGTGCACAATGGCCCTAAATTAAACAATCGGGGCCATGAACCAAGCCACTGCCACACAATCTCAAACCAAATCTAGGGCTGACATAGTCCATTCACACGTAGAAGCATAGGACTTAGAGCTCACTAGGACAACTCTGCCCAATCCTACCTCAAAATTCACAAAAATAATCGGGACCGACATGTCATTTCTGACGCCACAGAGCATGACAAGCAAATCAGGCTCGACAATCAGCAACTCACCAAGAAAATTCTTCCACTCGCCCGAGCACAACTCTTGATCAGAACATCCGCTCTACCACCTCAACCAATAATCTCGATGCCATAGGGGCTGGCTAAATCTTGAACTAGGGTGGTCAAACTCAACATTAACTCCCTCAGAGCACACTCATGGCCACTTAACCACAAGTAATCCTCACCAGCCGCCTAACATCACTACAGATTCCTAGAACACAGCATGATAGCAACGCACTTGTCGGCAACCTCTGCCCAACGTAGCATAATCGGGGCCACCACCAATGGGGAAGATAGCTCTCTATCTCACTCCTCGAGCCCCACGCCAGCACTTCGATGAAAATAGCAACCGCCTTTACAGTGCTACATTGTGCACTCGAGCTCTTACGTGAAAAATAAAATGGAAAACAAGCACAAAACCATATGCCAGCTATCGATAATACTGGACCTTATGGACTCTGATCACTGCAATTTCTTGAATTCCCATGTATGTCCATAACCACATGATACCATCTGTAATGACCCAAGATCCGGATACCGGGAATAACCAGATACCATTCGAATCCTGACCCGCCACCCACGAGCCAGAGGGCTCGAAGGGGCTAAAAGGTATTTGTGGTGTACATAGAAATAGGAAATAAAGTAGGATAATTAAATAATTAATAGAAATAAATAATCTAACTATAGAGTCTAGTCCAAAAAGTATAGTCTACAGGAAAGGAATGTACCCAATGACGAGTGACCACTCGACCTGGTAGGCTGGCAACTACGAACCTCCGCGCTACACCCTCAAACCTCAAGGAAGAACCACCACACCTGCAAAGCAAGGGATGAGCCTCGTCTCACTGGCTCAGTAGGGATCCCGCAGATCCCCAACCATAAACAACAGCGGTAACAAGCAGCGCCAATAGGACAGCAACAACAGTAGGAGCAGGAATGGCAACAATGACAGCAAAAGGAATAGTTGTAACAGGAAACACGGTGGCTGGTAAAACCTCATATCTACAACTACTCCTACTGTACCGAGAACATGCCCCGATCTCATAGTCGGGGGATCACCGGACTAATGAGAAAACCCTGGATATATTGCCAGAAGAAACGCCACGACACCTCTGTCATGGAGGCATGCCTTCATAGATGAAGGCCCAGCCCAAGACCACCTGGTCTGGGAACACGGTCACGACCTCGATGCCGTGAACCCTATATCGTTTGAAAAAAACCACGATAATCTCACCAGGAACCCTCAACCAAAAGCCAAGAAAAACACATAGAAACCTCCTGAAGAACCATGGAGGAACTCGCCTCATGTGATAGGAGTACTGCCTACTAGAAGCAAGGCTGGATGCGTCCCCTGAGGGCTAAGTCCGTGCCTCAGTTGTCTCCCTACTCGCCTCAGGCAGACACTAAGACACTGTATCAGTAACCACAGAACTCAAAATAAGGACTAGATGGGGCCACGCTCGTTAGCGCAGGTTTGTAGCCCCCAGCCACATGTGCACACACATACTATGTGCTCTAAGTCAAGTCCTCTAGTTGATTTTTTTTCCCCCAGCCCAAACTCAGGCTACAAAGACGAGGGGCCCTATGGTAACTAGCCTAAAAACTGTCTCTCTCAGGAAAGCCTCTCTACCACTCCCGGGTAGGTCATCACACGCGTGCCGTAAGAAGGCTATAACTAGTGGGGGTCACAGAACAGGCAACTCTCGATGGAAACCACCAAAACACTGATGGGCTATGCTCTACCCCATCATACGTAGCTCAGAATATGGGTGGCATAATGCCACCAGACTCTAGGTAGTCCACTAGACCTATTAAACCCAATGGCCCTTGAGTCACAAGACTCGGGGTGAAGACCGCTGCATGGGACAGCTCCATGCCGTCAATCTGGCCTATCCCTAGGTAAAAACCATGGTACAATAATTATTAGGGTGGCTCACCACCGCCAACCCTAATCCCTTTGAAAGGGAAGTTATGAAAATCCTCCAGCCCCAGGCTAGGTAATTGGACTCACAGTCCACAGGCCATACACATTGCCCACACAGAAACCACTTTCCTAAAAAACCAATGACGTGCAGGAATAGCCCTTCGCACTCACGCCAACCCGCGGTGACTCGATTGAGCGTAACACAGAAGCTCAGAACACAAGAGGGTCACCCGGACCCTTAAAACCCTTGGGCATGCTAATCGAGATAGCACGGTATCTCTGGACACCCAAAAACACGGTCACGGTCCCCACGGGATGTTTGGGACATCCACGGGGTCAAAGGTCGACCATTGGGTCACAACCGGGTCAACTGGAGACCAAAACAAGATCTTTCAGAGCGATCGCGACGGTCTACATTGCGTCGCTCCCACTTACTCTAAGCCTCTCGTGGTGGGTCGACAGATCTCTTATGGTCGGATCATTCGGCTCCAGCCACGCTGCCCTAGGCCACTGCATTCTCCTTGCAGCATGCGTGCTTCTGTGCCAGGGCAAGGAGGTCAAGAAGGGTCGTTGGGGCCTCAACCCCCAGGGCACACTGGAGGATGTGGTCCCGCGTCCCCTAGGTGAGGGTTGTAGCAGTGATGTCGACGTCGAGATGCGGGATTCAGAGTGCTTCCGCACGAAAGTGGGAGATGAAATCCCACGATGTCTCTTCTTTGCCCTGCCTGAGGGCGAGCAGGGTCACCGCAGATCTGGCAACCTTTCGGTAGCCGATGAAGTTCTCCTTGAACAGCCTCTTGAGCTGCTGGAAGGAGGAAATAGTCCCGACTGGCAAGGACTTGAATCAAGCCTGAGCATTCTCCCGAATGGTCATCACGAACACTAGGCACTTCACAGTGTCCGAGGACCGGTGGAACAATAGGTAGGACTCAAAGCTGTACATGTGGTCGACCGGGTCAGTGGTGCCGTCGTAGGGGGTGAACGATGGTAGTTGAAGCTATGGCGGGATGGGGACTTTCATGATTTCCCTGGAGAAGGGAGCATGGAAGTCTAGGTCGTCGTCGATCAAGCTGTGATGCTTGGTGGCCAAGAGGATGTCATCCAGGTATCAGACTTTGTCTTCTATCTCCTCGAAACGCTGGAGTCGGCGATCCATCTCTGGGTTGGAATGGAGTGGGCTACGCACCCTCGGCACAGGCATGCTGTGAGATCGTCGGGTCCTCGCGGTCGAGACATGGGATGCCTCCCGCACTTGGTGGGGGTTCTCCCCAATCTCGCCCCTCCCGTCCTCCCGTTGCTCGGGTAAGGCACGCTGGGGTTCGACCCGGTGGTCCCGAAGCTCCTGGTAGAGTTCTGTCAGGGCTCGGATCTACTGACGTAGTTCGTCTATGTCACCTGGGGTAACCTCCTATTGGGGATGAGTGGAAGAAGCTTCCTGTGATCCTCGACGGGAGTTGGGCCCCTGGTCGGACCTACGGCCCTGGATGCTAGTGTTGCGGAGGCTTCCACGGGGTGCCATAGCCTTTTTGCTCGATTTCCCATAGATGGCGCCAAGAAGTGTAGAGGCTGGAAAATGGTTCCTATGTCACGTACCACCTTCTCTATTTATTTGTTGGGGTCGTCTCGCGCCTGTGGAGGCCTGTAAATACCAGGAGGCAAGGGCGTCAGAAGGAGTCTTGGGTGTTACCCCAGGGGACAACCCTCCGATGCTTAAGTTAGCACCGTATTAATGAAGGGCAGAGGGGAGCGAGTGAGAGAGAAGAAAAGAAGTAGTAGTAGAAGGTCGAGGAGCTGTGAGGATCTTCCAGACGAGTGCTCGCCGGTCCCAGTGCTGACTCGGTGAGTGCTCGCTGGGTGGTAAGGTCGCCGGGAAGTAACCTTTCTCTCAGTGTAGACTGGCGTGGCTCTCTTGTCTCCTTGCTTGAGTAGCTCTATCCTCTTGAGTAGCAGTATAGCGGAATGAACCACCGTGTGTCCTCTCCTCTATCGGTCTCCCTTTTATATGGGGTAATCTAGGAGCGAGGGGCCTCATCCCTTGATAGGGAAGGGCGTCCGTAGTAGAGTAATGTTTCTCCACTATAGTGGCGGAAGTTTTTCGTTAGAGGGTGATTACCTCGACGTTGGCTGGTCCCGGGACGAGTCTTACGGTACTCATAGGACGTGCTTCCCCGTTATGGGGTCAAGGCCGACGTTATAGGGGCAACGGTCGATCGTCGAAGAGTCCTCTGGCGATAACTGTGCTTGGGCCGTAGCATTTTACGCACTGTAAAATCTGATGCACTTTTGGGCTGGGCCTCCCTTTGGTGGGCCGCGTACGTGTGCCCGTCCCTTGGGAGTACTCATCGTGAGCAATCTGGCGTGGGCCTGCCGTTATTGGGTCATCCCTGGGCCAAATTGGATTTACCCTTCTCACTTCCCCCTACTCTCAGTCGCCGAGTACTTTGCAGGGGGTTGAGAGTCGATCAGGAGAGGGTTTTCTGGAGGGTGAGCCCCAATGTTGATTCCCTCGCATCGTGGGTGTTGGTAACTTCGGGGCCTGCTTGGAGCGCAAGGCGCTTCTGACGGTGCCAGAAGCCATGCTGATAATCATGACTTGCGTCTTATCCTGTTCTGGGAGCGCGGACTCTGAACAGACGCCTGACGTTGTGGCAGGTGCCTTTTCACTTGCCTTCCGAGGGGTAGCGTCAGTCCGTCATGGGTGGTTATAAGGAGTACTACGTGGTCTCTCCGCAGGCTCCATCCATGTCTTGCTGGTTGCCGCGCTCGTCGTAGGCGTCCTCCTCCCTTGCCTGGTGAGGATTCTTTCTTCCCTTGCGCCTCCCATCTTTCGTAGTCATGGAAAGATAGGGCTTCATGTCTAGTGGTCATGTCGACCATCATCTCTGTGATTGGGACTGGGAAGTCGTCCTTTGGACAGGCTTTGTTGAGGTCCCAAATGTTAGGGTGCTAGACCCGGATTCAGAGGGGTGGTGAATGAATCCCTTCTTAAATACTATTGTGAAATAAAACTTATACTACGATTCAGAACAATCTCTAATGAACGAGTGCGGAAATAATATCAGAGAGATTAATCTAAATAGACCTGCACATGAAACATAACCCAAGCCACTAACACTGTAAAGGAATTAAGAGGGACTTGGTGGATCATATAATAAGTCATGTTAAACAACAGTGAGATTACCACGTTGAAATAACACTTCACACTAGAAGCACTAAGAGGCACTTGAATCAGCTAAGCACTCGTACAAACAGTTAACAGCATTAGCAAACCCAAGCAGAGCACATACAAGAAGACTTCCAAATATGAATGCTCACAAGACCTGAGAAGGGGGGTAGAAGATATGGAAGAGCACACCACAAGCAAACCACAGCACAGAGGGCTTTTTAGGTGGTTCGGTCTGCAGCCCACAGACCTACATCCACCCCTCACTCCAAACCAGAGTGAGGCTTTCCTTGCAGATGCAAGAACCATAGACTCAGTCTGTAACAGACACTGCCAAATAGCTTGGACCGAAGGAGACAAATCCCTCAACCTGATCTTTCTACCCACAAGATCAGCACCCTAGCTCTGCTACCGACAGAACTAGAACCGGAGACGAATCTCTCTTCCTCCAAACCGGAGGGGAACCACTAGTGACACCCCGTCACTAGCATACTAGAGGTCACAGACCTCTCATCCTCTACACCAGAGGGAACCAGCAAGTGACACCCAGCCACTTGCAAACCAAAGACCCAAGTCTCTCAACCAGAGGTCACGGACCTCTCTTCCTCTATACCAGAGGGAACCCGCAAGTGACACCTAGCCACTTGCAAACTAGAGACCCAAGTCTCTCTTCCTCCATACCAGAGGGAAACCACTAGCGGCACTCAGTCACTAGCAACCAGAGACCCACGTCTCTCTTCTCCTGATCCACAGGAGGGAACCTGATCTCAAACCAGAGAATCGAAAAGACACTGAAGAAAATAACAAAGAAAAAATGAAAAAATAAGAAATAAAAGACAATCAGAATGTAGCTCCAAGGAGCACAGTGACTCTGGATTTGATCCGCGAGTCAAGACCTAAACTAATCTTCTGGCAAAGCTCTCCTTTCCTCTTTCTGGCTCTCGCTCTTTTCTTCTTCTCTATCTTCTCCCGTGCTCTTCTCTCGATCACCTCAGTTCTTCTCTGCCGTCCTTTTCTCTTTTTCCCTTGATCTCACGAACTCTCCTTTCCTTTCCCTCTTCTATTCTCTGCTCTACTGCTGCTCTCAGATAATTCCTCTTCTTCTCTTCTCTCAAAATTGACTTTCTTGTTTGCAGGAGAAAGGTCTTAAATATTCCTTCAGTCTGAGACCCATGAGCTCACGCCCCAGGAGTGTGGAGGGAACACTCCCGCCAGGAAGCTTCAGGAAAGTTTTGGCCACGTGTCAGAATCTTCACATCTTGGATCACGTGCCCCTCCTTAGGCTTCACGAACAACTCTCCTAGTTCTCTGGACCATTTGGGCGAAGTCCTTGTCAAAGCGTTGAACACTTAGACAGCATAAGTAATCAGTTAACACAAGAGTTGCAAGGACTTGATAGAACTCTAGACCAAATTTGCATGGACTTTGTCGTGCGTTTAGCAACAGTATGCACGGATTCAAAGTAGTGTATGAGCAAACATGCATGGACTCAAGAGAATGGACAGGCAAACATGTATGGGCTTTATTTTTGCCTGTCGAAGAAATTGCACAGTCTTGAGTATGACACATGTCTACAAAAATGTGCACGGACTTAGTTTCAGGAATGTGCACAGACTTCGGTTCGCTCCACAGGAAAGGATGAGAACATGCAAGGACTTCGTGTGGCCAAAATAAAAACGTACACAGACTTTACTATGGAGAAAACATGCACGGACTTGAGAAAAGTGCACGGACTTCATTCGATGAAGTGTGCACGGACTTCACTAAAGAGATGTGCATGGACTTACGAAGAAAGTGCACGGACTTTGAGCATGCATGGACTTGAGGTCGCCAAGTGCACAGACTTTGTGAAAATGTGCACGGAGTTTATAATACACAAAGCAAAACCTGCACGGACTTATGCACAGACTTAAGAGTGCATGGACATGCACGGACTTGACAAAAGGTGTAAGGACTTTGTTTCGGGAGAAATGTGCTCAGACTCATATGTGCACGGACTTAGTTTCCTGGCGTTAACATAAGATGTGCAAGGAAAGTGCACGAACTTATATGTGCATGGACTTAGGACATCATGTCAGATTCACATCATGTGTGCTTCCACATGAAATTTGAGGACTTCTATTTGAGTCCTGTACAAATATCAACTCTCATGTCAGTCTAGTTCAGCGAATGGCCATTGAAGTAAAACATCCCATTCAACTATTAACAGTGATACTCCTATGAGCATCAATCAACCAATCAAAAACAAACCTAAAATTTTCAAATCCACAATCCACTTATGCATTTATTTACATGAAATGATGTCACATGGTATTTGATCATCATCAAAATTCCTTAAAACAAGGTTATGCACGGGGTTCAATAATCTCCACTTTTTTGATGATGACAAAATACTATATGTAATTGAAGTAAAACAGACTAGACGAAGGGTTGCTTGATTCAACACAAAAGATGTTTCAAGGAATTCCAAACCACAAGATGCATTCCAAGCAACAAACCATATCTAGCATTCTCATTCCACAGACAAAAAGCACAAGACATATCCACAAAGCATATGGAATTTTTGAATTGAAATTCAACCATCACAGATTTCCTGACTTAACTCATTCATCAATTGTTCATTCCATAATTGCATTCCAAATACATTCCACAAAATAACCAACTAAACTAAGGTTCATTTTTGATAACATGTTCAACAAAAGTTTTGCAAAAGTGGATTCCCAGTCCACAGTACATTCAACAAAATAACCAACACATAACACATAACCAACACATAACACATTCATCTCCCCCTTTGGCATCAACAAAAAGGAATAAAAGGGGAGAGGGAGTCAAGCTGGAGCCAACTAAAATAGAGCTGTCGGAGGATTAAGGGGAAGTTGGCGGTTCAGAAGGATGGTGTAGATAATTCGACAAGTCATCAAACTGAGAGCATTGAATCCCCAAGGTTGTGTGTAAAGAATCAATAGAATCAGCCATGGCAGCAAACTTCTGGAGATATGTTTCGTGGTGAAGCTTCAACTCAGAAACATCCTTGGTAAGAGCATCCACTGATTCCTTGACCTTGTTGGCTTCACTTCCTAGCACGTCAATCTTGGTGTGCAATGATGTGTCATCTGTAGAGGCAGGCCGAGTGACGTGAGTTCTTCTGATTGGTTCTCCTTGCTCATCATCATCACTGTGATCAGAATCAACTACAGGAGCTTTGCCCTTCTGAGAATGAAGAGTGCAGACCAGACGTCCGTTTATCAGCTCATACCCCATATTGTTGCAGATTGAGGGAATTGTGTAAATGTCTGCATCACGAATTGTATGACTGACCTGTTTGCTTAAATCAATATGCAGATACTGAAAAATTGGAGTCAAAGCAGCACCATAGGGAAGATTTCTATTCTTTGACTTCCTGCAGCTAGTTATGTACTCCATCATCACAACTGGGAAATTGATTTGATTTCCACTCATGATATAGATAAACAGAAATTTCTGCCTATTTGTTACTTGCTCTCTTGCTCCTGATGTAGGCAATAATATAGTGGTCATCATATGGTGTAAAATTCTTTGAAGTGGTGGAAAGTTGTTCACATTCAGTTTGGGTAGACTACCGTCTACCATAGCTTGTTCACATTCAGTTTGGGTAGACTACCGTCTACCATAGCCTCATCAGTCATGGCTTCATAGGCTTCCTCCTCTATAAACATTGCTTCATCATAGATCATCCCAGTGTCGTATGGCATATTTAGGGCTTTTCCTATCAGCTGAATAGTTAGAGGAATGGGATGCCCATCCAGTTCAGTGAATAATTCATCATTCTTTACTACCATATTTACATAAAATTGATGAACAAGTGAAATGATCTACCCTTGGGCTGCTTCCTCAGAAGTTTAACCAATTTCGGTAACACAGTTTCAATACTCTTGAAATCAACAGCACGAGGACAGAGCACCTTTCTTTCGACCAACATTACACTCTCTAAA
The DNA here is from genome assembly GCA_024336825.1 of Amorphophallus titanum. Taxonomy (NCBI): domain Eukaryota; kingdom Viridiplantae; phylum Streptophyta; class Magnoliopsida; order Alismatales; family Araceae; genus Amorphophallus; species Amorphophallus titanum. Next base: position 80,777,832 of record JANBPO010009603.1, on the reverse strand, counting down.
GTTGCCTTCTTTTTCTGAGCCTGAGCATGCTTGTCTTTGCGCCTAACCTCCCTTTGAATAAGGGCTTCCTCTCTTTCCTTCACAGACCTCTTCTTGGGAGCCATTCGGACTTGTTGCAGATGGAGGATGGGGTTGAAGCTGCGCGGTCTCTCAGACAGGTGGAGGCCTACTTAGGAGTAGTCCGGTCTCCACACCACACATAGCTCCAGACGTGAGGGCTCGAAGGAGGGCGCCTTGGGTGCTCGGAGAAGAAGAGGAGCCTCGCGGTTGCCGCAAGGAGTCCATGGTGAAGGGTTGTATGAGCTAGAAGAAGGAGAGTGCCTTGGTTGCTTGGGAGGAAGGAGACCTGCGGTTGCCACACGGAGGAGTGCGTTTGGGGAGGTGAAGGAGATGAGGGCGTAGACGGAGGAGTATTGGGGCGAAAGGGGGTAGAAGAAAGAAGAGCAGTCACGGACGCCGCAGGAGAGCTACTTAGAGGGGTTTAGGGTAGAAGAGGGAGGAGGAATGGGTTTAGAAGGAGATCCACGGGGTGATTGACTGCAGCTGGGGTCAAAGGTTCTTAAACGATGAGACCCAAGCCACCTTGGGATCGAAAGGGTACTTTTTTCTAAATCTAAAATAAGGGTTCTTTTGTATATTGTTTACTAACCCGGTTATTATAGGGGTCTGGATATCTGCAGCCGAGGTGTTGGCGCCGTTTTGTCCTCCTAGCGAGACCAGCGTCTCCGTTGAAGGCTCGATAGGCGACTGAGGGTGGAGGTCACGCTCCTGCAACAGGTCTTGAAGGAGGGCCTTCAAGTGCTGGTTCTCCTTCATAAGAGTCTCAAGAGTCACCTCTTGGACTTCATTAGCCGGAGGGTCATTGTTGACTGGCTCTGCATTGACGGGGGTGGCACGATCCTCAACGAGAACATCCTCCGCTCACGTCGATGTCTGAGGTCCGACAGAGGTGCCGACATGGCCGGTGGGAGCCAGCTGCTGGGTCAAGTGACGCGGCCTCCTGAGTTACGATATAGGCTAGTTCAGGACATCAGTCTGAACCTCAGACTGGTGCCCGTTGGCATAACACGCGACCACCTTGACCGCATCACTGAGGAGCTAGACCGTTCGCCTCTTTTAAGAGCGCCTCTTGGGGTGGACAGGTGCCCCCAGCCTATCAAAGACTGAGGTGTGTTGTAGAGGAGTCTCTGTCACGGCATCTGCCTGAGGGGAACTTGAGGTTGGATATCAGTGGGGCCCGGAACGAGCCCGTCTCTGCCTTCGCCTATCTGAACGAGAGGCACCGAAAGGCTAAGCGCTGTTCGACGATTCGACTGCAGAATCAGTCGCGTCTTGCTTGGTGCAATGTCCTGGTGCCCGAAAGGGGTTGCTAAGATGCGCCTTCCGAACGGCTTGAGCTTCCTTCGGGGTAACCCAGATTATTCTCAAGTCAGACGGTTGGTCTCCCTTGTGACGGCCTCTTCGACGGGACTTGGGAGACCGGACACCAAACTGGCTCTGGTGTCTCTGGGCTGCTAAGGGAGTGTCTGCCCTTCTGAGTTTCACCTTGTCTTCTCGCATTCAACACAGAAGGATGAAGCGGTTGGTAGTAGGGATCATAGAGACGATCTGCTCTGGGGGAGTGATGGGTTCACCCCTGTCCAGGTGAATCTGTAGATTCCCGATAAGAATGGTCTTGCCAGAGTTACTGGTGGCAGCAGCAGGTTGCTTGCCTTTACAGCCGTGACGATGCTTCTTCTGGGGGGCCAAAGATGATTCCCCTCCAAGGTGGTAGACCGAGAAAACTTGACCCGTGATTGCTGGTGGCACAATGCCATCGACCGACAACACTGGAATCGGTCCCCAAGACCTGAGGTCTGTAGTGGAGACCAACGGCTGGGTGGCTCGAGTGTAAGACCTTGCCCGAGCTGATAATAGTGTTATGGCTGCCCGTGATGTCGTGCTTGTACTCAGAGTTGGCACCGCGGGGGGTGCTGGGATACCGACGACCCTAGGCCTTGAGCCAGGACCGGAGACTGGCAGGACCGAAAGGTGTGACATAGGGCCTTCAGTCCATGCCGAGGCCGCCACGTCTCATAGAGGCAGACCCGTACTGAGAGTCGACGTCATTGAGTTGTAGGGAATGTGCCCCCATGATGGAGCCGAAGGATGCAGGGCCTAACGTGGATCACTTATGCCAGGCATAGTCTGCGAGAAACCCCAGGGTTGCATGCCTGGTCTATATGTTGAGCAGCCTCGAACCAGGGATTGATGTCCCGGGTGAGGTGGTTGCACGTCAGAAATTTGGGTTGGAAGGCCCGAAAGAGGTACTGGGGAGCCCTGCCCCCAGGTCAGGAGACCCGTGCGAGGAGCTGGCTCGGCTGAGGCTTGGGGCTGATGGCCTGAGTGAGGTGCTGGGAGCCAGGCACCTTAGAGTGGAGACCCACATTAGATGTTGACTCGGTCGAGGCCTAGGGCTAGAAGCCTGAGTGAACTGTAGTGGTAGGGACCGAGACTCGGGGTGTGGAGCTCGCATCGGGAGTGAGTCAGAACTGGGCCCAGGGGCTAGTGCTAGCTCGGGCAAGAGCTGGTCCAGAGCCCCTATGGGGGCCGGCAATGGGAGATTCGAGTCTGATGCTCGGTCTGACAGCTGAGACTGGCGGCAGGCATGGCGCGTTGACGGCGCCAGAAGAGATGGGAGCTGAGGGTGGTGGTGGGGCTGCCACGTGGACCACACCCAAGAAGTAGGGCTATGCGACGACCGGGGTAATACTGCCGAAAGTAATCGACACTGCCAAGTATCCCACCCACGCATTGGTGGCGATGATGATGGGACCGTAGGTGACGGCCACTATAGTTGTTGATGCGTCGGACGAGCAGGGGCGATGGCCACTGACGGTCGTCGAACGTGACCCAGCAAATGGAAGGCGAATCGGAAGCTGCTGGGAAGTGCGAGCAAGTGCTCTTCTTCTACTGATGGGACACCACCTTAGGGGTGATAGCCACAAGACCGAAGATCCCTCAGACCTAGCAAGCAAGCGATGCGCGGGTCGGTGACTTCACTCAAGCCCATCTACCCCATGCATGGCCCCCTCCATTTTCTCACCTCTCTCTACCTTTCCCTCTTTCTCTCTTTAACACTCACACTCCACTTCACACACCCACGTAAGGACCATGCACACACATAACTTCACCTTCCCACATAACCCATGGCCCTCACCCATGCACACTGTGTCCCACCTCCATCTACCCCACATCCCTCTCTCCCATTTACTTCACATACACTATCACCACCACAACACCTCACCACCGTAGCCACTACAATGTCATCCTCTCCCCAACCCATGCACATGCACATGGCCAAGGGCCCATACACATCACTACCACATCAACTCCCTCACTCCCCACACACTCACACCCCACCGCCAACCATGCACCAGCCCACCAACAACTCCAGTGGCGGGTTATGGCAGCAACCACTTAAGCGATGGGTTATGGCATGGCATGGCCCCGTCTCTTATTCCTCCTATAATAACCTAGGCCAAGGGGAGATCCATCATCTTCCCCAGTCGGTTCCCCCTCTCTCCTTTTCTCTTTCACATTATCTCTCTCCCTGCACCACCCGCAGCCGATCTCTCCCTCTCTCTCTCTTTCCCACTCCAACCTCCACACCATGGCCAGCCTCTCCCCCGTACCACCTCTCCCTTCTACAGCGGTCTCCCAGCGCAACCACCCCCCATCATCTCTCTCTTGCTCTCTCTCTCTCTCTAACCACCACCATGATTTTCTCTCTCCCTCTTTACACTCCCACTCCGGCCTCCCTTTTTCTTGCTCTCTAACACTCACCCGCACGCACATCACCGACCACTAACCCCTTTCACTCTCTCCACACACAGACACCTCCCATAGGACCTCTCACCACACTCCCATCGGACCTCCCTTGCTCTGTCTCTCTCTCTCTCACCCTCCTACACACGTAGGCCCGCCACCCTTCTCCTTCTGTGCACCACCAAACCGCCATCACCCCCTCGCTTCTAACTTCCCCACGTCGACCCACCCGCCACCGCCATAGTCACACTTTCTCTCTCTAACCTCCCACCGACCGGCTCTCATCTCACTCTCCCCTCTACACATGCACACACCCAATGTCTGCAACCCCTCCCACTTAGCTCTCTCCCCCTCTCCCTCATCCCACCGGCTCTCTTTCTCCCTCATCACCACTTGCACCACCCTCTCATCTCAGACCCTCTCTCTCTCTTCTCACTCTCTCCTCTCTCTTACCCCCACGGCCTTCTCTCTCCCTCTACCGCACATCCGTCTCCCCTCTGGCTCTCACCACACCCGTCACAGCATCCCTCACCATCGCGAGCCCCATTCATCCACACTGCCCTCTCTCTTTCAGTTTCCTGCGTCCCTCTTCCCGTCTCTCTCTTACTACTATCACACTGTCTCCCATCCTCGGCCTCATCCCTTTCTCCCCTCCCTCCAACACTCACGCACACGTAGCCACTCAACTCCCCATCTGACACACACACACGTCCCCCACTCACCATCCGTACCTCTCCACCCTCGTGGCTGTCGTTGTTCGCATGCACCTCTCCGCTGGCCACTTTCTCACTTCTTCTCGTCTCCCCCTCACAACCACTGCCTGTCGCCACTGTCCACGTGGCTATCTCTCTCTCTCTTTCTTCTTCTCCTCTCACCACCTCCACAGCACTTCCCCCCTTCACCTGCTAACCACCGCACCGGCGCCAACCTTCCTCTCCCCTCTCTCTTCTCTCACGGACCCTCTCTCTCTCTCCTTCTCTCTTCATCTCATCCCGGTGATCCTTCTCCCCGGTGGCTCTCCCTTGTCCTCATCTCACTCCCTCTGCTCTCTCGTTCGCTCCCTCTCTTCTCTGTACACTACATGCGCACACACGGCGGCACCTCCTCTCACTCCTCCTTTTCTCAGTGGCAGCCACCAATGTAACCCCTTCCCTCAAGCAACTTGGTTTCCCACGTCTGTTGCACCACCTCACCAGCGTCTCCACCCTCTCCACAGTGTCCTCTCGTCGACCCCCCTGTCCCTCTCTTTCTCTCTCTTTCTTTCCACACCCCACGCCCCACAACCTACAAGTCCCTCTCTCTCTAACCACCTCCCATCTCTCTCTTCCTCTCTCTTTATGTCTCTCTTTCTCACTCCTCACCCTATCCCCCTCTCCCTTTCTCCCACTCGCATCCGCACAAGAGAGAAGGGTCGACCCCCCCTCACCATCTGTCTCTTACTCTCTCTCTCCATCTCCCTCCTCCGGCTCACGCTCTCTTTGTCTCTCCTCCATGCACAAACCCAGCCCACATCGCCCCCTCTCCCCCTCGACTGTCCCTCTCTCTCTAACCCTTCGTCTCTTTCTCTCTCTTCTCTCCATCTCTCTCTTCCCCCCTCTTCTTTCTCACACCCACACACATTAATATATATATATATATTATTAAATCCTACACCATCATTATCTCTATTTATCTCTATCCTTCCCCTTATGAGAAGCAGAAGAATTCACCCTACCGTGGGGACACATGAAGAGAGAAGAATATACCCTGGCTTAGGAACACTTGAAGAAGAGAGACACCCTTGGCTCAGGGGCAATTGAAGAAGAGACATACCCTACCCGGGGACATAGAAGACACAAGAGAAGTACACCCCGCCCAAGGGGCATTTGAAGAGAAGCTACGCCCTCGGTCTTGGGGGCACAAAAACAAAGAAACATACACCCCAGCCTAGGGGCGACATATGAAAAAGGAATACACCCCAACTTGGGGGCACCTTAAGAGAAATGCTTCCCGCTCCAAGGGCACTGATGAGAAAAGAAGAAAAAAGAAGAGAGAAAGAAAAAAGGAGATATGAGGCAGATGTGGTCTTTGCACCCGTCTCTCTCCACAAAAAAGAAGAAAAGAAGAAAAGAAGAAAAGGAAGAAGAGTCACGAGACAGACATGGTCTTTGCACCCGCCTCTCCATAGAAAGGAAGAGAAGAAGAGAAAGAAGAGTCATGAGATAGACGTGGTGTAACGACCCAGAGCCCATGGCACCGATAACCCAGTACAAGTACCGAACTACTGCTACCATGAACTGGGGACGCCATCCAGGAGGCTGATGAGGCCCCCGAAGGGTTAGTGGGATTGTTGAGGGATTACATTAGAAATTAGAATTCGCAGCGTGCATTGTTAATTTTTTTGGCAATGATTAATTAAATAAGGTGGAAGCAATTTAGAATATCATAGTATATATATAAACTAGCCCAGATTTACAACATTATGAATATACAAGTCCCACAGAAAAAGAAAAGGTAACTACAACTACATGGGGCATACCCCGGTAAAAACACTACAAGAGACAGACCGACTGACTGCTGGCACTCTAGGTGCGGTCTCCAAAAGCTCGAGAACCACTGGCGGATGGCTGAGACGGCTCACCTGCAGGAAGGAAGGGTGAGTCACAGCCAGACTCAGTAGAGATCACGCGGATCCCTACCACGAACTAAATAAGCAAGCAGGCAATTAAGAATGCAACTAGAACAATTAAAATGTAATTAGAGCATGCATTTAAATAATTAAACAAGCAGATGCACTATCTCAACATGCTTCTAGACTAGAACAGGAGAGTCTATCTAAGCAAGTAAATCGACTGACGAGACGCCAATATAAGTAATATAACTAAAGTAAGTAAACAACGAGAGCAGCAGCTAGCGACGAGAACTAGCGGTAAAAACTATATCTACCAACAGAATAAACTCAAGCATTCCAGTGACAGGAGAAGGACGGGGAACTCCACTAGAAGAGATAGACCAGAGGCGTCCACTGACGACTGACACTACATCTCATGCAACTCGCGAGTCTGAACTTGTCCAGTGAGAAGACAAATCGAACTGTATCAACCGAGAACTAGTCAGAGTAACACTCGTCAGTGTCAGCTCTCACCTCTGACCACGTGTGCACACACCGACCCGCCTTTTGCAGGTCATAAATGTTGGTCGAGTGCCCATACACCCCCGAAATGGGGAGCCGAAGGCTCAATCAGCAGAAAACCCGAGTGATCCGATCAAGACACGCGGAATGCCTAAGTGGTCCGTAAGTGACCGAAGAATTACCCCATGGGGGTGAGAATATTTGGAGTGGTTGCCCATTCAATGAAGATGCTTCCTACAGGCGTAAAGCAGGTCTGAAAACACGATATGTAGTGCCAAAGGCGATGACAGCGGAAGACCCGAGGAATCTGATTATCACATGCAGAATATCGAGAAAGTCCGTAAATAGCCAAAAAGTCACCCGATCTCGGTAGAAATGCTTCGAGCGACGGCCCTCCCAATGAAGACACTCCACATGTCCATAGAATGAAGTTGGCTGTGCAAATCGCTGAGTCAAATACTAAATCAGAAGAAAACTTGGGTTACCCGATTTGGGTATACATTCCACCGGGAAAGGTCCATAAGTGACCGAAAAGCTACTCAGTCAGGGCAAAAATCTCTCGAGGGATGGCCCACCCAATGAAGAAGCTCCACGTGTCATCAGAATGAGGTTGGCGGCACAAATTGCTTAGCCGAATGCTAAATAAGAGGAAAACTCGAGTTACCTGATTCAGGTATACATCGCACCGGAATGATGCGTAAGTGGCCGAAAGGATGCCCAGCCAGAACGAAAATACTTCTAGAGATAGTCCACTCGATGAGGATACCCCGCATATCTGCGAAGTTGAGTTGGTCACACAAACCACAGTACCGATGGTCGAATCAGGACAAAACCTGAGAAAATCAGTATGGGTTCGGCACGTGACAGAAACCACCAGAAACTACAAACCAGGGCTCAGAAATGGCGAAATTCATACTCCGAGGCCACTACATCGAACCCAACGTTGCTCTAGATGTTAGGCTTCCGTTGGGATTAGTTCCAAGGTAAAATGACAAAATTATGAAAAATGCCATTGGATGAGTCGGTGCGGGCACGAGGTTGAGAGTTGACCACCCTAGCTCATTGCCGATTTCTCAACCGTGCACGTCCGAACGCTTCCCTCGCATGGGACGAATGCGAGCTTGCTAGAGTCTTAGGTGTGCATTTCCACTTGGTGTCGCGTCCGCGTCCGTTGTCCCGCATCATGGCTCCTATGGTTCCCTCGTTTAAGCAAACATATGTGAGAAGGGGGCCAAGGTCTGGGAGGTCACCATTGCCAATCCCGCGTGAGGACGTGCCGGCCAAAGATCCCGATGCCGGGACTCTCTTACCAGCAAAAGAAGTGCCTGCCCCGACCAAGTCTTCGTCGGGTGAAAAGGTAGATTATGACTATTCTTCTGAAGAGGCACTTTCAAGCGAGGGCAAATCTGGGGAGTCCAGACCTCCCACGCTGGTCTTGAAAATCCCAACATTATTTGCTTCTTTGAGCTTGGTGGAGAAGGTGATTGTAAGTGTAGATTTATTTATTCGGGTTGCCCTCGAGGCTGTTAACTGATGACCTTTGTCGTTATTATTTTTGAACCTAATAGGAACAAACCCCACCAAAAGCCACGATGACCCACGTTCCGGGTGCAGAGGTTGCCCGAGAGGGGAAGGCCACTATGGCCTTGGACAAACCGGCGTCCATAGTTGAGGCCTTGCATCAGGAGGAAGTCGTGGTAAGTTTAGAAATCCCCCGCCAGCAATCGAGGTTTCGTAGCAAGAAGAGGTAACAATTGGTCCAGAGACTCCTATCCCGGCAGTCGAGGCAGCCCACCGAGGAGAGGCCACAATGGACCTGGAGACTTCTGCCCCATAACTCGACACGGTGCAACAGGAAGGGGCCATGGTGGTTTCAGAAATTCTTGCCTCGGCTGTGGAACCATCTTCACTAGAAGGCCTTGCAATTCTGCCTAAAGGGGAGACGACGTTAGAGAGAAGCCTAGTGCTAGTGGTCGAGGTAAAACCAACAATGACCTTCTGACATTTTACTGATTCACTAGACTGTGTCGGGCTGCACCTACCTAACTTCTATTACTTATTTGCATGTACAGGCACAAGGGACGTCAAGAGAAGTACGCGGTACTAGGTACCGTAGGGCTATTCTCAAATGGAGGTCACCTTTTGGTCCTCGAACGGCGCTAAGATTAGAGTCACTCCTGGGACCGGACATGGAACCTTTCACATTGCTCCTACAATCAACGGCCAGGCAGTAGTTTTTTGTCCCCCTTCCATCACTCCAGAGCCTAATCACACTAGAGGAAGCCCGAATCCTAGGGAAGATCTTGGCGGGCATTACTCTACCTCCGAGGGAGGCCCAGGCGGAGAAGGCAGTAGGTCCCTAGGAAGTGGTACCGAGCTCATCTTTGCTTGTCGCTCCCCCACCATCCGAGATCGAGGCTCTCGCCCTGCCGACCTGTGAGGTAATGATGAGTCTGGGCCTTACTTAGGAGGTGGAGATGGAGACAGATCCGTCTGCCGTGATGCCTGATTCAGTCCCAGCGGTTGTTTGTTCTTTAGCTAAAGCCGTGGCTCCGGCCCCAGTAGTACAAATGCCAACAACGGGCTTGGGCCTTAGAGAGATAGTGGAGGTGGTGCAACCTCTCAAAGTGGCGACACCGAGTGATCCTGCTATAGTCTCGCCTTCGCCTTTGGCGGTGGTCGGCCAGGGACTTTCTTCTAAGATAGAAGGATCTCACCGCTCAGCCTTGACCCTCCCATTCTCATCGGCCATGGTTGACACCGAGCTATGGGCAGTCGTGGACAGCGCCATTGAATTCAATCCACCTATCGTACCTTCAATAGGTCACGCTACTTTGGACTTGCCGGTCCGCCAGACTCTGTTGACGCTGCGGTCCATGATGTTTGTCGATCCCTTACTCACGTACCGGGGGGTACACACTGTGGTCATGCAACTGACTGGGGCCTTGCAAATGATGGGTTGCCCATTGGAGGTCACGACATGTTCTGCCATTACTGAAATATGTAAATCGTCGCGAGTTCCTTGAGACACAAGACCCAACTGAATTCACAACCATTGGCGCCCAAAGGGACGAGTATATGAAGGCCCCAGAGGTGCGGAAGAACAACAGGGAACAGCACCAGGGGGTCATGGATGAGTGCCCCGACCACGCTCGCGCCTTAACGAGTTGGATAGAGAAGCTCAAGAGCTGGCTTGCTGCGGCCGAGTCTGATCTTGCCGAGGCTGAGGTGACCATGGTTAAAGAGACCGAGGAGTTAGCCGTCACCGAGGTTGAAGTGGCCTCCATGACGACCGAGCTAGAACGCCTCTAGGAATAGGAAAATCGACTGCATGAAATGATAAACTTTCCTTGCGTCGGGATCCTTCCTCTTGAGGAAATCTTTCGAGGAATAGACTGACCGCCAATCCCCCCTTTTCTTCTCTCTCTCTCTTTTTTCTTTCTTTTTTTTTGACATGTAACATTGGGATATGCCCCACTAACATTCATGAAGCATTATTTTCACGAGGAGCGTTGTCATAAACATAGATTCTTCAAATTGTATGCATCATAAAAATCACCTAAAATCACGGGATAAATTCTAGACCCAGATCACTAAGGATCCGCTAAGACACAGACATTGCAGGAAACTTGTCCGGCTTAAGGAGTAAGACTCCCCGACTGGCGTACAAGTGGTTGACCTTCTCCAAGGCCTCATGCTAGCCATCCAAGTACTCATTCTGATATTGTTCGAAAATGGGACCATGCGCCCCCGGTTCCGGCCACAACCGCCAAGGAGTCGGTGGAGGATCCCTCCAGAGAATCAAGGGCTAGCGGCGAGCCTGCAGCGATCCATCATCTGATGAAGTGCCAGACTCGCCCGACGACATCCTACCGGAAGGCTCCCCTCAAAGCCCACTACTCCGAAGATGGTCTCAAGGGCACCCCGAAGGCCACTATTTATAGGGGAGTGAAGTCTCCGAAAGTATGAGGACTCCTACCGCCTCAAGCAAATCTCCAGAAATCGAAGCAACGGCTCCCCAAAAGTCACGCTCTTTCAAAGTCCCCATAGAAGTTTTGTTTCGTATCCCCAGAGGATGTCACAGTCATTCGAAAAGAGGGAAGGTACACGGAGGAAGTTTCGAGATTTGCAAAATAAGAGAAAGTTTTCTATTCCAAAGCTAAGAGCTTACAAAAAGGAGATTTTCCACCTAGGCAGACACAGAGAAACAACATCAAAAATAAGCAAACAGGGGCACCCTTCTAAGGGTCCACCCAGAGTACATCGTCACGTGCCCCAGTCTCATTGGGGTCATGTGCGTCAACAGCCCCAGCAGGAGGCGAGTCCTTGTCTAGGTCCACCACCTGACCTCTTGCCACGGAGACGTTCGCAGGTGCTCATTCTTCCGTGCTTGACGCCGGTGCTGGCTCCTCAACTCCAGCATCGTCAGGCTCCCCCACGTCGTTGTCGACCTCTGGGCCACAAGGAGATGAAGGGGGAGGGAGAGATGGGGCTGCACGATCGAAGCTATCGGCTGTGGCCTTCATAGCGGCGCTCCAGCCCTCCCAGAAGTCACAGTTCCGGGTCAGCCCATAGAACTCGAGGGACACCTCGGTCAGCTCATCTTGGTAAGCCGAGGAGGAACGGAAGCGCTCCACCACTTCCTCGCCCGCGGTCGACACCGAGGAATGCAGCACTGAGGGGACACCAACAGGGAAGGAGCGCTGGCATCCTCCGCGGCCTTGCCCTTGTCTTGCCCCGCCCCCGTGCCGTGGGGACTGACGCGGAGGAAGCGACTGCTGACTCCCCAGCCAACGGCGGTGGCAGAGCCTCAAAAGAAAGTAGCTCAGACGGCGGGGGAGGTGAGGCGTGACTCCGAGCGGAGGGGGACGTCCTCGCCTGGCGTCGGGTGTCCAACGCCGCTAAATCATCGTCGATCAGGATGATGCGACTTTCGCCAACCATGTCAGATTGCTCACCGGTTGAACCGATGACTCCTTCAGGAGAGCCCCTCTGAGGGCTAGGGCCCCCGCTCGTCACAGACGCCGTCGATGAGCCCACCAGAGGAATGCTGGTCGGGATCAGGTATTGCAACCTCCTCGGGGCAAACACAACCTCGGCTTGGGGGGCAACGACGGACACCTGATCGGCCCCCGGAGCAACATGATCCACCGGGCGAGGAATGTTCCGCGACTGCCTGACGATCTCGTTGGTCCAACCCTGTACTTCAGCTGCCCCTGAAAGGAGAATCAAATCAGTCAAGCGCCCTCACAACCAGGACAATCCAATGAAGAACAAAGCCAATACCCTGTGGCAATGGAGGACATAACCCCAACTCCCGGAGCAGCACTGGAGTCAGGACAAAATCCACGTTGACGAGAGGATACCGCTCAATCTCCTTCAACTTCTGGCGGTCCTCAGCCCTAAGAGGAGGCTTCCCATCACGCTAGGTGTGGCAAGAGCCTCTGCGCATCCACCTGTCAGAGGCCTCCTCCCAGTCTTTTGACTTGATAAGGTACACGTACCGCTCCGCCCAGCCCTTGCTGTTGGACGCGGTACGGGAAACCTTGATGAAGTGCCGATGGGTACGAGCCTTGAAGTAGGCAAAATAGGTATTAGCCGAACAACTCTGAAGGAGGAAGAAATGTCGAAACAGATCGACACTTGGTTCCACCGACGCTCTACGGCAAGATTAGACAAACCCACAGAGGATGATATAATAATTGGGGGTTATCTCCCCAGGATGCCGTCCATAATAATGGAGGACAGACGCGATGAAGGGATGGATCAGAACACGAAAGCCCGCCTGAAAGGAGGCTACTGGGATCATAATCCCGCCAGAAGGATAACTCATGATCTCATCTCCCACAGACGGGAAGATGATGTCGTACTCGGGGGGAATCTGGAAAGCTCCCCGCAGGCCATGGATCACCATATATGACACCAACTTCCATAAACACATAAATAGAAAAGTGTGGTACGGGACGTAAGAACTTGATTTTGCCCTCTACACTTTTTGGCGCCGTCTATGAGAACTTTGAGCAAAAAGCCATGGCACCGCGTGGAAGCTATTGCAATGCCAGTAACCGCTGGTGTGGATCCCACCAAGCCCCTGGCTCTCGCCAGGCCCCTAGCTCTCCCCGGGGATCCCAGGAGGCTTCATCCTCCCCCCGATCGCAACCCGAGGTCATTGCTAACGAGCTCGTGGAGATGCGCCAACCAATCCAAGTCATGGTGGAGATCTGCCATGATCTTCTCAACAGGCAGACTCGTCAAGAGCCCATCCCTTCTGAGCGACCTCAGAATGGGGGGGCTCCGACCGTGATGAATTCCTGCCGAGTGAGGGAGGTGTCCTACGACTCCACAGCGCAAACCCGGCGACCGCGTAGCTCACCCTCACCAAGGGTATGCAGTCCACTATACTCCAACCCAGAGATGGCCCGACGGCTCCAACGTATCGACAAAATTGAGGATAAGGTCCGCTACTTGGACAACATCCTTCTTGCCGCCAAGACTCACGGCCTTATCGACGACGATCAAGACTTCTACGTGCCCTTTTCCAGGGAGATCGTGGAAGCACCCATCCCACCGAAGCTACAGCTGCTGTCGTTCACCCCCTACCATGGCACCACTGACTCAGCTGACCACATGCACAGCTTTGAGTCCAACCTGGTGTTCCACCAGGCATCAGATGCTGTGAAATGGCTGGCATTCATTACTATCCTCTGGGAGGGCGCCCGGACCTAGTTCGAGTCCCTGTCAGCCGGGACTATCACCTCCTTCCAACAGCTAAAGAAGCTGTTCAAGGAGAACTTCATTAGATACCGTAAGGAAGCTAAATCAGCGGTGAGCCTGCTCACCATCAGGCAAGGGCGAGAGGAGACTCTCTGGGACTATGTGTCCTGCTTCTGAGCAGAGGTGCTCTGTATCCCTCACCTCGACATGAGCATTGTCGGCACTGCCCTCGCTCAAGGGACCTGGGACTCCATCCTCCGACAGTCGCTCAGAGTCAAGGCCCCAGTGACCCTAACAGACCTCCTCGCCTTAGCCCAAAAACATGCCAGATGCGAGGATAACACTGAAGATCCACCGACTTGCCCCGGGAGGGGCGGAGTAAGCGGGAACAACGAGACAGGGAGCCCGCGACCGCTCAGAAAATAAGGAGAGGGGAAGTTACTGTCATTACATGCCCCTAACAACTCCCCCCAACCAGATCCTCATGGAGATCTGTGAGGAGTCCTTCCTCCAATGGCCCTTTAAGATGAAGACTGACCCAAGGACGCGAAGCTGGAGGAGATACTGCCGCTTCCACCACGACCATGGCCACGACACCACCGATTGCACCCAACTCAAGGATGCCATCGAGGACCTCGTCCGGTGAGGACTCCTTGATAAATTTGATCGATAGGAAGCTGTTGCCCACGAAGCACCCTGAGGATCTCACCGTCTTCTCAGACGAAGACCTAGGTGTAGCCACTCCTCACTCAAATGCTCTGGTTGACTCAGCCACCAACAATCAATGTGCCACTTGACGTATTCTAGTGAATAATGAAAGCGGCCCCGATGTTATTTCTTACGGCTACCTGGTACTCATGGGGGTGTCACGAATAGCACCACTGCGCGCACCCTTGTATGGATTCTCTAGCACAACCGTCCTCCCAGAGGGACCCATCTCATTGCCAATCACATTTGGGACCGCACCACGAGATGACATCTCCCTAACAGATTTCACGATAGTGCGGGGAATGACCAGGTACAATGCCATCATAGGGCGAGGCAAACTGAGGAGGCCCCACCCGAGAAGAAGGCGAAGATGGATGACTCGGGTCCCAGTAGAAGCACCCCAGCGGAAGACCTATGTCCCACCCAAGTAAGGGGGCTCCGAGCAAAACACTCCGTATCGGGGCGACGTTTTTCGAACAAGAGAAAGCTAAAGCTACGTCCCTGGAGTTCTCCCACGTCGATATAGTACACATGCCAAGGGAAAAGAACGTCCGAGTAGACGCCCTGTCCCACCTAGCGCCATCGACTACCACATCCAGTTCGAGGGCCATCCTGATAAAAGAGCATGCGAAGCAAAGCCAAGAGAGCATGCCGAGCAAGGCTAAGGAGGTAGCTTCCGAGCTCCCTAGAGGTGAGCACTCTTGCTCCCCTTGAAAACGAAGGAGGTAGATTACGAGCTCCCTAGAGGTGAGCACCACTCCCCTCGGAAACGAAGAAGATAGCTTACGAGCTCCCTAGAGACGAGCGTTCCCGCTCCCCTCGGAAATGAAGGTGACTTCTAAGTCTCCTAGAGGTAGGCCCTCGAAAATGAAGGTAACTTACGAGCTCCCTAGAGACGAGCACTCCTGTGCCCCTCAGAAAAGAGGTAGCTTACGAGCTCCCTAGAGGCGAGCGGGTGGACCTCATCTCAAAATGTGATCCACTCAAATATCTGCTCAGCCAGCCCGTCCTCTCTGGTAGGCTCGACAAGTGGGCACTTATCCTCATGGAGTTCGACATCACCTTCGTCCCAAGCAAGGCGATCAAGGGACAAGGAATGGCGGAGCTATTAATAGCGCATCCTATGCCAGAAGATTCGCCCCTCAACTTCGAGCTGCCCGATGAAGAGGTGCTGGTGCCTTCTCAAGAAATCGGGGAGCATTCTGAAAATGTCCCACCATAGATGGAACCGGGTGTACTCACCCTCGACCTCCCACATTGGGAGTTGTATTTTGATGGTGCCTCTTGGACAATCAAAACGGTTGGGGATCATTTTCGTATCTCCGCAAGGCGACATTCTTTACAACTCTTGCGCTCTCATGAAGTCCCTGACTAATAATGAGGCAGAGTATGAAGCGCTGATCATTGGGCTTCAGTTAGCACTGGAGATGGATATCAAGTGCATCAAAGTGTACGGGGATTCTCAGCTCGTCATTCGACGGGTCCTGGGTGTCTACGACGTCCGGAAGAAGCTCATCCCCTACCATGCAGCCGTTACGAGGCTCAAAGAAAAATTTTACCTATTCGAAATAGGCCATGTCCCCAGAGGCAGCAACTCCCAGGCAGACGCTTTGGCAAAATTGACGGAAACCCTAAAACTCCCACCTGAGGGAGAGCTAAATATTACAGTCAGACACCGACGGCTTATGCCAAGTGTGCTCGAGAGACTCCGGCCTCACTGTCCATGAGGTCGACAATATTCAAGCAGGGAATACTCACGAAGAAGAAGATTGGCGTGAGCCGATCATAAAGATAAAAAATGGCTAGCTTCCCCCCGATCGGGCTCAGATGGTGCAATTACTACGCAGGGCAACATCCTACCAGCTGATGGACAGCCTGCTCTTCAGGCTCGTCCATGGAAAGGACCGGTCGGTCCTCCTACGATGTCTTTCATCTAAAGAAGCGAAGACTGTCATGCACGAGGTCCACTCTGGACTGTGTGGGGCACACCAAACAGGAGCTAAGATGAAGAATAGTATCAAGCTCAAAGGGTTTTATTGGCCCACAATGTACAAAGATTGCAATTAATATGCTCGTATATGTCACCAATGCCAAGCATTCGGGCCAGTGCCTCGAAGGCCGCCCAATCCGCTTCATCCGACTGAGCCTACTTGGCCCTTTGCAGAGTGGGGCATGGACATTGTGGGACCATTCCCACCATCATCCCAAGGCCACAAGTTCATACTGGTCGCTACCGATTACTTCTCCAGATGGGCAGAAGCCGTCCCGCTACGGGAAGTCACGGGAGAGATAGTTGCTCGGTTCGTGAGGCACCATATCATATACAGATTCGGCACCCCCAGTCGGATTATATCCGATAATGACACGCCTTTCAGAAACAAGACTGTTTATGCTTTGGCGTCCAAGTTTCATATTGACTGGAGGACGTCGTCGGTCTACAATCCCCAAGCAAATGGTTTGGCCAAGGCCTTCAACAAGACCCTTTGTAAGCTGCTGTCCAAGATAGTGGGTGGCAGCAAATGGGATTGGGGCGAAAAGGTTCACGAAGCCCTATGGGCCTACCGAACCGTCTACAAAACCCCCACGGGTTGCTCCCCATTCTCCTTGGTCTATGGAGCCGAAGCGGTGGTCCCCGTAGAGATTGAGCTAGCATCCTACCGCGTTACTGTGTACGTTGAACTGCCAGGTCAAGACCAATCTGATATAGAAAGAAGGCTTGAGGAGCTATCTAACCTCAAAGGTGAAAGACTCAAAGCCTATCAGCACTTACAAGTGTACCAAGCTCGCATGACAAATGCCTATGACAAGCTGGTCAAGCAACAGGCATTCAAGAAAGGCGACCTAGTCATGATCAAATAAAAGGAGGTTCTAGCAGGAAGATCCAACGGCAAGCTCCAACCCAATTGGCGTGGGTCTTATGTCATCCAGAAGGTCTACGAAGGTGGGGCATATATGGTCGTCGACCACAAGGGAGATAATCCCTTCCCTCCTCTCAATGGCAAGCACATGAAGCTCTACCATGCGCCACCGCAAGAGTTTCGCCAGCAGTCCTTACAGGACTTACCTATCCCCAGTTAAGGTTCTAGCTAAAAAAAAAATAGTGGGGTTAAAAATACTGACACCCTGACGGACTTGGTAGACCTTCAAGGGTTGGCTAAGGGCAAAAAGGCCAAAGATCCGGCTGAGGTGAAAACCCGAAAGGGCGCCACAGGCAAAAATGGTCAACCCCTCGATGTGAAAATCCGTAAGGGCGCACTGGAAAAAGCTAAAGGGGGCCAGCCTCGGCAAAAACCCGAAAGGGCAGTGAGGTTGGTAATGTGAAAAAAAAAATCCTCTCTCAGTTTGCTCTCTAGGTGGCCCCATCATATTGATATCATGGCTATGCCTTCCATGTCATTTCTCCCCAGCCTCCTCTCCCTCTGCACACAGGCCCGCCCTCCCCCTGCTCCGAGAGTCCACGGCAACCCGGCGTCACCCCGTCCTCGCTACGCCCTCCCGTGGATCGAGAAGACCTCGCTGCTGTCCCTGCAACTAGCCTGAAACAGAGGTCAAGTTTGAAGAGACTACCCCGGCGTCCACGGTGCAAATCAGCCAAAGCTTCCTTCTGTGGAGTTGTACCTCGTCGAGTCAGCTTCGTTCCAGAAGTGATCCCATGGTGATCCGACCTCAGCACCATTCGCGCCGCCCATTCTCGTGCAACTGCGCCCAACTCAGGTCTGAACCAGAGCTCCATCTGATAGCAGCTCCACAGCCCGCCCCTGCATGATTCAGCCAGAGATCTCTTCACAAGAGTTCTGATTCTCAAAAGCTCCGACGCACCAGAGGTGGTCTCACCTGCTTTCAACATCGTCTCTGTCCGTGGCGTCCAATCTCCCACAGGCGCACCAGACCTGGAGCCCCTATTCACCCAGGACGAGCTGCTGTCAAGTCAGCCATGACACCCCTTCTTCCTGTCAGTTTCAGGTCATGCTATCTTCATCAAAGTTGCATCCCTCGACGAAACGAAACCAACGCAAGTGGTTTTGTCATGTTCCGACATCAGCACTGGGAGTTTTGCCTCGTTATTTGATGTCTTGTCCTACTGTTCACCCAGAAATATGACGCCGGTTGTCCCTGCGACCACGCCCAGCGAGGTGATCAGACGGCCACCCCCTTCTGAGGGCTCGTAGACCTCCCAGTTAGCAACGTCCCTGACCTAGCCCCACCATGTTTGGAGTTCTACAGTGCCCGTACCGGTCGTCACACCACTTCTGCGCCGACCAGTCCAGCCGAGCAGAACTGCGCCGGCCTGCTGCTGTGACCGCCACCCCCACCCAGTGCCATCAGCTCGACACCAGACTGCCAAGCATCCGTCAGCATCCTTCGGCCTCCGTCCAGGAGTTGGCAGCATCTTGAGTGGACGCCCAAGCTTGACGTACGGGCAACTGTTACTTACCCCTCCCCGCGATCCCCCCTCCTGTGCGAGGGTAGTGAATGTAACAATTGCTTCCCCTCCTTGCGAACCCCCCCTCCCTGCGTGGAGCGTAGTGCATGTAATAGTAGGAATGACATCAAGCCTCCCCGACGCAGCGTGTCCGCCGGGTGCACACGCTCCCCGGCTCGCCATCGTCTCCGACCGGAGCTAATCCTTCGGACGGCTAGGTACGTGCGTTCGCCACTCCACCTACTTGCTTAGTATTAGCTCCGACTGCAGTGCCGCGTGAGGAGTGTCCGGCCCAAAATTCCACGATACGAGAGATCTTGCTGTCGGTGAGTGAGTGCACACCAGAACCGATCCCCCTTGTTATCGGTCCGCCCGGTTGAAATCAACGCCCACGACTTGTCCCCGGGTGGCTCACCACCACCCTCCGCGCTACTCGGACCGTGTCCGACCCCATCGCGAGCCACAGCTCACCGAACCGTCACTACATGCCCCGAGTGGAGTTCATCGCGTGCGTGATTATTAGCTTCGCCACTGGACGACTTGTGCTTTGTTGATTGCTAGCTTAGGGTCCCGTGTCTCGACCGGGTTCATCCCGCGTCAAGAGATCCACACACCAAGGTCGGGAAATGTAATCTAAGATATGGAATCAATGCTTGAACCTTTGCGCACTGGAGTGCATGCAAATTCTAGCCGAAAATCTAACAACTAATATGCAACACAATAATATGGATATCTAAAGCAACTAAGGAGGAGATCAAGTAGCACCCAAGCAGGAAAATCACAGCAGAAACTATGGAAATAAAATGCACCTCGGGGCGAAATTCAGGACAAACATCATGCCGCAAGGGGAGAATGCCTTGAACCGACTGACGACAACGCCAGAGCCCCAGCCACACCACGATGCTCACAAAAACTACGATCCTGAGGGACGCAGCCAGACAATGATCACGGATAACACCTCACTCAGAACCCAAAACACATCGATCATCAGAGTAGGCACATGCAAGAAGTACTGCCTGGCGTCGCCTCAGCCAACACTAAAACCAACTACGGCATCACTGTTACGATCTCGCTTACCGAGAAAACGTAACCCTCATCACGAAAACCAACACCGGTCAACGCCCATGCTCGACAGACCAACCAAACGCTAGCTTCACAACCTGCTGACCGACCTCACACCCTACACCAGGGGCAACCACCACTGAGGTTCCACCAGCTCAAACCTGGCAAGCTGAACGCTTACAACAGCACAGAACCAACTCTTGCCAGAAGACAAACTTCTAGCAAACCCCAGATCTAATCCGGGAAAAGGCACACCTCATAATCGGCCACCCCAGGCCTCGCTGGCATACGACCCATGCCATTCTCGAGCCCCAACAACCAGCATCTTCTGTCTATGAAAGACCATCCACTGGTCACCAGATACGTGGCTTTGACTCAGGGTTTATGGCAGGGCTGACATTTTGTGTTATGTCCAGGGCTGGAGTCCGAGGAGGAGCGCGTGTCGACTCCCATCGAGGTGGATCTGGGGGAGCCTTCCACCTCTCCGATGATTACTGGGGACACCTGGATGTCAGAGGAGCCTCTGCCCTCTCCGACTCCAGCTGGAGATGCAGCTGAGGTGGAGGAGAGATTGCCCTCACTGACCCCGAGCGGGGGTGTTACAGGCACAGCGAGGGCCGTAGCAGGTGAGAGTTAGGACCTTTATCAGGTTTTTCACCTTGTCTCGTCACAGGGAAGCCCTGAACATTACTGACCCGTTCTGTGTTTGGTGGGGTTGCATAGGTCCTTCTGGTGTGCTGGCTAAAGTGGGCCACTCCTGCCTAGAGCTGGGGATCGAGTGGCCTTCATCTGTCTCACCACCGGAGCCGCTGCTGGATGCTAGCGTGGGTGCGACTTTGCTCCAGCGTGATCGAGGTTATGCAGGAGGCGACCCCCTGCCTTCTCTGGAGGAGCACCAACAGCAGTTGAGGGAGTGCACCCAAGGCTACCATGGCCTCGGGTTCCCACGCAAACTTTGGATGTCTAGCTTGGCCGACATTTGGGTGGAGTACCTGCGGCTTCTAGAGGCACAGGAGTAGAGGGCTCAGCGACTGGCGACCATCTGAGAGCTGGAGGAGCAACGGGCTCGGCTTGCACTGGCGACTGTCGAGCAGGAGAGGTGTGCTGATGCGGCTACGTCACTTCCCCAGGACTATGCTGCTCGGTTGAGAGACGCGGAGAGTAGAGCCGAGGCCTTGGCAAAGGCCCTGGAGGGGCAGCGGTGGGACGTGGAGCTCACTAGGGTCGAGTGGCAGACTGCCAAGACGAGTGACGAGGCGAGCGCGTAGCTTGCGTTGGCTTTGAAGGCGGAGCTGGCTGCCACGGAGTCCCGCTTGGTGGAGCTGGAGGGGAGCGAGGCTAGGCTGTGATTGTATCACTTCCCCTCCCCTTTTTTGTTATCCAGATTGTACATGTTTGTTATCGTAAGGGCATGTCTTGGGCTCCCCTTTCATAGAGTACTAATGACAAATTTTAGATTTTGATATTGTTACTTGCTGAGTTGTCCCACTTCTTGTTCCATGGAACATTATTGAATGCAGGGAATGGCGATCACTTACTGTTAGTCCACTTCATTCTTCCCCTCCACGTATCTGTACAGGATGTAACAGGCCGGGTTTTACTCTTTTTGGGGGCATTGAAGTGGAGAACTGGGCTTGAGGGATAGTGTGACTGGACTTTGGGTACTGGGAACTAGGGGCTGGGGATCGGGAAGTAGGGGCATAGGCCAAATGCTGGGGGCTAGTCCTCTGAAGAGGAATGCCCTTGTTGTACAGGGTTAGCGTAGACTTGCCAAGATATGGCCACCTATGAGGTTAAGACTGAGGGCTGGATCTTGGACGCATCGGTCATAGGCCGACGCGTGAGGTGTTAGTTGTCTTCATGTTATTAGCCAAAAATGTGGTTTGCATTAGGCTTAGAAGCTGAGGTTGTGATGGTTGAATGTCCCAGAGAGGCATGATGGACAAAGGCCAGAACTGGGGCCTGGGACTGGCCAACTACTCAGTGAGGGGATGGTAGCTGAAATGCGAGAGTTGGATGTTAGTGCTGGGTCTGGGTAACTGGCTCACGGAAGTGTGATGACTGGATTGCTAAACTGGCACTGGGACTGGTGCTGAGTGGCTGGCCTATAGAGGTGTTGTAGCCATGATACTAGAATTGGGAGTTGGGATTGGAACTGGGGGGATGGCCTATAGAGGCGTTGAAGCCACGGTGCTAGGACTGGACACTGGTACTGGAACTGGGTGCCTGGCCCATGAAGGCGTTGAAGCCACATTGCTGGAACTGGCAATTGGTACTGGAGCTGGGTGGCTGGCCTGGGAAGGCGTTGAAGCCACAGGGCTGGAACTGGAGCTAGGTGGCCGACCTGTGGAGGCGTTGAAGCCACATTGCTAGAACTAGCAATTGGTACTGGAGCTGGGTGGCTGGCCTGGGAAGGTGTTGAAACCACATTGCTGGAACTGGCAATTGGTACTGGAGCTGGGTGGCTGGCCTGGGAAGGCGTTGAAACCACATTGCTGGAACTGGCAATTGGTACTGGAGCTGGGTGGCTGGCCCGGGAAGGCGTTGAAGCCATAGGGCTAGAACTAAGGACTGGAACTGGAGCTGGGTGGCCAGCCTGTGGAGGCGTTGAAGCCACATTGCTGGGACTGAGGATTGGGGCTAGAGCTGGGCCTTGTCCAGCCGTTGAGGGAGTAGTAGTCGCCCTTGCTGTGGACCCTGCCATAGTCTTGCATTACAGACTCCAATGCAGTTGCTATATTTGTTAAATGCAGGCTACACTGCGTGGACTCTATTGGAGACAGAGTCTACGCATTGAGGCTTAAGCTGAATGCATGCAACAGTGGACGCCGCCGGCCTTCCTAGCTGGAGGAGATAGAGTTTTTCTCTTATTCTTTTGTTTGCACAGATTTTTATTTCATAGCTATTCACTCAGGGGAATGCCCCGTGGACTTTGTATATACCTTCTTTTTATATGAATAAAAGGCGGACCGGGCGCTATTGTTGGTAAGCACACCTTGTGCGTACCCCCAATAGATGTCTATTGGTCTCGTTTATATAGAAAAAAAAGAAATGAATAAAATCCTCAATCAAATCTGTTTACATTCATCTGAGCATACAACATATAAAGTCGGTGCATGCCTGTGTAAAGATGCACACAAAGGTCGGTGCACTCTTCTTCTTTTGCTTATAAGGTCGGTGCAGTTCCTGTTGATTGCATATACAAGTCAGTGCGCACTTGTCTTGTGCTAAACAAGGTCGGTGTACATCCTTCATTAGGCAAAACATGGTCGGTGCACATCTAGTACTTTGAGTTCTAAGGTCGGTGCATATAGGCTATCCTGCACATTTAACGTCGGTGCACATTTTGTTGTTCAGCATCTAAGGTCGATGCACATTTGGTTGGTCTGCATACTAGGGTCGGTGCACACTCTTTTGTTCAACATATAATGTCGGTGCACACTCTCGTTTCATCATATTAAGGTCTGTGCACAAAATTGCATTCATGCGACACAAGGTTCGTGCACATCTTCCTTGTGTGACACAAGGTCAGTGCACACTTTACCCTTGTGCGATACAAGGTCAGTGCATATCTCCTTTTGTGCATTACCTAAGGTCTGTGCATGTTTGCACGTTACACCATAAAGTCTGTGCATCTTTTCTAAATTGGCATGCAAGGGTTGGTGCATACTTATATTCTGAATAAGTAAAGTATGTGCACCCTTTATGACTCATGGTCACAAGGTGTTTGATGAAACATCCTTCTTCCAACTAACAGGGTTAAAGCAGCACGTGAGGTCGAACTAAGAATAGGCACGTATTCCCAGCAATGGTGGGTTTCTGACGTATGGACCCAGGGAGTAAAAGATTGGGCACGTGATCCAAGGCACTATGACAGAGGAACATTCTCGTCCCTACCACATGGCCCAATGATAAATCTATGGAGTCAACACACTTATCCAAAGATTTTCAACGGAGCCCCTGTTCTATAAAGAGGGGGACTTCCTTCTCCGAAAGAAGAAGTAGCTCCTAGAGAATAAAGCCACCAGCGGAAGAAGAAGGGTAGAGCGGCCAGAAGAAAAGAGAGCAGAAGAGTGAGTGAAGTGGAAACAGAGAGCCAGAGTAAGAGAGAAGAAATGAGAAGAAGAGGAAAAATAAGAATAGAGAGGCAACCATCTAATTGAAGATCTGAAGATTAGTGCTTATCTGTTCCAGGATCAAATCCTAAACAGTCCTGCTCCAATTGGAGCTACATTTTCTTTCCGTTGTTTGTATCCGTCCCTTGTTCAGTTTCTGATTTCCATGTTGCTCTTCCGATTCTCTTGTTTGAGGTCGGGTGCTTCCTGAGGATTCAGGAGAAGGGAGATTTACCTCCAGTTTCCCTCTGGGTTTCAAAGGAAGGGAGACATGGGTCTTTGGTTGTGAGTGGCGGGGTGTCACTCACGGTGTTCCCTCCGGTTTGGAGGAAGGGAGACTGTGTCTCTAGTTGTGAGTAATGGGAAGTTTCTCGTGGGTTCCCTCCAGTTTGGAGGAAGGGAGGATTGGTCCTCTGGTTCTGATCTTGTGGGCTGCAAGGTCAGGGTTGAGATCCTGTGGGTAGCAGGGTCGGTGTTGAGGGATCTGTCTCCCTCAGGGCAAGCTGTCAGGCATTCGTTGTTTGCAAACTAAGTTTGCTTCTTGCTTAGAGCAAGGGAAGCCTCACTTGGTTGGAGTGGCGGGTGGACGTAGATCTCGAGTCTGAGATCGAACCACTTGAAAAGTCCCGTGTGTAGTGGTTTGCCTTGGTGTGATTGTCCTTGTCTCTTGTCCCCTTCTGTTGACTGCTTTTTGAGCGCTAGTTATTTGATATCTGTTTTGCTTGAGCTATGAATGTTGGAGATTACATCTAGTCACTCGCTAATATATTGGTGGCATGACAAATGTTTGTTCACTGGTCTACGTATAAGCCTTCACTTCTACGTGTCTTGAGTGGAGCTGTCTTCACTTGCTTCTTTAAGTGGAGCTTGAGTTTTTAATTGGGTGATATTTTCAAAAGATCCATTCACCCCTCCTCTGGATCTATTTTCGTGTACCACCTGATTATAATAGGAACTGCCCCGAGCTCCATGTGCCGCCAACTGGATGTATTATAGATAGAACATGGATCACAGGCCTGAAAATAGAGCATCGTTCTTTAGGCTTTGGCTCTGACTGTGCTCAAAACTTGAGACAGGTGAAGAACACAACCAGAACAAATGGGAAGAACATAGAAGAGAGGACTATCATTATGTAAGAACTAAACTAAAAGGACTAGGCCGAGACAAAGACACTGCTAGAACCAGAACAGTACCATAACGCGAGTGACTAGTCAGGGTCACGTCTAACGATGCAAGTCCAAAGTCCCTGACCACGTGTGCACACACTGGCCCACTGCCTAAGCCAGGCCTCTAGCTAGTATCCCCCCTCTGAAAGACGCTACGGTTGGACCGGGGGCCCACGGAACTAGCTTAAGAATCATAAACTGAGAAAGTGTCCCACTACAAGAGCCATCACACCGAAGCGTGATGTAAGGCTACGACTAGTGAAGGCTCACAAGACATAGAGACTCAAAACACGAGTGCAAAAGTACAGACAGGCAAG
Organism: Amorphophallus titanum; assembly: GCA_024336825.1. Lineage (NCBI taxonomy): Eukaryota > Viridiplantae > Streptophyta > Magnoliopsida > Alismatales > Araceae > Amorphophallus > Amorphophallus titanum. The sequence continues at coordinate 80,752,408 of JANBPO010009603.1, read as the reverse complement.
AGAGCACTGTCGCACATACTTTGAAGCACCAATGGCAGCACAGCCACTGCCGACAACTCAGGCAAGGCAACTAGACCTACTCACGTAACGATCCTTGAGTCAGACGACTCAGAAGCAAGATCGTCACTATTGGCGGAACAAGCCGCCAAATCGGTCTAAACCTAAGCCAGAGGAAATGACACTGGTGAAGAAAGTGACACGCGAAGACCTGAGGGGACATCGAGAACCCTCAACACATCTAGATACGTAAATCGAGGTAGAACGATACCTCGAGACATCCAGAAACATGCTCTCGAATTGGATAAAGCCGCCGAGACACACACAATGTCACATGTCAACCCCTGGTCTCACCGGGTTGACTGAAACCCGACACGACACATACACACAGACACCCACAGGCACACATACAGCATGCACAAGCACTCTTGGCCATCCCATCATGGTCACTGCCCTCATAGGGCATCAACAAACACCCACGGGTCAAGGGCAAACCACAAGATCAAGCCAAGACAAGCAGAAATCAGAGCGGTGGACAACGACTACACTCTGGGCAGAGCGAACTATCACTCAACTGCTAGGTGAACCCGACAGTCAAGGAAAGCCACTGCAAGACCAAAGACAAAGACACTGGCAGTTCTAGATTGAGTCGTTAGGAAATTGTCGCAATCAAGGAAAAGACCACACCCAGTCACCTAGACCGATCAATCCAGAAACCACCGACACACAGACACCGCCCTAGAACACAAACCTAAGACAAACCAACACATGAACAGACACATAACAGAACATCGAACAATGCAGAATAGAACACTAGCTATCACGGCCACAATAAGACTGTAACGCACCTCCATAGAGGTGTTACCTGCTCTGACGCACCAGGGTAGGGGCGTCAGGGCAACCAAGCCTACAACTATGACTCGAATGATGTAACGCACCAACCAAGGCGCGTTACACCACCTGACGCACCAAGACAGAGGCGTCAGGGCCAACGGACCTAAAAGCCTAACACGAACCATGTAATGCACCAGGCTAGGGGCATTACACAACGTGACGCACAAGGAGAGGTCCGTCAGGGCTAACCAACTGACCTGATCTTCGAGGTAGACACAATCGTCAAGGAACTGACAGCCACAGTCCTCGAAAACCACCAGCACGTAATGCACCACCATAGGGGCGTTACAGCCATGTGACGGTCCTATGCCGATCCATCACACCCAGAACGTAACGCACCAAGCCAGGCACGTTATAGCCATGTGATGGTCCTATGCTAGTCCGTCACACCAACCCAGCCTCGAAGAGCGTAAAATGACCAATGGTTATGGAGGTCTATCGAGGGGCCATCACACAGGTGACGGTCTCTGGTACGATCGTTACACAAAACCGGCGAGTAAAATAGGGGAACAGCCGAATCGGCCCATTCCACGCCCCATTCATGCCAAAGCGTAGGGGAAATAGATGCACACGACCATACAACACACCTGGGGTCAAAAAAATAGCGCATGCACGCATTAAAACGCGAGATCGGCAAGATTCTGACGAATCGACCCTAAATGAGTCACTGGGGTTCCCAGACTCCTACCGGCCCCAAATGACAACCGATCGACACGAAACTTACGGGAATGGGATCCTGACATCCCAGTGGTCGTTTTGACACTAATTTTATCGAGAATGGTTGCCGTTTTCCGGTGAACCCTACAAACCCCAAAAACTACAACTTTCACTAAACCGGCCCGATCTCCCCCGATCGAGCACCAAACCGTGCACAGGAGTAGGGAAAACGTGCAGAACGAAGTAGCGATCCGTCTCCCTACCTCCACCGAAGAAACCAAGCACCGAGGTGACTAAATCATGCCGAAAATCACAACACGAACCAAACCGTCAGCTTTGAATCCCCCGTTCGGGATCGCACCAAAACTGCACCAATCCTCGCTCCGCCATGTATCTCAACAGCTCCCCGGCGTCATCACCTCGCCCACGGTCGCCTCCGTCTACAGCCAGAGCCGAGAGGGTGAGAGAACGAGAGAGAATGAGATAGAGAGAGTGAGAGCGCGAGAGTGAGAGGAGAGAGAGGGTGGGGGGGTTAAATAAAAAGGAAATTAGAAATTTTTCTAATTGTCAAATCCCCATCAATGCACTCCCTTTCCCGCCTCCACTGGCTTGCCCACGACACCATGCCGTTGGGGTATAAAAACCCCTTCTTCCACGGTGAAAAAAAAAGGAGAGAGATACAGAAAGAGAAGAAAGGAGGACACACAGAGAGAAGAAGAGAAGAAACAGAGGAGGAAGAAGGTAAGAAAAGGGAGCAGCGCCACCGTAGGAGCCTCTCTGACGATCACCACCAAAGAGAGAGTAAGGAAGAGAAAGAGAGGGAGTGAGAGTCTGCAATGTGGGGGGAAAGGGGAGTAGAGAGCCATGGCCCTTGCTCGACCTCAACTCCCTCCACTCTTATCTTTCTTCTTCCCTTTTCTCTTCATCTCCCATTGCTTGCATCCCCCCCTTTGGTGTTCTGTAATGTAAATGGCCCATCATGGCCTCCTTTCCTCCATGGATGAGATGCCCGTTCTTTGGGTTTCCCCCACCATCTCTGTTGTTTGGATTTGTGTGTTTGTGTGTTTTGGTGGTTTCCCTCTTCTCCTTCTGTTGGTGGTTGCTCCGATCATCCAGCCCTCATCTTCCCCCTTTTCAACTACAACCCCCTTTCTCAACTCGTTCGCCAAGCCCAAGGGCCTCACAGTCTCCCCCTTTTCCTTGGCTTCACCATACTTGGCCAGCCCCCTGACCTTCTTCCCCTCACTGGCTCTCACTCGCCCCAGGCCAGCCTTCCCATGGCCTCCATGTCCCCAGGCTGGCCCCCACCAGCACACCCTTGGCCTTCTTCCCAACGGCACACCCAGCCTTACCCCTTTAGCGGTACGCCCTAGCCACCCCTTCAACGGTATGTTTAGTCCCTCCCACTCCTTCAGCGACACACACTCAACACCCCCCTCCTTTTGCCCGGTACATGCTTGAGCTTTCTGGCCGACACACCTGTCGTTGCCCTCAACCCCAGCCTCCCTTGCTTGCCTCCTCTGGTATACGCCTGAGCTCCTCACCGATGCACCTCCTCTTGCCCTTTACCCTAGCTATCCATAGTCAGTCCGGGAGTTGCCTCTCTCTCTCATCATCCCCTCTGCGCTTTCCGTGGTTTCATCAAAGGTGTTGCCGTCTGTGGACGTCCACCCCTTATTGTTGAGTTCCACCACTCCATGTGGGCGCGCTCCTCGCATCTCCCTTATGCCCTGGTCAAGGGGAGATGTTGTCAAATTTTTATCAAAAATAATGATGTGTTAAAAGACCAAAGAGAGCAACAAACAAATGGAACAATAAGTAATAAAACACTTTAACTAAGGTAAGTGAACCATGGACACCACAAAAGGATTTGGGCTGAGTAATGACAGGAGGGGGAAGGGACAATTTGTATAAAACTATACAAAAATTAAGAAAAGAAGAAAAGAAAGACCTTAAAAGAAATGGAGGAGGAGTGGACCTTCAACGGTACACCTGTCCCAATCCTTCACCGGTACACTCATCAAACCCCTTCAGCACCCTTCATCGACACACTTGCTTCCCCCCATCGGTACGCCCTTGACCCTTCAGCAGTACGCTACTTAAAACACCCCAACCACCTCTCAGCCAATCCTTCAGTGGTACACCCTTCGACCCTTCAGCGGTGCACCCCGAATGCCCCTCGCCGGTGCATTCCACCTCATCCTTCGCCGGCATGCCCTTGAGCTCCTTGGCCGACACACCCACAACCTGGCTCCATGTACGCCGACCTTACCTCCATGTATACTGCCTTTTTTTAACCCCTGGCCCCATGTGCACGGACCTGCATTGGCCCAGCATTCATATGCATGGACTTGGCTTGCATTGCATAGACCTCACACAAGCCCTGCATGGACCCTCCTCAGACCTTGCCTTCCCCCCTTTTATACATGCACGGACCTTGGTCCCCACACGCACAGACCATGCACGGACCATGCACGGACTTCACCTTGCATTGCACAGACCTCGTTCGGAGAATGCACTGACTTCACCCCGCACGAGCCCTGCTCGCATGTCCACTGACTTGGCCTATAGCTGCATGGACCCCGTCTGTACATGCATGGGCCCTGCGCGGACCTCACCCCGTTTGCATGCATAAGCCTTGCATAAGCATGTGCATTGACTTTAGCCCACATGCACTAACCTTAGTTTGCACGTACACTGACCCTAGTCTGCATGTGCACTGACCTTAGTTGGCACGTACACTGACTTCATCAGCACGTACACTGACCTTAGTCTGCATGTGCACTGACCTTAGCCTGCATGTGCACTGACCTTAGCCTGCATGTGCGCTGACCTTAGCTCATGTGCACTGACCTTAGTCTGCACGTGCACCAATCCTCACCCCTTGCATACTCCATAACTACACTGACTTCCCCTGCATGTGCACTGACTTCGTCAGCATGTACACTGACCTTGCCCTTGGCATATTCCACAGGTGCACTGACTTTCCCCGCACGTGCACTGACTTAGTCAGTATTATAGTCGACACTTTTCTCAAGGGTTCTGTCCAAACACATAAAAATAGCACCCAGGACAAAAGTGTCGACTATTAGAGTCGACACATTTTGTCGAGTGTTCTGTTTCGCACAAAACAAGGACCCAGGCCATAAGTGTCGACTCTTAGAGTCGACACTTTTTGTCTGGTCTAATAAAATAGCGTAGCAGACAGAGCATGCTGAAATAAGTGTGGACTCCTAGAGTCGACACTTTTACTGACAGAACTGAAAAACCATTAAAGACTCATCTAAAACCCCAAAGCCTTAATACTTGAAACAAACCCAATCAAGGCACATGGAAATCCATTCAACCATGGATACTTACCATGGATTCAAGGGTAGTAACCAAGAGTGGAAGCTTACCATTGAGTCCAAAGAATTTTTGGCAAAGTGGAACCTGTACAATCTAGAAATTCAAAACCATGGCAATTATCAAACCAATGTACTTGAAGAAATTAATATCAAGACATTTCAAACCATTTTCTCCATAAGCTCACATATCAAAGTATTGATCATGCATTGGAAAGGGCATTTCCAATACAATTCAATCAAACCTCATATGAGTTCCAACTTCAGTCCAGAGCAACTGAGCATTCACAAACCTCACAAGTCAAATAGACTCAAACAGTCCATTTCTGAATTGAATTCATCAATCCTATTCAAGCCACTGTGAAACAAATTCAGAAATAGAGTATTACCATTTATTCAATCATCTGAGAGCATTTAGATCCTGCACTAAACAAAAACATAACTTTGTCATTCTTTGATCAATCCAATTGAAAAGAACAAACGCCACACTTAAAGATGTTTCAAAAGCTTCAATTCAATTACCACAAAATCTCACATCTCATAAGTGGTTTCAGTTAAGCACACATGAATCAAGCCTAACATTAATTCCATATACAGTCCAATGCAAACACATGAGCTTGCACAACCCAATGACTTAACGTTAAAAGGCCAGATGAAGAGCAAGGCAAGAACCAAGGCTCAAAGAGCCAGGGGTCGACCCTTGGGGTCAACCCATCCCAAGGAGAACAGAAAAACTGCCTTAGCAGTCCAATTCAATCTGAACCAGATCAAGGGTATAAACTTGGCCATCCAAATCCAAGTACACACATGGAGAACTATTAAGGCCAGTCAACCCAAGAACTATATACATGAAGCACGTTCATTCCATCAAGATATGAGCAATGCACAACCAATCAAGTTAAGACTCAAAACATCTCAAATGACCCATGAGCAACATGAAACACTTCTAATGAAACGTAAGACACATAATATATTGTAATCATCAAAATCCTTGTCAAAGACAAAGAGGGGGCACACCGAACCCAACACAAGACCTCCATAAGTCTCCGCAAGTCTAGGATTCTCACTAGGATGCCAAGCAGGTTGTACCCTAAAGCCCATTGGTCTAGAAAGCACTTGTGTTACCGACATTTTTCAGCAACCTGGATAGATAGCGGCCCTCAAGTGACCACGACTTCCATGTAGCGGTCCTGTTGTGACCGTCTTCTTCCAGGCTTTGTCACTACGTTGAATTGTTCCTTCTTTCTACGTCGACTCCACTTGATTATGGTCTTGACCTGACTGCTACCTTCAACAAATAGTCCTGACCTGACCGCATTCTATCGAACTTATTTTCAACCCTGGGTTTGACCCAAGGGTTGTGTCTATGCTATTTCTAGATGGTCTATGGATTATCTGGAACCCAAAACCTTATTCAATAAGCTATTAATGAATTATGGAATTTAATAAATGTACTGTTATACTGCCAGATTTCTCCCGTAGCATGACCTGTCATTAATTCATCCTTGAACTTATATGTTCATATTTGGTGCATTCTTGCCTTGATAATTGCTATCATGAACTTATTGTTTGAACTTTATATTACTAGCTGAACTTTTTATTTTCTCATGGAAGTATCTTGATTTATAACTTTAAGATGCAAGAGCGGGCACAGATATTGTCCAAGGGCTCGACACTCGCTCCCTCGGTGAATGGCCAAAAATATACTATAAATCATGGGGTATGATGATTACTGGCGTCATAATACGCTGAGAGCACTTTTTTTATAAACGGGTGAAATCAACGAGTCCCATCATGAAATTATACGTTCTTGTTACATGACTTTCTAATGCATGGCCTTTATGATTATGAAAAGTACATTCTCGATACATGCTAGTGCATTCTCGTTCATGGCAATGTTGGTGGCCCTTGGCTGGGCAGTCCCGGGGGCGGCGGTGTGCTGGTCGGCCTCGCGGAAGGCGAGGCGGTCGCTCCGGGGACGGTCGCCGGGTGCCGGCCACGAGCTGGTTCTACTGTCCAGCAGCGCGCGACCGGACGAAAAACGCTGCTGCGACCAGTGCCGATGTCGGATCGACGCGTGGTTTGTGGCGTTGGAAAGCTGACTCAGAGATCTACGATCTCTAGCTAACATGCATGGACTAGGTCCAATATGCTCGGACCTTCTAAGGACATACACTGTCTTTGCTACAGTGTATGCTCCGACTCTAACATGCAATGAGCAAAAAGTGCATGGACGTTGTTATGTGCTCGGACTTGCTTAGCTCCAATATGCTCGGACCTTCTAAGGACATACACTGTCTTAGATACAGTGTATGCTCCGACTCCAATAGGCAACGAGCCAAAAGATGCACAGACGTTATTATGTGCTCGGACTTGTTGGTGTATGCTAGGACCTTAAAAAGGACATACACTGTCTCTGCTACAGTGTATGCTCCGACTTTGATAAATAGCGAGCAAAACATGCACGAGTGTTAATGTGTGCTCGGACTAGCAGAAGAAGACACAATGCATATGCTCGAACATGCAAAGCTTTTACTACAGTGTATGCTCGGACATACACTGACTTTGCCACAGTGCATACACCGACTTCAAGGTGATGCACGGACTTGATTGCCAAGTCGTGGGCTTTGTGAAGCAAGGTCAACACGTGCACGGATGCATGTTTCAAATGAACATGCACGGATGCATGTTTCAAGGAATCATGCATGGACTTTGTGTTTTACCAAGGGAAAACATGCACGGGGTTTAAACCAAAGGGAGAACATGCACGGGGTTTAACATGCATGGACTTGTGTTCTGCCGAGAAAAACATGCATGGGGTTTAAACCAAAGGAAGAACATGCACGGGGTTTAACATGCATGGACTTGTGTTCTACGAGTAAACAGTCAGAAATATGCATGGACTTCTACGTGCTTGGACTATACTGAAGAAAGGCGTGCATGGACTTTGTGTGTACAAAGATGCATGGACTTTACCATGCTCGGACCTCAAACGGATGTGCTCGGACTTGGCAACCCAAAGCATGCATGTACTCAGACATATGCACTGACATGAAAATGAATAGATTAAAACCTACACGGACCTGGACGATGCACGGACTTGATGTATCAAGACATATGCACGGGCTTTGTCAAAAAGAGCATGGACTTAGAGTTAATAATGCACAATGTGCATGGACTTGACTTGAACGTGCACGGACTCAGTTTATCTACTAAGTCCAAAACATGCATGGACTCAATAGATCATGCAAGGACCTTATAGAAAGTGCACGGACTTTGACTCTTCTACAATGCATGCAAAGATGAGATATGCACGGACTTAATAGATCATGCAAGGACCTTAGAAAGTGCACGGATTTTGACTCTTCTACAATGCATGCAAAGATGAGATATGCACAGACATTAGCATGCACGAACATGACTTAGACATGCACGGACTTGGAGTGTAAAACGTGCACGGACTTACGATGCAACCCAACACCAATCAGTCTAAGTCCAAAACATGCACAGACTCTGTATAAGACATGCATGGACTTTATAATGCATAGGGAGAAGCCTACACGGACTGTATGAAGGGGCGAACAACATGCATGGACTTATACTATGAATGCATCTAGAACATGCATGAACTAACTATATGAACTTGGCATTAAACATGCATGGACTTTACTTTTGAATGAACATCTAACATATGACCTCATCAAAATGCATACACCATCACTTAGAGCAATGTTGACCATCATCAAAACAAGGTTTACAACATTGCTTACTACATACAAAGGCTCGTGTTAGTAACACAAGGACCGTGCACATTTCATTCATATGCGATGCCAAGTCCGTGCATATACTCTCTTGTGTATACAACGTTCGTGCATGTCTGGGTATAGAGTCTGTGCACATTAGTATTATGATATTCAAGTCTGTTCACGTTTCATTTCTACAAACTTAAGGTACATTCATATATCCTCTCTTACATACATAGTGTCCGTGCATGCTTTATCATAAAGTCTGTGCACAATCATTTTATGATATTCAAGCTCTGTGCAAGCCCTGTCGTGTACATAACATGGTTCCATTTGTTCGTTACACAGTCTGTGCACATTTGACTAACACCTTATCAAGTCCGTGCAAATCTAGTATTTGTCTAGATGTCTCGTGAATGACTAATGCAGACTAAGTGTTCGTTATATTGACAGAGACCAGAATAAAAAAGGGGGTCCAGAGAATCAGGAGCTATGTTCGTGAATCTTAAAGAAGGACACGTGATCCGAGATAGAAAGGAAATTGAGGATGCTGACACGTGGCAAGTGCAGAACAGATCTGGATGATTTCTTGGGCGGGAAGCGTGGTCTCCACATGCCCATCTTTTCGAGAGCCTCTATATAAATAGCTGTTGGTCTCTCAGGAGAAGAAAGTGAGGACTAAAGAGAATAGAACTGAGCTGATTGAAAAAGGGAGAGTAAAAGAAGATCTGAGTCCTCCGCCAGTGCTAAAATTCCCCATCAGAGAAAGAAAGAGAAGTCCAGAAAGGAAGAGAGCCTGATTGATCGACCAGAGTGTCTGAGTCTGAACTTGATGTCGTGTTCCCTGATGAGGAATTTGAGACGACTGAGGGACCGAGTGTTGGCCAGCCCCCTGATGTTCCATAAGAGCATTTTCATGAGCCACGGGGAGTGGGGTTTCCTGCAGAGGCGCCCTTGCGGGAGCCTTGTCTTGTACGAACTCCAGAATCATCAACATGTGCTTCCATCGCCTTGCCAACAAAATGCTGATGGGCAGTAAGTAAGTCTTTAACAGAGTTGGTAGGCTCCAGTCCCGGGACTGTGAGTACTTGGATTATCGGGCGCGGGCAGGAGGTGGTGGAGCCGTCTTCAGCGTCGTCGGTGGCGTCATCCTCCACAGACCGTGGAGACAATGAAGCTTCTGCCAAGGGAGTGGCAGAACTCCTGGAAGGGTCCCTGTTAGCATAAATTGGAGGGGGGCAGCGAACATGACCATCAGCTGCGGAGGTGATTGGGCTTCTACTGTGTGGCGGGGAAGCTGCAGGAAGAGGAAGTGGCTGTGCGGCAAAGCCGTCCATGGATGGCCTCCCACAGTGTAGCAGGCCTGCTGCACTGTGAGGAGGCTGGGCAGCAGCTGCGTCCAGGGCAGGTGGTCCATCGCGCACGAGATGGGGTAGGGCCTGCTGTAGGCTGAGTGCGGTAGGGGCCACACCCGAGCCCATGGCAGTAAGGCTGTCGACGACGGGGAGCTTGTGAGGGAGAGCCGCCACGGAGCTTGGTGCTGGGCTGATGACTTGAACCGCGCCAAAGGCCGCGTGCCGAGCAGAGGACTCCCCACCAGGTGCGGTGGGGCTGGAGTGAGGTTGGGTGCGGACTGCACCAGCATCCGCTGCTGGAGGAGACGCAGAAACAGAGCCCGTAGGGGGCCCCCCGGGAGCAGGAACGGTAAGGGGGCCAACCGGAGCGTCTAGGTGGGGCGGAGGCGGCATGCAGTCCCGGCGAGCGTCACTCGGAGCAGGAGGCCCAGCAGCGTCGTCCTGACTCAGCGGAGGTGTAGCAGATGGAACCTGGTCGTTGGGGGGGCCAACAGGGGGCTGGTGTAGAGCAGGGGGGGCAGCAGGGGCCTCGGCAGGCTTCTTGCATTTAGCTGTCGTGTGGCCTAAGCGCTTGCAGACGGAGCAGAACACTGGGGGGTTCTTGTAGCAGATCGGTTGCCAGAAGCTGTGCAGTCCGTAGTTGATGAGGACCCTTGAGGGTAAAGCCTTGGAGACATCTAGCTGCACACAGACGCACGCAGCGAGCGAACGTGTGAGGGAACGGGTGTTCCGATCAATCTGCAAGGGGGGTCCGATACTCCCGGCAATGGACAACAGCAGTTCCTCATGGTAGAAATTGACGGGAAGGTCCGGCAGCTCCAGCCAGACCGGCACGATGGGTGAATCTGCAGTTCTGGAGAACTCGAGGGACCATTTGAAGAAGTGGAAGGGTTTACCCTGGATGAACAGGGTATCTTTAAGCAGCACTTGAAGGAAGTCTGCTTGGTTTTGGAACCGCAGCAGGAGATGCCTTGAGTCTAGGGAGCTGATGACGAAGTCCTGGAGCAGCTTGAATCTCTGAGAGAGGTGGTAGCGCACGGCGTCGAAGGCCGGCCGGCCCCACGGGGTGCGAGCGATGATGGCGAACTGGAGAGACGCACACGACAGCTGCACCTCAGCCATGGAGAAGAACGCTGCCGGTTCACCGGAGTCGGAGAAGGCTGGTGCGTGGATTTCCATGTCCAGCTTAGGCAGGCAACCGGAGCTACAGACAACCTGAGCGAAGGAACGCCCTGGCACCGGTTGAGAGCCGCCCACATGAGGGCCTTCTGTAACACGTTTCCAGGGCGAAGCAGCCGCCGCAACCGAGGGTGGTGGAGGCCATCCCGGACGGTCAGAGGAGAGAGCACCTGCATGGGGCAGGGCACCGCGAGGGCTAGCCGGGGCTGAAGGAGTGCCGAGACCTTGAAGAAAGCCGGCTGGGGCTGCTGGTAGGGCACCGCCGGCAGCAGGACGCACAGTACGGCCCTGTGGGCCTGGAGCGGACGCCGGCCGAGGGGGGGCCTCAGCGGCGGGGACAACATTCGCCGCAGCGACGCCGTCGGCAGGTCCAGCAACCACCCCAGCCGGAGCGGGCGCGCCAGCACCAGGGGCAGGCGGCTCCTCCACGGGGCTAATGTATACAGATCGTGGGCTTGCTTTGAGCACTCTAATTTCTTCAAAGTAACGGCGCCAGTGGCACGACCCGGCCAGTTAAGGCCAGGAACGCATCACCGGCAGTAGGGGCGGGATGGCCGGTGCACACCGAGCGGCGGACCGGTCGGCCCAACCCAAGGTCCGACTACGAGCTTTTTAACAGCAACAACTTAAATATACGCTATTGGAGCTGGAATTACCGTGGCTACTGGCACCAGACTTGCCCTCCAATGGATCCTCGTTAAGGGATTTAGATTGTACTCATTCCAATTACCAGACTCGAAGAACGACCGTCTTCAAGTCTTCTTTCAGATGGCACTGACGGCAGCCTCAGAAGATGTCGTGGTCGACCGCGGTGACCAGGAAGGTGGAGGTCGGTCTGATTAGGAACAGCAGAACCAACCTGGCGCGACTGTGGGAGAAAATTCAGAACTTCTATCTCCGGAGTCTGAACGCCGTTTCGCTTCTTGGAGTTGAAAGAAGATAGGGAGAGGTGACTCCCAGCCAAATTTCACGTCCAGATCTTCTAAGGAGCGGTCGTGGTGGACGTTTCACTTGGCCTATGGTTTACTGTCTGGTGACTTGTAAGAATGTAAGGTAGATCTTGTGGAATAGAGTTTCAAGGATAGAATTTTCATGTAAAGACATACTACTATTACAATGGTACAATCTCGATGTACGTCAAAAACTAGGTAGACTTGGCTCCCTAGCGGGTGCCATGATATCAAGAATAAGCACTCATATGTACATGGTAGAAAGAATTAGTGTCCCCATAGAGATACACAACTCTTAAGGGATACTAATGGTATAGTTTCTCATTCCATTAACTTAAGAAATATTCTCACACTATCTACATAGCATACCATGACGACCGGTATACCATGTTTCTTTAGAATGACATGGCAATCAAAAAGTGTCATGGAACTAAAAGGTACAACTAGCTCAACGGCCTTGAGGGAATCCACGACTTTGCGTAGACTTATGGAGGTCTTTATGATAAAATCACCCATCCGAAGGAAGGAATATCCTACGGAGGGTTCATCTATCACCGAGAAATAGTGTGGGCAAACGTTAAAACATTGAGAAAACACAGACTATACTCATGGACTGGAATATAGTGCAAATAGATAACCCACTGTAATGGGTTAGAAAACTCTCAGAAAACACTACTCAGGAAAATGGTGCATGCATGTAGAGTCATTACTTCTTTAAAATCATTCTGGAAATTAAGGCAAACTAGTTCAGGATTTCACCAATTCAAGTTTTATTACACATGTAAACACATTACGGTTTTCAGGAGATTACATACTCAGGGAATTGGCGCCTGGGTGGCAGCCATGATTCAGGGAAATAGCGCCCAGGGCGTGGGCGCCCTATTCAAACAGTGACTGTGTGACAGTCGTGTGTTCTTTGGTCATGAATAGTGCCACTTTTCTAAATAAAATAATTTTGCAGAAAGGAACACATGGACAGGTAGAGAAAAATAGCAAGAACTTAGCAGTATACTCATGTATTAGATTAGATGTCATGATTCTCTGTTATTAAATTTTGAACATGGTGTATTTATCTAATTACTAGAAAAGTAACGACTGTTTAACCAGTCGCTTGATGAAGTAGCGCCCTTCTAGAGGGGCGCCCTATTCCTGAACCTCAGAAAAACTTACGGAAACTCATTCAATCCATACTATAAGACCTATATGCATGCACATGATTGAGATTTATTAAGTTGGGCTTGGTACTTGAGAACACCTACCTTGATTGGGTTGATTTGGATGACAGATCTGAAGAATAGATTGAAGAATGGTACTCTGTTTGTAACAGAGCTTCACGAGGATGTATAGCAGCAACTGCAAACTGGCAGGGCTAGGAGAAGATGACTGCAGTCTTCACGGCAACAGGGTAGATAACTTAGTTGTCAAAGAAGCAGCTTCGGCAGTAGAGGAAGAAGAGTAGCAGCAGGCTTCTCAGCAAGGAACATCAATCTCCACTCCGCTTCTGAAGAAGGGACAGGAGTAGAGGGGAAGAGGCAAAAGCAGCACCAGCTCCAGGTATTGTGGAGAGCAGAGGGTCTACCCTTCACATACAGCAGAACAGCTCCAGAAAGAGAAAGAAACAACAGCAGTGGGTTATCGTCGATGTAGAAACCTCAGAGGTAGTAACCTCTGAAGGTTTACGGAGGGATATATTTATAGGGGAGAGAGGTCCTACGGGGTTGAGAGTTTGATTGGGATTAATATTTCCCACGTAGAATCCTATTAGAATTAAATCTTCCTACGTATGATTCCTTCCCAGATCGACACTTACCCGAGTAGCATCCAGCTTCCCAGTTCGAACGAAACTCTATAGTCAAAGTTGCTATTTTCCAATCTGCAGGGAAATAGCGCCCAGAGGAGGGGTGTTTCTTCACCTTTGTATATTTTAACGGGATTATGCTCAATACCCTAAGGAACTAGCACCCACGTAGGAGGGCTCCTTTCTTGAAATGGCGCCTAGGTAGGGGGCGCCCTTTACCTTAAACCTGTTTATGATCGCTGCTCATCAGTGTATGAATGCTCGCCTCTAGGGGACCCGTAGGTTACTTTCTCATTTTTAAGGGGAGCGGTGCTCACATTTATGGAACCTGTAGGTTATCTCTCATTTTCAAGGAGAGCAGTGCTCGCCTCTAGGGGACCCGCATGTTACCTTCTCGTTTTCAAGGGGAGCGGTGCTTGCCTTTAGTGAACCCGTAGGTTACCATGACCCCCACGTCCCGATCTCGGGACTCCCTTATATGGCCAGTCGTGCGGCCGAAGTGGTCAGAAAATAGAGGATTCCCCTCTACCAGCCTGCCAGCCAGAAGAAAATGTTTACGCAAATGTGGAACCCGCCGAACCTGGACCGGGGGCTCCTGCAAATCACCAGGCACCCGGGACTGGGTTTCTCAGCAGAAGAGTACTACGAGGTCGACATGATATCGGCCTCAACTTCACTCGGCAAGAATTCTACAAGAGCCACCTCTGCGCGGGAAGCCCACTGCGAGAAGCAGCGTATGCTGTCGCCTGAGGAAGCGCAAGACAAAGAAATCTTCCTTTGGGATCCTCTCCGCTAGGGCCGCGCAAGAAGAACCTCCCCTGTTCCAGCAGGATCAGCATCTGGGAGCCATGCCACCAAGGCCCCCTCGCCTCCGCCTGCTAGCCCGGCAGGCAACGGCGGCCCGGGTCCGGCTCTGGGCCCGCCCCGATATGACCCTATGCTATTCGCCCTGTATCACCGGCAGCAGTAGGAGATTGAAAGACTGAAGGCACAAGTAGCCGAAGTAGCCACCCAAGTGGCAAATTTAACCCAGGATTTCCTCTGCTTGTGGGGTGAAGACATGGCATGGTCCCGGACTTCTAGCCCCAACGTATCTGTATGATCGGCGCAAGGAGCAAGGAACACGGTCAGCCCCACAGCCAAGCGACCAGGTCGGCAGGGCCTTACTCTCCGAGAGAAACTACGGAAGCCTTACTCCTTTTTTTTTTCTAGAACACCAACCAACAGAGAAAGCATAGGTCGAGTGCACCCTCACTCAGAGAGAGAGGATGTTCTCACTCCTCCCAGCTAACCCCGTGGCGTTTTTTATTATTGATATAAAAGTGGGGAATTACACTGTCACCGGGGAATTAAAAACCCCTGTTTGCCCAAAAGATATAAGTATAAAGAAAACCGCTGTCCTCCCCCCAAAAGATCTCTACAATAGATGGAAAAGGAAATACATCTCAAAAAGGCACCTGTACAAATAGCCCAAGGCAAAAACCCTATACATACACTCTACGAAAATTGAATAACCCCTGTTGATCGGCAAATGCATATCCTTTAGCTCTGGCCGGCAGCTGTTGAATGGAAGAAAAGACTGAATTCCGTTCCACTTGAACCGCAAAGTTTGCAAGGGAATCAGCAAGTTGATTTATCTCCCTGTACACATGAAGAATTGGGCAAGAAAAATTCTCCAGTAGTTGTAGCAGCAAACTCCACCATGGTAGGAAAGACCAGGGAGGATCATTCTTCCTTTGTATAAGATCAATAAGAGCTTGAGAATCAGTGTAAATGATTGATATATGTAAACTATACACAGCAGCAAAACGAAGCCCATCTAGTAGGGCTCTCCCTTCAGCTACCATGTTGGACCCAACCCCATAAAAGTGAGAGAAGCCCAGTCTTAAGTTACCAATAGGGTCCCTAAAGCATCCCCCCCCACCTGCCATCCCAGGATTACCTTTACTGGCCCCATCAATATTGAGAGCATATGATAATGCAGGTGGATTCCACTTAATAATAAGAGTAGTCTGCTGTTTACTTCTTACCGATAAACCCATCTCCTGCAAAGCATGCTGGAAACTAGCCCCACCATTGTGTTTGAAAACCATCTTATCAATTGACATTTTAATCCCATCAAAAACCTGTTCAGCGACTTTATGAATCTCCACTGCACAACCATCATACTTAACACTGCACCGAGCTTTCCAAATGGACCAAAGGATACTAATAGATGCACTAAGAGTAATAAAGCCCTCTGGACTAGTCAACACTGCCTCCTGTAGCACACATTTCATTCTGTCAAAAATTGTAACTCTGTCGAAAACAGATGGTAAAAGAATGGAAGAAAATTGCATCCAGATCGACTGAGCTAGCTCACCACCCACAAATAAATGGTTAAGATCTTCCACACTAGGTGAGCTATGACAACAAACACATTTAGAAACAAGATGGATTCCACAGTTCTGCACTCTTAAATCAACTGCTACTGCATTATTTAACAATTTCCAACAAAATAAGGCCGCCCGAGGGGGAATTTTAGAATTCCAGATCTTATAAGAATAATCATCCTGTCTCTCAGGACTAACCTTAATATAATTGTAGACTGATTTGGTGCTAAAAATTCCAGAAGACGTGAGGGCCCAAGCTGGGATATCTTTGTCAGCACGAAGAGGAAAATTTTGGATTGAATTGACAACCTGCTGATCAAAGAAAGAAAGCCATACAGGATGTGAATGATTTGCAAGAGCTTCCTGAACTGTGATATACTCAACAGAATGATCCATCTGCAAGCCAGCCATATCAGCCAAAGGCCGATTGTTAAACCAAGTATCTCTTAAAAAATCAGTGGAAGATCCATCAGCAACTATCATTCTAGTATTATCAACCAAAATCTTCCTGGCCAATACGGCAAAGGGAGAGAAGGAACGGGAGTGGTGGCCGACGTTGGTTTTCACGGTGGAGGTGGCTGTGGTGGTGAGAAGCTGGGAGATGAGAGGAAAGAGAGATGGGAGAGTGGCCACCGTCGGGGGCGTGAGAGGGAGATGGGAGGAGGGCCGCGGCAGTGTCTGTGTGTTGTCAGAGGGTGGTACGGTGCCATGGACATGGAGAGCTGGACCGGGAGAGAAAAATGAGAATGGAGAGGAGGAGAGGTCTGCCGCGATGGTATCTGGGAGAGAAGGAGTTCGCATGGTGGCTGGCATCGGTTAGAGGGGAGGCAGGGTGAGGGGCGTGGGTGCAGAGGTCGGTTGTGGCAGTGTGATGTGGCGATTGTTAGAGAGGTGGCAGTCGTGGCCGGCGGCGAGGGGGACTGGTGGTGAGAGGGAAGAGAGGAAGAGGGAGCTGGGGCGAGGCAGCGGCGGGCGTGGTGCGGCCGTGGGTGGGAGTACGATGGTGTCTACAGTGGAGTCCAGCTGGGGCGGGGTTGCAAGAGGAGGGGAGAGGGAAGAGGTGTGCGCGAGGGGGAGAGTGAGAGAGAAGAAGAGAGAGAGAGATGCGTCCGTGGGAGGTGGAGAGAGAGAGAGCTAGAGAGACGTGAGCATATATATAGGAGGTGGGGTGTGTGTTTAAGTCATCCTATTTGGCTTATTACGTTATCAAAGTGGCCCTAGGAGTCAATCTGCCAACCGGTTGCGACGTACTTGACTTGAGAGGTCGAGCACACTAAGGGCCACTTTGGTAACAGGGTGGGTTAAGGGTGGGTAAGTCACCCCGGGTGGTCCACCCCTAACTCATCCCTGGTAGCTTATTCCACTCCTTTGGTGAGAGTAAAAAATTCTAACATTATCTCTAACCGACCCCGGTTAAGACAAAAAGAACCAAACTACGACTAAGTCATCCCACTCCAGATAACCCACCTTAACCCGACTTACCCCATTACTGAAGTGGCCTTAATCGACCTCGATTAACGGAGTTATGTGTGAGAGAGAGATAATGTAGCAACCCTGAATTGTAAATAATAAAATTTTTAAAATAAACTATAAGTAGCGACTTTCTTAAAGGCGCTAATTAATAAAGAAGCGCCCCTCACAAAGTCGTTAATTCAACAATTGACGGACGTAAGGATTGGCGTCAATAGATACAGGTAAAACGGTAAGAATCCTATTTGTAATAAAATAATTAAATCGCGCCCCTGTCAGTGGCGCCAATTACTAAAACGGAACGTTTCCTTCCAGACGTCAATTTCTTTAATAACGCCCCTCTAATAGTCGCCAATTTAAATAGCGCCCCTTAATAAGGCGCTATTCATCAAAGAATCGTAAACGGGACCCTTGCAGAGTTTTAATCGAACAGGGAGCTTAATGGGGGTAATGATCAACTAGGGAAAGGATTAATACGGGAAATACTTTCCCAACCTAAACACTAACCCATTAAGGACTCTCAAAAGCCTATAAATACCCTTCTCTCAACCCTTAAGACCCTTTGATCATCCACTCTATTCAAGCTACGGTAAGGGATTTTTCTTCTTTCTTCCTTCCTTTTCTTCTCTTCCTTACTTCTTATTTCTTCCAACATGTAGGAGAAAGACCTTCCTCCTGCTGAATCAAGGAGACCGCGGCTGCTTCATCATCTCCTCCTTCTTCTTCCTACGGTTCTGAAGCTCCAGAAGTTGAAGCTCATCATCTTCATCATCTTCTTCTTCTAGTTCTTCTTTAACAAACACCCATCAAGGTAGGGATCCTTAAACTTTCAAATACTTGATTAAACCACGATTAAAGCATGCATACATATAGCCTGTAAATCTATTTTATCGTTTCTGTTTTTAAAATGAATAACGACCTTGACAAAGGCGTTATTTTCTTTAATAGCGCCCTTTCTAAAGGCGTTAATTAGTAGACGCCTGTGATACGGCCGCTATTTTCCTGGTTAATTTTGTATAGTAACGCCTGCCAGATCGACGTCTTTTAACAGACGCCCTTCTGTTAGACGCTACTTTTAACTGTATTTAATAAATGAACGAATCTTCAAAAATTTAATAACTTTGATTATTGATGTTTAATAAATTACATAAAAATAGTTCCAGCATCCTGCTATTTTTCTGTACATAACCCTATTCCTGCATTTCGGATATACTCTTGCATTAAAATATGATACTGTTCATGTTAAACTCCTGACTTTACTGAATTAGCGCCCTGGACAAAGGCGTTATATTCCTATTTAACGCCCTTCATAGAGGCGTTATATTCTAAATTAACGCCCTTACTAGTGGCGTCAAATTCTGGGAAAATGAATATTTTATTGAAATCTTCTGAAAAATGTGCATCTGTATTGAAAAGCGACCCTTACTAGGGCGCCGTTTACAACTGTGAAATATTTAAATAAATTATTGGCTGTAAAATTCTGGAATTGACGACCGTAACTATATAACTATTTTAATTTTTGTAATTATTTGTGGCACTTGTGTAGTCTCCACACCATCCTTTTAACCCTTCCGAGTCTTCAGGCTCGTGGGTGGCAGTACGAGTCTCGGGTTATCGGGCCTTCCCTGTAATCGGATTCTTAGGTCATTACAACCACTTCCACTGAAGGTCCTTCTTCTGAACTGCTTCCATAGTCCCAGTTCACAGCCAACATTCCTAATGTCAAAGAAGAAAGGGAAGATATTGATCCTCTAGTGGCCAAAGATTTGCCAGATGCTCTCTCAAGATAGCATGTTACTATTCCTACCTAGTCTAGGGGAAGAACTTAGAGAAAAGTTGACTGGGCACCCAGATCTGTTACCCTTCCTACTTGGTATCCTACATCCATCTGGCTAGAAATTGACCCTAGACCATGATTGCAATTTGTTCCTCCTCTTCAAGATGGAGATCATAAATACCCTCTCTTCCAAACTACATTCACCAAGCACAAAGCCTACAAAGAGTTATTTCTCACAATGGTAAGGGTCAACATTCCACTAAAAATTCAAGGTCAGAGCACACAAGCAATTAATCACCTCCTCAGTGCATTTGTGCATCGACTTATCCACGTCTAGGAGATTCAGGAAATTAAAAGCCAGTGCTTTAAATATATCATCAAAGAATAGGGGAGAGTCTCCAAGAATGTATAGTTGTACAAGAAGGAAATGGAGGCCAGGTTGGAAAATGAACAAGACCCAATTCCCTTCCTGGAATGGTCTCTATAAAAGGTGTACAGAGGTTTTGAGGATGAAGTCACCAGAGCTTCCAAGTTCTATGAAGTCTTTCTAGAAATTGGTAAGGATAGAGGAAAATGGAAATTGGACCAAAACTCTTTTGACACCTTCTTATACTATGAAAAACTCAATGAGAGGGAATTCACTGCTGTAGGTGCCTATCCTCCTCCACAAACTAATCTTCCATCTTCTTCTAAGTAATACACTAGAAAAAGAAAATGCTAAAGGTTGTCTTTGTACTTCTTGTGTATCTCTCTTGCATGAGCACTTTTATGCTCTAGGTTTTCATGTTCATCAAAATTTTCTATGCTCTATACTATGTAATTTTTTTTGTGACGGGGAATCTAGTAGAGTGGTATGGAGAGCTGAGCAATCATTGGGCCACCCGAGTTCGAGTCTTACCCTACGCATCTTGCCACCCCTTATTGTACTGTCGCCATAAAATCTCGGGCTCACATCCCTCCAGGATTAAATGTGAGCTAGGTAAGCCCCCCCCCCCCCAGGCTCGATCTCGGGTCCCTCCTATGAAAAGGAGGACCTTTCCCACCGAGCCACTCGGGGTCCTCCACAGTAATTCTTTCGTGTTCATCTAAACCAATTGTAAGATTAGTGGTCACAAGCAGGACTTGGGACTGGATTGTGAGGGGAGGGGGTTCATTTTGTAGGTTGTAGAAGGGTTATTCAATGCCAACCACTCTGTGAGAACCCACGCATGAGCCAGTGCCTTCACCAACAGCATTATAAATCATAACCACAGAGACCTGTGTGGTGATCAGTGAGCTTTCGAGTGTGATCCAAATAGAGATCAACAATTTCTTTTCCAAGTGTGATTAATGAACCACAAATAGAGGGGTGTAAACAGAAGAAGATTGAATGAACTGTAGTGAAATCAAGAGGATGCAAGGTAGAGCACTCGCTGGTGTATTGCCCATGAGCAAAGTTGTTGGTAGCATCTTCCTTCACGCTGATCAGCTTTTCCAACTGGAAGAGCTTGCAATAGTTCCAGACCTCAGCTTCATATATGGGAGGGAAATCTATGAAATCTGCAGATTGCTTAAAGGACACCTAGCAGTCTGTACATATCCTCAATAATCCTTCATTGTCTTGCACCATATTTTCCCCCATGTTCAAAGATGGAATTGTCTTCCACAGTTCTTGTAGATGCTTTAGTGAACCATATGATCTCGTAAAGGGCATAAAGTTTAAAAAAGTACAAGCAATATAAATTACAAAGGAGAAAGTCAATGTTTTCCATGCAGCTGTTTAACAAACGCTGATAATGATTTCTGCAAGAAAATAAATACTTAAAATTCCTCCTATGCTCTTAAACAATAAAAATATTTCAATTAATCATAAACAAAAATTCTGGTTTAGAAATAGAGTTTATAAATGCCTCATCCACTATCAAAGTTCTTCAGTAATATTTATTTAACCCAGTTGTATATTGTGATGATCTTATTGATTAATATCTCAGTGTACTTCCAAAAGGCAAATCAGAAACAGATACAGGCATAAAGAAGTTGAAAGCCAAAAGTTGTACATCATGGCTGAAGCATACTATCCTGTGAGACCATGATGGATGGACAGAACAAAGCCTTTCCATTTGGATGGAGAGTCTTTTAACACTCTGTTGAGTCATTTATCATATATTTGATTATTCTTGAAAAATGATTGGTTTTAGCTGCTATCCATTGACTTTGGAAGTGCCTTTTGTTTCATGATGAACCTCAATAGCACCACAAGGAAAAACTCTCATCACAATAAAAGGGCCAGACCAACGAGAGAGTAATTTTCCAGGGAAAAGGTGAAGCCTAGAATTGTAAAGAAGGACTTTTTGACCAGGCACAAATGTACATCTTAAAATGTGTTTGTCTTGCCATCTTTTAGTGCGTTCCTTATAGATTCGGGCATTTTCATAAGCATCATTGCAAAACTCATCCATTTCATTTAGCTGCAACAATCTCTTTTCTCCTACGACCTGCAAATCAAAATTTAGTATTTTAATTGCCCAACATGCTTTATGCTCAAGTTCTTCAGGTAAATGACAAGTTTTTCCAAACACTAGACAAAATGGAGACATTCCAATTGGAGTTTTAAATGCTGTGCGATACGCCCACAATGCGTCATCTAATTTTTTTGACCAATCTTTTCTTGACGCACTTACTATTTTTTCCAATATTCTCTTCAACTCTCTGTTTGAAATTTTCACTTGACCACTAGTTTGAGGATGATATACAGTGGCAATACGATGAGTGACACCATATTTTGCTAATACTGACTCAAATTGGCGGTTACAAAAATATTTACCTCCATCACTGATGATTGCTCTAGGGATGCCATATCTAGTGAAAATATGAGTGCGTAAAAAATTTACCACAACTTTAGCAACATTAGTAGGTAAAGCCACTGCCTCCACCCACTTGGAAACATTGTCCACCGCCACCAAAATATATTGCTTTGAATAAGAAGGTGGAAATGGACCCATAAAATATATTTCCCAAACGTCAAACAATTCTACCTCTAGAATGTTGTTTAAGGGCATTTCATTCCTATGGGAGATATTTCCTGTTCTTTGACATCGGTCACACGCTGCAACAAAAGTGTAAGCATCTTTAAATAGTGTAGGCCAAAAGAACCCAGATTGGAGTACGTTTGCTATGGTTTTCTTTGCTCCGAAATGTCCACCACATTCAAGAGAATGGCAATGGTGCAGGATGCTAGCCATCTCCTCTTTCGGGACACAACGCCGAATGATTTGGTCTGAGAAATATTTATATAGAAATCGATCCTCCCACAAATAATACTTGACATCAGAAAGGAATTTTTTCTTTTGTTGATAAGAAAAATCAGGAGGAATAAGGTTGCTGGCCAAATAATTCACAAAATCTACATACCAAGGTGCATCTGAAATTTGCACAGCAAATAAGTGCTCATCTGGAAATACCTCATTGATGGTTTCATAATTTTCTTGGTCTCTTCGCTCCAACCGAGATAGGTGATCAGCCACTACATTCTCAGATCCCTTCTTGTCACGAATCTCCAAGTCAAATTCCTGCAAAAGAAGTACCCAACAAATTAATCTTGATTTTGCATCCTTTTTTGCAAGTAAATACTTAAGTACAGAATGGTCAGTGTATACTATCACCCTAGAACCAATCAAATATGCACGAAATTTGTCTAGTGCAAATATCACAGCAAGAAATTCTTTTTCAGTAGTTGCATAATTCAATTGGGCATCTGTTAAAGTTTGACTTGCATAATAGATGACATGCAACACTTTATTTTCTCACTGCCCTAGAATAGCCCCTACTGCAAAATCACTGGCATTACACATAATTTCGAAAGGAAGCTCCCAATCAGGTGCGACAATAATGGGTGCTGAAACTAACTTACCTTTTAAAGTGTTGAAGCAAACATTCATCAGAAAAATTGAAAGGCACATCCTTAAGCAATAAATTGCAAAGAGGAGTTGATATTTTAGAAAAATCTTTGATAAAATGTAGGTAAAAACCAGCATGCCCTAAAAAACTTCTCACAGCCTTCACTGAAGTAGGGGGTGGTAATTTTTCAATGATCTCAATTTTTGCCCGATCAACTTCAATTCCCTTTGTTGAAATGCGATGCCCCAACACTATGCCTTCTTGTACCTTAAAATGACATTTCTCCCAGTTCAAAACCAAGTTGGTCTCCTCACATCGCTGCAGAACTAGAGCTAAGTTAGACAGACAATGATCAAAAGATGAACCAAAGATAGAAAAATCATCCATAAAAATCTCAATGAATCGTTCCACCAAATCAGAAAAGATAGCCATCATGCAATGCTGAAAAGTGGCAGGAGCATTGCGGAGGCCAAAAGGCATCCATCGAAATGTGAAGGTCCCGTAGGGACAAGTAAATGTGATCTTTTCCTAATCTTTTGGTGCTATAGGGATCTGATTGTACCCTGAATATCTGTCTAAGAAATAATAATGTGAGTGTCCAACTAGTCTATCCAACATTTGATCAATAAAGGGCAGAGAAAAGTGATCTTTACGGGTAGCATTATTTAATTTGCGATAATCCATACATACCCGCCATCCTGTGACTATTCTTGTTGGAATTAGTTCGTTGTTATCATTCTTCACCGAGTGTGAGGAAGTCCTCACCACCTGCTGTAGCACGACGGGCTCGGGTCGGGAGGGGGACAAGAAGCGATCATTTGAGCAAGGCTTGGGCAAAGGAAGGAGGCGGAATCGGGACGGGGACCATAAAGAACCCTCTCGAAAGTACGAGTGGTATACTCCTTTGACTGCTCCTGTCTACAAAATTTATGAGGACATCAAAGGCTGGGGCCTCCTCCGACAACCCGAGCCTATGAAGGCAAAGCACCACAACCACCGTAAGCACTACCTATTCCACAGCAACCACGGGCATCATATCAGTGACCGCCACTAGCTCCAGGATAAGATTGAGCCTCTCATCCGTCAGGGGCACTTGTCCCGGTATGTGTCCGGACAGAAGGAGGACCATGGCACCCCCGAGGTAATCGACAACCTCCATTACAAGGTCCACATCAACGTCATCATTGGAGGAGCAACATCAGGCAGAGATAACAGCTGAGGAAGGAAGTGTCATGTCGAGCGGGCGAGTCGGGCTTCCGAGCCCCCTAAAACCCCGCAGGCAAGTGAACAACAGGCCCTGATATTCTCCGACTAGGACCTGGAAGGGTTGGCAACCCCGCACAACGATGCCCTAGTTGTGTCGACTACTATAAACCATTGTAACGTAGACATAATACTAGTGGACAATGGGAGCACCCTGAATGTTTTGGCATATGAATGTTTCCTAAAGATGGGTGAAAACCCATCCAGACTTTGCCCGACCTCTGTGGGTTCATTGGCCAAGCAACTTATCCCGAGGGAGCCCTGAGCCTGCTGGTTACTCTTGGTACCCCTCCCAAATCCGTCACATTTTTGGCAAACTTCGTGGTGATAAAAGGGATGTCAGCCTACAATGATATCTTCGACTGAGGCATCATTGGCCAGATAAAGGCAGCACCCTCAACCTATCACCAAAAAATACATCACATTCCCCACTAAATATGGTATCGGGGAAGTCTGAGGTAACCAGGCAATAGCCAAAAGGTGCTACGTAATCTCGGTCGAAGTCGTAAGGCCAAAAGAGAAGAAGAAAGAGGTTGAGAAAGTCAAGGATAGACTGATGGCAGGAAAGCCTGGTGAAGATTTATGGTCAGTCTTCCTCAGAGATGACCAGACTCTCGAAGTAAAACTAAGAGTAGACTTACTGCCTGATGTACAAAAGCAATACAATCATTTCCTTTCTGAGTACACACGTCTTTGCATGGTCTGATGAGGATCTCCTCGGCATTCCCGAAGAGGTGGTGATGCATAAACTCAACCTCGACCCATCGGTGAGACCCGTCCAGCAGTGGAAAAGGATGCATGCCCCAGAAAAATAGGTGATCATCAAAGCGCAGATGAATAAGGGAAAGAAAACTGGGCTATTTCATCCGATCCTTTACCTGACATCGCTCGCAAATGTTGTCCTGGTACCAAAGGCTTTAGGCAAGTGGTGAATGTGCGTAGACTTCACCGACCTCAACAAAGCCACCTCGAAAGATATTACCATATTAGAGGCTGGTCAACCACATCTTCGAAGACCAGATCGGGAGGAACATTGAGGCATATATTGACGACATCCTCGTCAAGATACCCAAGGTCGAAGACCCTTTTGCCGACCTGGCTGAGACCTTCAACACCCTTCAGAGGTACAACATGAGGCTCAACCCCACCAAATGTGCCTTTGGAGTAAGGTCCAGGAAGTTCTTGGGATTTCTGGTAACCCAGCGAGGGATCGAAGCCAACCCCAATAAGGTCCAGGCCATCCTAGACATGCAGCCACCTACTTGCGTCAAGGACGTTAAATGCCTGACTAGGAGAGTTGCTGCTCTTAACTGCTTTTTGTCTCAGGTGACGGAGCGGTGCCTGCCCTTCTTTAAACTGTTAAGGGGGCCTAAGCTGGCATCTGCCACCTTTTCTTGGGATAGCAAGTGCCAAAAGGTGTTCATAGAGCTGAAAGAGTTCCTAGCTTCGCCTCCAGTACTGTCAAAGCCATTTCCTGAGGAGTCGTTGTATCTATACCTTTTAGTGACTCCCTCCACAGTAAGCTCGGTCTTAGTTCGAGACGACAGAGGTGTCCAAAGTCTAGTATATTATGTTAGCAAGGTGCTCCTCGAGGACGAAAGAAGGTACTTCGCAACTGAGAAACTCGTGCTAGCATTGGTAACCTCGGCCAAGCGCCTCTGGCCCTACTTCCAAGGACACTCCATCGTGGTGCTGACTAGCGAGCCCCTAAAGAAGATCTTGGCCAATCACAAAGCTTATGATCGCCTCGTCAAATGGGCCATACTCCTCGTGGCCTATGACATCTCTTACCGACCCCACACGGCCATCAAGAGATAGGCCCTCATGGACTTCATCGTGGAAAGCACTGCCCTGACCTAAGAAGCACCCATGCCAATGACGGGCCCCCCCTGGGAACTCTTCGTTGACGGATCGTCCAACTCGGTTGGCTACGGAGCTGGCATTCTCCTCTGATCCCCCAAAGGAGCAGAGCTACAATACGCCCTGAAATTTAATTTCTCGGCACCCAACAATATCTCCGAGTATGAGGCTCTCATCTCTGGAGCCAGAATAGCGCGATGCCTAGGAGCCGAATGAGTCAGAATCTATAGTGACTCCCAACTGGTCGCTAGTCAAGTCAACAGGGACTACGAAGCTCGGGAAGCCTAAATGATCAAATACCTCCACCTGGTGAAGGAAATAGCTCGACTGTTCGAGAGTTTTCAGGCAATCCAAATAGCTCGGGAAGAAAATTCCCAAGCGGATGCCCTCTCTCGCTTGGCCTCCTCCATCAGCCCAGAGGGCACCCAGTCGGTCCTCCTTGAGGAACTAGAACTACCAAGCATGGAAACCAAGCTCATGGCCATTGTACGAATATCTCTTAGTGACTGGCGGGCCCCATACTTATCCTGGCTCTGAGATTCCCAAGAGCCCCCTGACCCTCGGGAAGCTCGTAGACTGAAGTATCAAGCTCGGTGTTTCATCCTTTTGGACGAGACCCTATACCGAAGATCCTTCACCAGTCCACTCCTTAAATGCCTCGATGCCCCAGAAGCCCACCCAGTGATTGAAGAAATCCACGAAGGCATCTGTGGCGCGCACTAGGGGGGAGATCTATTGCAAGGATCCTATTGAGACAAGGCTACTGGTGACCCACTCTCCAGCACGATTGCTCGGCTTACGTGTGGAAATGCGATTGATGCCAGCAGTTCAACCACCTAGTCCACCAGCCATCCTCAGAACTCATGACCCTCATCGAGCCTTATCCCTTCACTCAGTGGGGAATCGACATTCTGGGCCCTTTTCCCGTGGTGCAGGGCCAAAAGAAGTTCGTCATTATCGCCATCGACTATTTCTCCAAGTGGATCGAGGCTAAGGCCACTGCCAAAATAACTGAGGCATCCGTTTGGAGTTTTGTTTGGAGATCGATCATTTGTCATTTTGGCATCCCCTGGGTGATTGTAAGCGATAACGGTCGACAATTCAATTCTACTTATTTTAAGAATAAGTGTGTCGAACTACATATTTGCAACCACTTCACTTCGGTAGCCCACCCCCAGGCTAACGGGCTGGTTGAAAATGCCAACAAAAGTATCCTCAAAGGCATCAAGACCAGACTCCAGAAGGCCAAGGGTAACTGGCTCGAGGAACTGCCTAGCGTACTGTGGTCGTATCGAACTACTCCTAGAGCTGCTACGGTGGGACTCCTTTCCAACTGGTGCATGGTATAGAGGCCATTATTCCCCTAGAGTTCGGCAACCCTTCCCTCCGAGTTATTAACTTCTCACCTGAGCTGAACGAGCAGAAGTTGTCAGAGAACTTGGACTTGGTAGACGAAGTACGCGAGGTCATGAGGATCCGAGCTACGGAATACCAGCGACGCATGACTCGCTATTACAATGCCAAAGTCTGAGATAGGCGAGTTCAACTGGGAGATTTCATTCTGAGAAAGGCCGAAGCCTCTCGACCACTGGAGGCGGTGGGGAAGCTGGCCCCTAACTGGGAGGGCCCCTACCGAGTGGTCGAGACGCTCGAAAAAGGAGCGTACCTATTATCCACCATGGAGGGAACACCCATCCCTCGGACTTGGAATGTGACAACATTATGAAAATTCTATTTTTGAGCTTCTTCCCATATATGTAAGAGATAAAATGTGATAATACCCCTCCATTTTATTGCATCAAACATCTTTTTACATCAAGTAGGCCATAGCGAGTACAATATGTAAGAAAGTGAAAAACTGTTACATCACGAACCGATCACTGGATGCGGATAAGGTCGGTAGCCCCCAAGCTGAGCCACTGACTCCACCTCGTGTGGAAACTGACTCGGATAACGGGACAACTAACTTTGTAAGTTAGACTCAGATGAAAAGAGAAGGGGAGAGGAATGCCCGGGAACCAACGTAGCAGAAAACAAGAGAAGGCCTCCTCTATCGACTCTTTGGAAGTTGGACCATAATGAAGCCATCAAGAATTGATGTTGCGGGCAAAAGGAAATGGGAAGAAAAAGAGTTGGCATCCTCCAAAGAGTGAAAGAAGCCAACAGAAGAACAGAAGAGAGAGAAAGAATGAACACTCCCTCAAAGGGAGTGGGAGAGGAGGGTCGAGGATAAAAGAAAGAAGGAGCAATGACTCCTCCCCTCCCCTCTCCCCCATGGGGCGGCAGTCCAGAGGTCGGGAAGGAGCGCGTCGCCATGCACCGACCCTTCTTGTACGCCATCTGCCCCGTCGCCGACCGTTCTACTACACAGAAGCAGCACGAATGCCCTAGCAACTACCATAATCGTCATCTTCAGAATCGTCCTCAATGTTTCGCCTGAAGATGATCAAAGAGGGAGAAGATGGTGGCCTCGCAGGAACGAGAGGAAGAAGCTAGCAATTGCAAGGGAAGCCTCAAGCGGCGTGAAGAGGAGGAGGCACCCTTCGGGACCTTTTATAGGTTGAAGGAGGAGACCATTGCCTTAATTAAATCTCCCCTCGAAAAGACGCAAGAGGCAGACGCACTTCCCCAGAAGCAGTTACACTACCTCCCTCACAAACCCCAGTGGGAATATGCAAAAATGGCAAGTCATTTAAAGCAAAGAAGGATGAAAAGACGCCAGCTCTGCACCCTGATCGACATGCAAGCCTGATTTTTCAGCTACGAATCGTACGAGATCTCTGACCCTCTGACAACTACGGATATGGTAAATCCTACTCGGTCAAAGGCGATAATGTATAGTCAGTTGCATTTTGAATACTACTCCTATTATATGGAAAGAAAATCTTTACATTGCTCCTCTGGTACCACCCCACCCGCTACGGGGTTCCGTAGGTTTTGCCAGGAAAACACGCGGGAATCACGAAACAAGCTCCGGAGCTCCCGAAAACGATCCGAAACTCACGGATCCTGATCCGAAAAATGTCCAAAAAACTCTGGATATTACAGAGTGTCTTATGCCGGTGTGATTGGAAGTCTAATGTATGCCATGTTGTGTACTCGGTCGGACATTAGCTTCGCCGTGGGTTTGGTTAGCCGTTATCAGAGTAACCTCGGTCCCGCGCATTGGAAGGTAGTTAAACATATTTTTCGTTACTTGCAAGGGACATCAAACTATACTTTACGTTACCGTGGAGATGACCTAATGCTAGTGGGATATAGTGACGCGGATTGGGCTGGTGACCGAGATGAGCGCAAGTCCACGTCAGGTTTTGTGTTCTTGTTATGTGGTGGAGCTATCTCGTGGTGTAGCAAGAAGCAGTCTTGCATTGCCCTATCCACTATAGAGGCGGAGTATGTGGCTTGTTCTGCGGCGAGTCAAGAAGCAGTGTGGTTGCGAAATTTGATGCAGCGGTTGGCCCTTACACCTTATGGGGACGAGGGTGTATTACCATATATAGATAGCACTTCCGCAATAGCTTTCGTTAAAGATCCTAAATACCACGACAGAATGAAGCGCATTGATATTTGTTACCACTACATAAGAGATTTGCTTGTAAAAGGGTTAGTGCTGCTGCGACAGATTAGTTCTGGTCGTATGATAGTTGATCCACTAACGAAACAAATAGGCAGAGAAAGTTTTGGGCTTTTGTAAATTATAATTGTTACAATTTTCGACATCATTAAAGTTTGTTCATTATGTTATGTGTATTATGAGAATGCTTTACACATCGTCAGAGTGTCACCAGATTTAGAATCGATCCATTCACACAGGTGATTCGTCTTTGGCGCTTATCGAAAGCGACAAAGATGAGACATCTGATATTTTTTGCACCCTGGAGGTCGGGGAGTATGGGGAATATCTCGGACGGATTATATATGCCACTTTAACTGAGGACTAAAATGAGATCTGATGTAGATCAACCATGAGAATTTCGCAGTAATCTCATGGAGCCCGTAAATTTCGGATACGTGAGTCACAAGAAGGCGCTGAGTGGGAGCGACTGGTTTGCGAGACTTTGGTTAGCTACGTAAGGCGCAACTAGACTTGTATCCGTGTGGTGTTTAATAATCATATTTTATCTGTGACACGTCTATGAAAATAGAAGAACACAGCGGCATGCTCATCATATCGCATGTGTAATAGGCGATCGCATATGAGAATGATGAATGGATCCCTCTTCATCATTGTGTGAGCTCACGGATCACAGTTGTGTGATTCCTAGTGTATCTCCAGTGACATGCAGCACTGTGTCATGAAAAGGACGCTTGATGTCGCTACTTTAGCATGTTACTTAAGGCGATGATTAATACCGTCTAGCGGAACATGTCTAGGATAGGGGTCAAGACGAATTGGATTGACATAAGAAGCATAGTGAAGACATTTTATATTTCACCATGCTTAGTTGCTCATATCCCTGGAGGTTTTATTGTCTGTGTGGTGATAAATTCATGGACACTTAGCATTTGAGGGTTTGACACTGCCTGCTTTTTGTGAGATCTAGAGTGTCAAATCAGGTGAATGTTAAATGCCTGAGATGCACACTGAGATGTTATGTGTGCTCCGTTAGTTAGGTGACAACTTAACAGGCCACCCTTCTACTGTTCGAAGAATCTGGCGGAGGTCGTACACTCTATTTCTTCTATGTCCGTTGAGCTTAGATGCCTCCAGTATGGCTGAATCTGCACTGCCGGCCCTACAGTGCAAGTGAGAGCTTGTTACGCGGCGACCTGTGCGGGTGCCCCTTGGGGCCGACTGCACAGGGACTCTTGGGGCCGGGTGCCCCTTGGGGGGCCGCAGGGCCCGCGCCACGTGACGCTTTGTGGTACCTGTTGCATTCCTACTATTTTGATGATGTCATACACTATTTGTCACTATCTTGGTTGATCTATTTCTAATATTCTTTTAACTGCTGTGTTTATCTTCTGAGCCATCCACACATTAAAACACAATGCAGTGTTAGTTGAACATGTTTTTCATTAGTTTTGTGCAAAGTCAGTGCATATAAAAGGTCCGTGCCAAATCAAGTCCGAGCACACACTGTTCCAAACTCGGAGCACATCCTTAGTATGACATTTATTGTCCGAGCACGCACTGTTCAAGTCCATACATATTTATATGTTAAGTCCATCATTGTCCGAGCACGCACTGTTCAAGTCTATACATGTTTGTATGTTAAGTCCTTCCAAATCCGTGCATAGTCCGTGCAATTGTTGCACGTCTTACATTCCAAGTCCGTGCATAGTCCGCGCAAACGTTGCGCGTCTTACTTTCCAAGTCCGTCCATAGTCCGTGCAAATGTTGCATATTTTTTCCATCTTATTTAGACACATGAATAGGGTATAAACCCACTAAATAAAATGGAACCAATGGAGTAATGTTGATTATTGCTAATCTGTGATCATGATTGCCAAAATCTCACTTTCATCCAATCGTATCATCATGATTGTTTCTTTTTGAATTGCATAATAAATTGATTAAATTAAAATTTATTATCTATTGTTTAATTTATTAGGATTGTTTGACAGTCACACCACTCCGGCGGTGCTGGCTAACCGATTATATTATTTTTCGATGTGTTATTAGCCTCAATCTTGTAATAGTTGGGACTCTCCGCCGGATATTCCTTCTGTTAGACTAGAAGCACTATTATGAGACCTCCGTCAGTCCCCGCGAGCCTGGGATTCCCACCAGGACGTCGGGCAGGTTGTACCCCCAAATTCTGCACCTATTGACTCGACTGGATCGCTTGATTTTGTAGCCCAGAATCGGGACTGCCATTGTTCTTAATTGCGACCCTCCTGGGACCGTTTCAGTCAATATGCGGCTTGGATCTGACCGCTTTACCCTTTAAGCAGCCCTTTTCGTGATCGCTTTTAACTGGCTAAGTGCCAGGCCTTGTGAGTCAACCTTCCTTGGTTGTGGGTCGACCTAGCCTTGATGGAGTCGACCTATAGCCTTTAGACTCGACCTGAGAGGTGTGGGCTGGACCCTAGTTCGATTCCACCATGTCTCGGGCGGGCTGGTAGCCCTGTTAAATCGATTGCTTTAGTCTTACTGGGCCAGACAGATTGCAGTTGCCATTGGACCATTTTTATCCTCCCAGTGGCCCTTCGAGGATCGTCTATGGATTGGGGCGGCCCAATGGATACCGTTTCCTTTTTAATTGTGGCCCAGAGACCTTTCTGATCTAAACAGTCCCTGATGGACTATCTTCACACTAGAAACAACCCATCTAGGACCGTCTTTGTCACGCCCTGAGCTTTTAATACAGTGGAAGGATATCTCGAGAAACATGAATAGCCAGCTAGTACGTCGTAAGCGAGCAATACAATCAGAGCGCTAACACATTCACACATGAGAAATGAACGCATAGTATTTGGACAAAAATCTAACTTTCATTGATAATGATAATTCATTTACAATGCTATTTGACTCAATTTTGCTACACTTAAATAAAATACAAAATTACAACATGACTCGACTTGAATTAAGACTCTACTAGACTCTTGACATCTAGGCTTCTCTCGATCCTGTTGACCTTCAATCACTCTCGGACCCGCTACTTGTATAACCCGAATCAATTCACCTGAATTTCCTGGAAAGATTAGAAAAAGTAGGGTAATGAGCACACTTGCCCAGTAGGTATCTTTGTATCAACATGAAGGTAATGCTTAAGTAATTAACATTTTTAGCTCTAGAAAGTAAGATAGAAAATTATGATAAAACATGCGATCAAACCAAAGTAGCAATAGTTAACAAGATGTGAGCCAGATATATAGACATGATCAAGCAAGATTGTTGCATGAATATAAGCTTGGCCTTTCACGACCGAGAATGTACTAGCACGTAACGAGAATGTAATTTTCATAACCATAAAGGCTATGCACTAGAAAGTCAAGTATGTAAATTCAATCATGAGATAGCCTCATGGATTTCACTCGTTTATAAAAAAAGTACTCCCGGTGCAATGCGATGCCAGTGTTCATCATACCCCATGGTTTATACTATAAACTTTATAGTATGTTTTTGGCTCTCTGTCGAGGGGGCTAGTATCGAGCCCTTGGACACTGTTCGTGCCCGCTCTTGCATCTTCACATTATAAATCAAGCTACTTCCACAAGAATAACAATATAGTTCGGCCAGTAATGTAACAAGTACAAACAATAAGCTCATGATAATAATATCAAGGTAAGAATGTACCAAATATGAATTCATGAGTTCAAGGGTGAATTAATGACAAGGTCATATCATGGGAGGAACCCGACAGCATAACGGTACATTCTTTAGCTTTCATAATTCATTAATAACTTATTGAACAAGATGTTATATTCTAGACAATCAATGGACCATCTAGAAACATAGGAAAATCAACCCTTAGGTCAACCTTCGGGTTAAACAACAATTGAGAAAGACGCGGTCATGACTGGACCATTTCTTGAAGAGGCGATCATTACTAGATCGTTTTATGAGGATAGCGGTCGAGTCTAGACCATTACTTGACAAGTCGACGCCAGAAGAGAAAGGGGTCAACATAACAGAACAATCTAGAAGAACGTAGTCTTGGCCCGACCGCTACTTGAAAGTGGCGGTCACCTGAGGGCCGTGACTATTATAGAGTGCAAAAAAATACTGGTAACACAAGTATTTTCTAGACCAATAGATTTTAGGGTACAACCAGCTCAGCGTCCTAGTGGGAATCTCAGGCTCGTGGAGACTTACGGAGGCCTTGAAACATGATCCCCTAGTCTGACAGAAGGAAATCAAGTTCTTCAAGCAAGCACACATTGTTTGTTATTATTAAAACCAAATACCTGAATCAACTAGGGGACCCAACATGTTCGATGCTTATGCTACCATTGATGCTAGCCTGAAAGAAGAGCAGAATGTTAGAAAGAAAGAAAAGTTAAGAGAAAGGACGGCCTGCTCAGATTTCCATCAAAGAGAAAGGCGAAGGAGAGCAGAAGGATCCATAGCAAAGCCAGCCAGCCCTAGATCCTCTGCTTTCCTATTATTGCACCACCGTTCGTAGTGCTTCTCTGTTTGGAATTACTGCACTTGCAGTATCTTATTTGGTCTTTTGTTGTCTTTGTTCTCTTACAACAAATCAGTCTATGTGTGGGGGTTTCACCGTGTAAGCTGCAGTTACAGTGTGTATGTTTGTCTATTTTTTTGTCTCTCCTTTGTGGGATTTCATCCCCGTGTGTGTTGAGGACTTGTCCTCATGTGTGTGTGTGTAGGGGAGGGGGTTGTCCCCGTGCTCTGTTGTGTTTCCAGCATGTGTGTGTGTCTCTTTTGGCCAAAGAGTGGAAGCCTCACTGAGTTGTTAAGGGGTGGATGTAGGCAGGCCTAGTGGCAGCCGAACCACCTTAAAAACCTTGTGTTGTGGTTTGCTCGTGTCATCCATCTCTTTTGTCCCACTACACAAGCACTTCACTTAGCTTTAGTGCATTTTATATCACTTCGCTACCAACGTTTTCTACACTAATCAAGCATTGCGTTCGCTTTGTCATCACTGTCTTGTTGTTTTTGATAGCCTCCTTCAAAGAGGTCATAGATTGAGTGTAGGATCTATTCACCCCCCTCTAGATTCTCTCATACCAACCAACAGTTGGTATCAAAGTAGGTTCCCTAGAGATGTGGTCCAATGACCAGGGGATATTCGATGGGAATGTCCCTTGCAGCTATATACCTGAGGGCCATGCCATCAATCGACCTCCATTCTTCGATGGTACAAACTACTTGTATTGAAAAAATAGAATGGAAGTGTTTCTCCGAGCTCAGGATCACTTGATTTGGCATGTAGTCAGTAGAGGACCTTTTGTTTTATTGGAGGTGGACGATACCTAGACCCCTAACCAGGTTAAGAAATCCATAATCAATTGGAGCGCAATGAATATAATGCAATGCCCTATCCACCCCACTAAATACTCAAGAGTTTCCATTTTTAAATCTGTAAAAGAAATGTGGGATAAGCTTGAGCTAATTTATGAGAGGACATCTGAAGTAATGGCCACCAAGGCCAACATGTTAATTACTAACTATGAAATGTTCAGAATGAAACTAGATGAATCTATCTCTGAAATGTATGCCAGTCTCACTCAACTAACAAACTCCTTAAAATCACTGGGAAAAGAATATGTGGATAGTGAATTGGTTAGGAAGATTCTCAAATCTCTTACCCCAATGTGGCATACTAAGGTCACTATAATTGAGGATTCAAAAGACCTGTCTGTGATGATAATTGATGGTTTGATTGGCTCACTCATGACATACGAGCTAAATATGAAGAGGAATGAAGAAGACACCAAGCAGAAGAAGACTATGGCTCTCAAAGTTGCTGAGAGCACAGATGACTCTGATGATGATGATGAAATTGACATCTCCGAGTCAAGTCTAGCAGACCATGCCATGCTCACGAGGTAATTCAAGAAGTTCTTGAGAAGATGAGGCAAATTCCAGAAGAAGAAGAAGGTGCCACAGGTGAGTAGAAACTACAATCTCAAATCTACTTATGTCAAAAAGTCTGATAATGTTATTTGCTATCAATGTAAGAAAGTAGGACATATGCGAGGAGAATATCCTGAACTGATCAAGCAAATAACCAAGGCCAAGGGAAAGAAACCGAAGGCAATGGTGTGCATATGGAGTGAGGATGAGGAGGAGGATGAGAGCACGTCAGGGCTGGAAGATGAGGATGACTTCCATCTCATGGCCGATGGGAGTGAGGATTAGGTAACCAATCCTTTTAACACTTTTTCAATTGAGGATTGGGAAGATGTGTATACTGATCTGTTTGAGAAGTATGAGATGTATAAAAAGGAGAATAGGCATTTGAAGAACACGATCAATAGTTTAGCTCATGATAATCCTGTTAATATAGAGCTAGAAATGCTAAAAGTTGAAAATGAAGAACTGAAGAAACAAATTGACGATTTTGAAACCATTCGCTCAGAGCTAGAAAACTTAGGGAAAGAAAATGATGTTCTTAGAACTCAGCTAAATCATACCAGCTTGAAATGTAAAGAATTTGAGAAAGAGAACCAATTTAGGCTAGAAAAAAGTGAGGCGATAAATGCTGTCAATGTTTAGTTATAGAAAAGCCTTGAGAAGGCTGAAAAAGAGTCGAAGGACAGATAGTATGCCCTAGACAGAATGACCCAAGGGAAGTCTAACCTAGATGTTATCTTAGGTCCCCGGGTTAATTTCAGGGCGCTTGAGTGACTAGAAACGAAGTTAATACTCCCCTGGATGGCCTGGGGTCAAAGGGGAGAGTTGGCAATGTGGCATGGCTTCGCCCCAAGTCCAGAAAGTGCTCCCCTTTCGCCCACACGCACAAGGCAACTATATATAGAACTTAGGAAATCCTAGGGTCGAAAGGAGATAATGACTAGAATATGGGATATTGGTGGATTAATCCTCAAGTTAATAGTGGGGATAGTATCCCAGAAGGGATAACGGTCGAGTTGGATAGCCACCCTTGGTGAAAACGATGCTAACAAGGACTCCAAAGAGTCCTCGACTGAAGAAAACGGAGCCCAGAACAGTCCATATTCAGCAACGAGAATGTGGTTGTTCGAGCAACTGCGACCATGAGAACATGGTCATGGGAAGATCGTGGCTATAAAGAGTCAACTGGGGTCGACGCCAGAGGCCCACAGGGTCGACGCACATAAAACAGTGAAGAAAACTAAGACGCAGTCTTGGGATGACCGCTACTTGATGGTAACAGTCTCCACAAGACCACTTCTAGGCAGACCTTAAAATAAAAATAATAAATAATAAATGTGAGCAGAATGTGATCTTTTAGAGAATGCGATCTCCTAGAAGATCGCATTCAGAGAGGCCTGCAGGGTTTTTCTGGATGACCATTCGGCCCTCCGAATCACACGAAACGAACTCGAAAGTGGGAAAATCAAAGATAAAAGCCCCCAAAGCTCAATGGGCTCGAAAAATGGTCAAGACATGGGCTCGAAATACGCTCAAGGAAGACTTCCAAAATAATGGATAATTCGGAGAATCATGAAGGGTGAATAAGAGAATAAACTCAACTTGTACGCTTAAAATGAGTGTCAACAGATGTCCCTCCTTGATGTCCACTTTGCAAGGGAGCGAGCGAAAGCCACACGGAGGCCAAATGGAAAGGAGATGGAGCGAAAGCGACAGTGACGTGAAATGGAGATGAAGTAGAGATGAAGCGGAGAGAACTGATAAGCGGGCATCAAGACAAAAGACACCCGTCACAACTAACAAGCAAGAGGAATCTTCCCGAAAACGCCGAATTAGCCACAATGAGTGATGACAAGGGTGAGACATGTCTGGAGAACTAAACTAGCAAGAGGAAAAGGAAACACGGCTAGCCTCATTGGGAACACAATCCACAGACAATGAGGGGATCAGAAAGAACACAGCGTAAGAGCTGGAAAAAGGAAGATAAGATTAAGATAAAATCCAGATAGGAATCACGCTAGCCAGCCAGACCAAGCAGGTAGATCAGAGAAATCGTTCAAATTCAGAGTGGAATAAGGATCTCTTATCCAAGAGAATTGAAGTGCAATTAACCATTACTGAGGAGAAACCTTAAATGGATCACAAGGCGTGAGTGCTCAAAAATGACATGATGCATGCTGGGCTAAAATAAAGAAATCATCAAAACGAAAGCAAAGGAAGATAAAATAGAAAGTACTCAAGGATAATATTGCTAGACCGAGCCAAGACGGGGTCAAGAGTCTTCTTGCAATCACGGCGTGCGAGACAGAGTCCATCGTCTCCCACTCGACTCAACCGAGCGACCTATCCAATGATTAACCGTATGCTCCTAGATCATCATCGTTTTTGGTAAATGGGAACATCAGATCCCAGAACACATGAGCAACTAGCCAGTCTTTGAGAGACTATAATTATGTAGATACCATATAGTAATGTAATAATGAGAAGGGATAGAGAGCCATATCTGACTTACCTGCCAAGTAAAATGACATTTTTTTAGATTTTCATTTCTGATTTTTAAGGATTTTCATCATAAGGCATGACAATGATGACATGTATATAACATGAAGATGAATGAAGCATAATATAATGAATGGAGTATAACATGACAAAGATGAACAAAACACAGCACCATAAGAACAAATGGCAAGCATGCATAAGATTGAAGACATGGTGGGACAAGACAACACACACACGGTGGGACAACATACACGGTGGGATTAAGACATGGAGGGACAAAGACACGTGTGACAACATTGCGGGACATAGACACGCATGCTAAAAGGACATGGCGGGACAAAGACACGTGGGAATACAATACCACGGGGGACAAAGACAACACGCATAACACGGAAGGACAAAGACATGGCGAGACACAGACACATGATAAATACGCTCTTCAACTAAAGCCCAAGATTAAAAGAAGTAGAACCGCCAGGTTCATAATCGTGAGGCAAAACCCTCTCATGGAGATATAAAAATATGGGATGATAGTTGAGAAGGCCATGAGCTTCAAAACAGATCGGGAGACATGATTGAAGAGATGAGAATAGATAGATAGATATGAACAGGAGACAACACGAAAGAGGTAGGGCAAGGAGAGCTTGAACCTATAATCTGCACACTTAGCAAACAGATTACATATCTGTCCTCAAGACAAAGAAGGCATAAAAATGCCCTCAGAACCCCTAACGATCCCCTCTAGATCATTTATTTGCCCCTAGCGGTCTTGGCTAGACTATTTCCTTCCCTAGCGGTCGCTGGAAGGACTGCTAGGCTGCCACCGAAGCGGTGGCTTCTCCCTCGTTTCCCCAGACTTATGGAATGGCCCTAAGGGCCTCTACACCACTTCTATGGGTCCCCTGACCCATTCCCTCGCTAATCTACCCGCATGCATGTCACTTAGAAATTTGAAAATGGGTTTTTTAAGGTCTTAGCCTACCTCCGATGGCCGACGTTTGGCCGCTGCTGTGGTGGTCCCCTCCGTCGTGTGCTTGCTCTCCTCATCCCTGGCACCTTCTTCAGCTTCAGGCGCCGTCGTGGAAGGCACTTCCATTGCCGATTGGGGCGGTGGCCGTTCCTCTCATTCTAGTTGGTCTGTCACCGCCAGAG
This sequence comes from Amorphophallus titanum, assembly GCA_024336825.1. Taxonomy (NCBI): domain Eukaryota; kingdom Viridiplantae; phylum Streptophyta; class Magnoliopsida; order Alismatales; family Araceae; genus Amorphophallus; species Amorphophallus titanum. The sequence goes on along the minus strand of JANBPO010009603.1, from coordinate 80,712,732 downwards.
GTGTTCCCTCCTCTTCCTAGTGGTGCAGGAATCACCGCACCGTAGTTCTTTTCCTTCCCATATGGCCTGCTAGGTGAGTAAGTGGACTGAGAGGATCGATGGTCACCAGTAAGGCCCGTTATCGGGGTGAGGATTGGAGGGTTGTGGAATGGAAGTTCTTTGCAATTTGGGATAGAATGAGAAGGGTGGGAGAGTGAGCGATCGATTCTAGTTTCTGAATTCTCCCAGAGCCTTGCGGTCTATCGTGAGACCGTTAGGCTTAGCTTGGCAGTCCTCACCGGACCGTTTTCACTCTGGGTCATGCCCATCGGGGAATGTGAACCCCCCTAGGGGTGGCAGTCTAGAACTAGGTGGTTAGGCTCCGTTTGCGGTCTAGACAATGACCATTTTCTAGATGATTGCTATGATGAGTTGAATACTTGCAATGATATATTTGCTCCATTCTTATGTGGTCTACGCCTTATTTGATGATTAATGCCTATTCTATGGATTTAACTATTGATGGCTAATCTCTTACTGTCATAATCATAAGCGCCATTGCATCACGATGCATCTCACCAGGCAGGTAAGTCAGGCAAGTATTTCGATCCTTAAATCCCTTAATGCATTACTATATGGTATCTATGATATATTACCTTGGGAACCAGCTGGTCATTCATGTGCTCTGGGATCGGATGTTCCCCTTTAATAAAAATGATGATGATCTAGGTGCACATGTTTAATCGTTGGATAAGCCATTAGGTTGGATGAGTTGGGGGACGACGGTTCTATCTTGCACGCCATGGTTGCAAATAATATCTTGACCCTAACTTGTCTGGTCTAGCAATACTATTCTCAAGTATCTTCCTATTTTCATCTTTTCTTTGCATTCATTTTGATGATTTCTTTTCCTTTAGCCCAACATGCATCATGTGCATCTTTTGAGAATTCATGTGCCCTCATCTGTCTAAGATGTCTCAGTAATTGTGGATAGCTATGTATCCATGGTCTCTGGTAAGGAGAATCATTTCACTCTGAGTTGGAAGGTTTCCTTCGGTCTATTTGCTCGATTGGGTTAATTGAGGATTCCTGTCTGGAGTTTAGTTGATCATCTCTTTACTTTTCCATTTACTCCGCCGCCTATCAGTTGTGCGTTCCAGCGACGAGGTTGGTCGTGTTTACGTTTCCTTTAGTTGGTAGTTCCTCCAGGCATGCGTCGTTCAGTTTAGCCACTCCTTGTAATTGGTTCAGAGTTTTTCAAAAGATTCATGTCGCTTGTTGGTTAAGAACGGGTGTCGTTTACCTTAACGTCCACTTTTCAGTCTGCTCCGCTATATTTTCACTTCATCTCTATGTTCCATTTCACATTCGCTTCACCTCCACTCGCTCCCCTACAAAGAGGACATTAAGGAAGGGCATCTGTTGACACCCATTTTATGACCAATGAGTTAGGTCATTTTATTATCTATCTTTATGATGTCCCAAGTCATTCATCGATTATTGGGCCATGTTGGTCACTTTGGGCTTATTTCATGGGTTGCTTTCCCTGGTTGGGCCTGGTTCCTTATCTCTTTATCGCATTTTTGAGCTTAGTAAGCTTCCTTTCTTTTTGCCACATTCACCTGCCCTAACAGTCTACATCATGACCGTTAATTGGTGTTAGCGGTCCTTTGATAGACCACTAGGCAACCGGAGGTCCTGTAATCTTATCTTTTTCCCATTGGCCTTATCTTTTAAGGGATAATCCACCCTAATGTTCTATCGCGCGACCGTTATAGGGCTTTAGCAGTCATTTGCTAGACCGCTAGGGTGCAGGGAGTCCCATTAGGTCTTTTTGATCTTATCTCTTTTTATCTATTGAGCGTTGCGGTCTATCTTTCGACCGTTTTTCAGAGCCTTGCGGTTTATCACAAGACCGTTAGTGCAGAAAGGGAGTCCTGCTCTGTCTATTCTTCCTCTGTTTCACCGTGGCCAAACTAGAGTCCATGATTTGATGATTTCTCTCTGAGTATTGATCCTCAAAAGCTTCTGTCCCCTGTCCCGAAGAATGTCGGGGAGGGTATAGGAGGATCATCCACGAAGTGTCGAGATGACCTCCAGAAAGATAGTCATGCCTAGATGACAATCTCGTGCCCTATGATGAGTGGGGAACCTAAGGGTTAACCCTGTAAGTAGTGCATATCATTCACAGGGTTGTCGATCAGTGGCTACCTTCTTATTTTGAGATCGCTCATAGCATTGCAATGTACACATATGGGTCCACGAGTGTGGACCTGGCATGACTGCGTTTGGCGGACTCATGTTTTGCTGAGGCAATGTGTGTCAGGAATGGCACCTATCGTTGATTTATTCCCTTAAGTCAGGTGTGCGGCTCTTCAAAGTTTGGCGTAAGTAGCCGTGAGGTCGCTACCATGATAAGGATGAAAACTGAGCAGACAACCTGAGAAACATACTACGAAGTTAAATTACATATTCCTAGCGAGATTTTGGAAGCATCTCCCCCTATCCCAAAATACTTTGGGGGGAGAGGTATAGGAGACCCATCCACGGAGTGTCGAGATGGGTTCCGAAATAGATGGACATATCAAAGATGATAGCCTGGGTGGTTTCTGCCAATTATTCTTGACCCATTAGCGTCATAGGATATGCTTAATAGCTCCCAAGGGAGTGAGCATGACTACAGTCTGAGGGACATAGAAAGTTAGGGGCATTATTCACCTTAGGGGAGATTAAAGTTTTATTTCTCCATTGATGTCACTGGACCTCATGCTATGATATCTTATGAAGCTCTGTGGCCCAATGGAATAATTGGAATATCGGGAAAGATATAACATAATGTCACCTCCTGATAAAAATTTAATTCTGACAGCATCTCCCCATATCTCGGGATATGTCAAGAGGTGTATAGGATACCCGTCCACGAAGAGTCGAGATGGGGTCCGTAATACATGGGCACATTAGAGCCCGAGAGCCTAAAGGACCAGAGGGGAGTATGGGACATCATTCGTCATTAAGGCAGCTTGTTTGCTTTCACCCTTAGCAAGGTCATCAAGGAACACGCCATGGAAATTGGCAGATCTCCGTGGCTTAAGAGGGGGGTGGCTTAGAAGGTAAGACTCAATGCGACAGACTAGCCTCTTGGATGAATTCTGACAGCATCTCCCCTTTACCTTAGAGCATGCCAAGAGACATATAGGATATCCGTCCACAGAGTGTCGAGACAGAGTCCTTAAGATGCTGGCATACCAAGTCCTGGGAGCCAATTGTGGGGCATCACCCATCACTGAGGTAATTTATTTCTTTTCCCCTTACGTAAAGTCGGTGGAGAACACGCTGTGGTAAGTAGCGGATCCCCTTTAACTTGACAAGGGTAAGTTGGAGAGGTGTTTGAAATGTAGGGATATAGTTCCCATTGATGTAGCTCTATGCACCGTGATTGTCTCTACCTTACTCTGCCAGGGGATCATAGGGAGAACATGATGACCAAAGGAGTGGTCAAAGGCTGGGGAGAGTTTGTGTGAGAAGGTGGATACGACAGCTGGATGCTCAACCTGGCGGCATGGGCTGGATCTGGCGGCTGGAGCAACAAACAAAGGGCCAAACAATGGCTAGGGATGAAAGGCTTTATCTGGCGGCTAGGGGAACTGAGGTGGTGGCTAATGCATGACCTGGCGACCAGAGGGGCACCACTTGGCGACTATAGGGGGGTGGTTTGTGAGAGGGAGCTGGAAGCTGAGGCACTGTGCCTATAGTGCCGCATGAGAGAGAGCTGGCGACTGGCACTGTAGCTACAGTGCCTAGTCGTTGGGGTTTTATACACCGGAAGGGGCCAGAGAAGATGGAATTTAGGGGTTTTTTAGCCAGTGAGATGGTCTAATTGTTCCTGGAGGCAGGATACAAGGGCTAGGGAGTAGGAAAACGTGTGAACAGATCTAATTATTGGCATGCAAGGGTTAGGGATCCCACTGATTCCATGAACAGAGCATGCTGAGCCACAAAAGGGACACAGAACTTCAGTATTCCTCAGACTGGTGAGCAAGAGACCCAGGGGCCATGTGATGACTTTGCAGGTCCCTGGTCCCTCCTGAGGGGTGTGTTGTGAAGGTATTAGGCCAGCCAAGTGGTTTCAAGAAGCAGACATATGAAGGCCTGACCTGCTAACACAGCGGCTAACACCAATAAAGCTACAGACTAAGAAATAGTAGAGGGACGGGCTGAGAGTTATTCCTCGTTCACCAAGGGGAGGCCAGAGGCCATGCGATTATTTCGCAGGTCACTGGCATCCCTTCAAGGATTCACAACTTACTGAAAACTAGTTCACCGGGAAAACTTCGGAAAGAAATTTCAGGGAACAGATTTAGGGGGAGAGCTCATACGGGATTCTACACCATTAAACTATTAGTCAATCTCACGAGAGGGAGAGATAGCAGAAATGAAGCAATCAGATAGCAAGGTGGACGGCCCACAATATTTTATTACTCCCATCAAGCCATAGGGATGCCGATGTCACTGCTTGAGGCCTCCGATGGCGGTAAACGCGGTCGAGTCGAATCGGATCCGCGCTCGGGTGTCCTCACCACTAGGTTAGTGCACGTGTGTGTCTCTGTGAGAGAGAGAGAGAGAGACAGAGGGAGAGGAAGACAGAGGGAGAGGACAAAGTGAGAGAGGGGCTGGGGCTGTGCGTGTGTGTGTGTGTGTGTGTGTGTGTGAGACAGAGAGAGAGAGAGAGTGAAAGAGAAAGTGAGAGAGAATGGGAGATGGGCCGAGCCCTTGTGTGTGTGAGAGAGAGAGAGAAAGAGAGAGAGAGAGGCTGTCGGGCTGGGGCTGTGTGTGTGTGTGTTTGTGTGAGAGAGAGAGACAAAGAGAGGGAGACAGATAAAGCAGGGGTGTGTGTGTGAGTGTGTTTGTGTGTGAGAGAGATGGAGAGAGAGGGAAAGGGTAACGGATAAAGAGAGTGTGTGCGTGTGTGTGAGTGAGAGAGAGAGAGAGAGAGGGAGACGAGTGGAGTACCATTGCCTGCCGCCTGCAAGAGAGAGAGAGAGACGATCATCGTTGTCGGCCCCTCACCCAGCTCGGCGTCGTCTGCTCTACAGTCGCCGCTTGCCGGGCAACGAACGCCACTCGTCGGACGCTGATCGTCGCAATGGGGAGACACGAAGGAGGTCTAGGGTTTTCGATTCGAGGGGGGGGCTGAAATGATCGAATAGGGAAGGATTTTCAACTTGGGGGAGAAGATGAGCTTTTATAGATCGGATCCGGTTCGCAGGTGGGCTATCGGGTCTTGGATAGTTGGCGGGCGGGCGGGCGAGAGGCAGAATCAGTTTGCAGGCGGGGTAGCGGACTGGGCCCAGGCGCTTGAGGCGGGCTACGTGCGCCAAGGTGCTCGAGGCGGCCCAAAAGAGGCTCAGGCGATCACCTAGGTAATTTGGGCCAATGCGAGGCGAGCTATCGCCGCCTCACTTTGCCTTAGCGCCTAGGCAAGCACCTCCACCAGTTTTGATTACACAACTTCCAAGTCGTGTCAACAGCTCATTAGAGATAGATATAAAACTCGAGTCATTAAAAGAATATTAACGTTCGAATTGAGAAGAAAATATGACTTAGATTACCTACTTGCAGGTAAGTGTGCATAACCAGGGAAATCATGTCTGAGCTGAACCCAGTGGTTTCAATTCCTCCACCCCCTACTGGAAAGAAAGGAAAGAAAAGGGAGGGGGGGCA